>JANAVB010029819.1:38376353-38478853 GCA_029216955.1 Iris pallida
AGATTATTAAAATCAAAATAAATATCAAAAATATTAAAATGACAGTACACATCACAAAATCAAAACCTTAAAAAAAACTCGACATTGTTAATCAAACAGTCAGACATATTCAAAAAATTTATGAAAAATGTGTGCAGCATAAAGCCGTCACAAAATAATCATCCATCAACAAAATAATCATATATCAAAGAAAGTGCTCTTCATTATCAGATTAATGTTTCTGAAAGAAAACCATAACCACAAGAATCGAAATAGCAAGAGAAGGAAGAATATCGATACCCCGACTGAAGAAACGTTGGCGATGGCGATGAAGTCCTACCCCTCCTCCTTGCTACTGCTTCCTCACTCTCTCTCTCTCTCTAGGTTTTTGGCCTGGGTAGTAACAATTGAAATAGAATAGAGAAAGTGAAAAGAAAAATAAGGAGAAGACTTTATGAAAATCGCTAAGCAGTTATGGAAAGGTTGGAATGCCACTCCTATTTTTCCGCTCAGTTACGGACGGTTGCGGGAGAAGATTTCTTTCGGAGGTTATGGACGGATCCATTCTTGTTGGCAACAATATTTCACAAAATCGGAGGTTATGGACGGATCCATTCTTGTTGGCAACAATATTTCACATAATCTCTTTAAAGATTTTTTGGACGGTTGTGGGCGGATCCATTCTTGTTGGCAGCAATATCCCACATAATCTCTCTAAATATAAATTTAAATAATGTAGATGAATATTGGAAGCATTTGGGCGGGAATCCCTCCCATTGTATCTTACTTTCAGTAATAAAGGATTTTTACAAAGTAGTAAATCTACAATTTACGAAACTGGGAACAACTAGGCAACCATAGAAATTCTCATAGTTATTGAGTTAAGAGAGGATCATTAGTGGGAGTACTATAAAAAAAATTTGATAGTTCTTGCCGTGCCTAGGACTGCTAAAATTTTGTATGCCTAAACTGTAAATATTGTACAGTCCTGGATATGTAGAGGTTCTCATAGTTAATTGAGTTAAGAGAGGATCATTAGTGGGAGTACTATAAAAAAAATTTGATAGTTCTTGCCGTGCTAGGACTGCTAAAATTTTGTATGCCTAAACTGTAAATATTGTACAGTCCTGGATATGTAGAGGACTGTCAAAATTTTGATAGTGCCTGATATGTACAGAATTTTCAAAATTTTAACATTCCAAGACTGCAGGAATAATGATATCTGTTAACATTTTGTGTATTGCCCATAGTATTAGCCTAAATGGATTTCAATTAACAAGTTAAAAAAACAAAAAAAAAATTCATATAGGAGGAAGAATTTAAGTAAAATTGTATGTGAAGAAAAATGTTTTAAAAATTTGCAAAATAAGAGATTAATCACCAATCTATTTAGCGTAAAGAGTTTTCACCAAGTGACTTGGCGATTAGTAGATGAGTTTTAAAATTTTTTCCAAGTGATTTGGCAAAAATTATCCAAATGAAAATTTTGTCAAGTGACTTGGCGATTTGTAGATTAAGCTCGCCAAGTTTTCGCCAAGTGACGAGCAGCCACCGGTGTTATTTTTTTGACCTGTTTCGTTTGTGTCACTTTTTTCTCATGCTCCTACCATTTCCCTTCCCCAATGCTCATCATAATCATGACATTACCTCTTGTTCCTCCATGCACAAAATATTTATATTCATGTCCTTCCCGCGGATTTGAAAACACTCCCTTGCCTTCCGTGTGGCCACGTTGGTTGCCTTTCTAACATTGATTTCTTCTTCTATCATTCTAAAAATCATCACAAGAGAGAGAGAACAATGCTCATGTCAGTGATGAATTCGTGTCAATTATCTCCAAATCACATGGCAAAAAGTTTATGTGACTTAGGCAAAAAATTTAAGCTTCTCACCAAATCGCCAAATCACTTGGAGAAATATTCATTTGGACAATATTTGCCAAGTCACTTGTCAAAAATTTCATAACTCATAAATCGCCAAGTCACTTGATGAAAACTCTTTTACACCAAATAGGTTGGCGATTCGTCTCTTGTTCTGCAAATTTTTCAATTTTTTCTTTCACATAAAATTCTACCGAAATTCTTCCTCCTATGTGACAATTTTTGAAAATAAATATAGTCAATAACATTTGGGTAGTGTGAACTAGAACACCAAACCCTCAACCTCCCTTATGTAATTTACTCGAACCTTTCTTAGCAATTGTTGAGTAAGTTAAGGGGGACTTTGGGACTACTTCTACTTCCTTCCTTCCACTTACTTTCCCTCCCACTCACTATAAATACATGCACTCTACAAACAAACACTATATAGCTCTCACACTCCACACACACACACACACACACACACTTGAGTCTCATACAAAACATAGCATAGTTGTTTGTTTGTTCACTTCCAATGGCACCACAGCTGAGCTTCTCCGTCCGGCGCAAGGAGGCGGTGCTGGTGGCTCCTGCCGTCCCGACGCCGCATGAGTTCAAGATGCTCTCCGACATCGATGATCAAGAAGGCCTACGATTCCAGATCCCGGTCATCCAGTTCTACCGCAACAATCATACTACTACGGACCACCCTGCCAAGGTCATAAGGGAGGCTCTAGCCAAGGCTCTGGTGTTCTACTATCCCTTCGCCGGCCGCCTCAGGGAATTAGACCGGAACCGGAAGCTCATGGTGAGTGCACTGGCGAGGGCGTCGTCTTCATCGAGGCTGACGCCGACGTCAGCCTCGACCAGTTCGGGGAGGAGCTGCAGCCTCCCTTCCCCTGCCTCGAGGAGCTCCTCTACGACGTGGAGGGATCCGGAGGCGTACTCAACTGCCCGCTGCTCCTCATTCAGGTGACCCGCCTCGCCTGCGGTGGCTTCGTCTTCGCCCTCCGCCTCAACCACACCATGTCCGACGCACCCGGTCTGGTCCTCTTCATGAACGCCGTAGCCGAAATCGCCAGACGAGGAGGAGGAGATGGCACAGCCACCGCCGTGTCGCCGAGCATCCCTCCGGTTTGGAGGAGGGAGCTGCTCGACGCTCGGAATCCCCCCAGCCCCACGTGCGTCCATCGAGAGTACGACGTCGTGCCGGACACGGGGCACCATCGTCCCCCTCGACGACATGGTCCACCGGTCCTTCTTCTTCGGCCCCACAGAGGTCTCCGCGCTCAGAGGAAGCACCTCCCGGCCCACCTGCGCGGCTGCTCCACGTTCGAACTGCTCACCGCGTGCCTATGGAGGAGCCGCACCGCTTCCCTGGGCGCCGACCCAAAGGAGGAGGTCCGCATCATCTGCATCGTGAACGCGCGCAACAAGTTCGACCCGCCGCTGCCCCGGGCTACTACGGCAACGCGTTCGCCTTCCCCGTGGCCGTGTCGAGGGCCGGTAGGCTGTGCGGCAACCCGCTGGGGTACGCAGTGGACCTCGTGAGGCAGGCGAAGTCGAGCGTGACGGAGGAGTATATGCGGTCGGTGGCGGACCTGATGGTGGCCAGAGGGAGGCCCCACTTCGCCGTGGTGCGGTCGTACTTGGTGTCGGACGTGACTCGGGCCGGCTTCGGGGACGTGGACTTCGGATGGGGGAAGGCGGTCTACGGAGGTCCGGCGATGGGCGGCGTGGGTGCCATTCCGGGCGTGGCTAGCTTCTACATACCGTTCCGCGACGGCATTGTGGTGCCCGTGTGCTTGCCGGGCCCGGCCATGAAGAGGTTCGAGGAAGAGATTGAGAGGTTGATTGAGGAGGATCCACCAACCACCGAGCAAGACACTGCACCCCCCTTCATGCCATCGGCTCTTTGAGGACCAACTAGCTAATTATTTGCCTATTAAAAATGCATGCATTCTTTCTTATACGATCGCATCTTTAATTATGTACCTGTGTGTGTCATGGTTTGAAGATCCAATCTCTAAAATGTATTATTGGCTACCAAATTTTATGTTTATAGAATTAATGGCTTATATTATTAGTTTCAACTTGTTCAATGTTAATATTAGTTGGAAGATTTGGTATACATGATTTAGCAACTATGTTCTTTGGCACCAAAGTGTTAGCAACTCGGTGTGATCCGAAGTGGAATTGATCCATGATTTTAAGGTCTGAACCGAGTCCAATTATTTAGATGATACCATCTCCATCTCCTATCCGATTAAGTACTAAGTTTTGGGTATACATGAGTTGTTGCTTTTGTTATATGTCACTTGTTCCGTAGAAGCTAGCATAAAGTAGTAGATAGGAAAACATACCGAGGGAAAGGAGAGGAGCACAACACTCATTTGGTCTTTGCTTCTTCAACTAGACTGTGCCATAAACAGAACATAAGTCTGTGTTTAGTGTTGGAGTTTTTGTTTTCTTCCTTTAGAAAACTTTAGTCCCACATTGGAAAAAACAAAGAGATTGTATCTCTATATATTAGCTTTGCTATTATTGGAGACGCACATGTGGTGTGGAGGTGTACATGGGTTTGCCATGTGGGGTTATTTTTCTAATGGAAAAAAAGCTAAAATCAACAATTAAAGCATTCATGCTTTTTGCTCTTGGGAAATTTATTTCCATGGGAGCTAAGTCCCATAGGGGCTTAGCGACTCGGGCTCATGGGCTCATGAGGCGTAATGTGCGCATAGTGCGCTTTAGTTGTGCTCGTTGTGCAAGCCCAGGTGCGCTGCCCAGGTTGCGCTGGGTTGCGCTGGGTTGCGCGGGTTGCGGGGCGCGCTGGTTGCGCTGCGTGCGCTGTGTGCGCAGTTCAGTGAGAGTGCAAGGAGCGCAGGGTGTGCGCAGTTGGCGCAACTTGCAGCAGAACGTGCGTTTGCACGTTCTGGGCGGTTACTACATGTTCGAGATAGTTTTTACCACGTCCCTAACTTTGTGGCAACCGAACAGTTGCTGCAGGGCCTATATAATGCATCCTCCTCTCTCAAGGCTAATTACAGAATAGAAAGAGAAGCCACCACAGAAAGTTTACAAAGTATTTTTTAACACAAGTAAACAGAGAATTCAGAAGTGTTCTTTAACACAGTTCTGATCTTCCAGTAGCCTTCAAGAGAGAGAGAGAAAGGCGCCGCACCAACGTTGCTTTTGCACGAGAGTTCGTGTCCATCCGAGGAGTCAGAAGAGCAGGAGTGTTCCAAGTTCTCCGACGAACTTGCTGGTTCCTGGAAGCTGTTCGTGTAGGGCGAATAAAGCTTTGAGCGACGGTGATTACCCCAGCAGGAGTTCTTCCATCTTTCGCCAGTCACCTTCTTCATTGCTGCCAGTAATTCTGATTGTATCTTCTTTTTAGAAGTACTACGATCTGATTGCTGTTGATTACGAAATCTTTTTAGATTCTCGTAATTCAGAATCACCTTCCTTGAAGTGTTGATTTGAAACATTGTTTTTACAATTGTTTTATTTTTTCAGTTTCCATCGAAAAATTGTGCCCCGGCACTAACAATCTCAAAGCTTTATTGCTACGATGGAAAACGTTAATGTTTCACTCTTCAATTCTGACTTTTGCAAGTTAGAAAAGTTTGATGGAGAATATTACCAAGTCTGGAAGAGGAAGGTATATCTCACCCTTCAACTCAAAGACGAAGATCACGTGCTTCTGGAGGAAGAACCTACCGTTCCAGATACCGGGTCTGCTGCCGCAATCACTGCGGCTACTAAACTTCAGGCCAAGTGGAGAAGAGAAAATAGCATTTGCAGGCTGCTTATCCTGAATGCTATGGAGAATTCCCTAGCAGAATCCTACAGTAAGAAGACAATTGTCAGAGACATATGGGAGTCTCTGGAGAAACTGTACGAAGAAGACAAGAACATGAGCAAGATATTTGTGGTTGAAAAATATCACAAATGGCTCTTTGAGGACGAAAAGTCTATGCTGCCGCAAGTGAAGGAGTTCCTGAAACTGCGACAGAAGCTGGAAGATGAGGCGATGCCCCTCCCCGACAAGTTTATTGTTGGAGGGATTGTCTCAAAGCTCCCCGCTGGGTGGAAAAAGTTCTATGCAAACATGCATAGGAAGAAGCTTGAGATCAGCCTTGAAGATTCTTGCAGGAAATCTATGTTGAGGACCAGATGCGGGCTCAACTAAAGGTGGACACACTGTCCAAGCAATTGGCTAACGCCAATCTGGTTCATACCAAGGAACCAATGGGAAAGCAGGCGGCTTCCCACAGCAAGAAGAAGGATCCTGACAATCTAAAATTCAAGGAAACTTCTATCAAGAAAAAGAAGTCAAAGTCTCAAATGCCTTACTTCAAGTGTGGCAAGAAGGGCCACTTTAAGAATGAGTGCAAAACAAAGACCAAGCAATCAGAGCAAGGAGAGCCTAGTAAGGTATCTATGATCACTGACATTGTTGCTATGATTGTGCAGGTTGATGCGGTAAGGACTGACTCTGACTGTGGGTAGACACTGGAGCCTCCTGCCATGTCTGCTCCAGTAAGGAGTGGTTCACCACCTATACACCTACTTCTGAAGTGGTTATGATGGCAAACCAGGCACAAGCTGAAGTGCTCGGGATCGGGACGGTGGTGGATGCTGACTTCGGGGAAGTCTCTGACGCTTCAAGGCGTGAAGCATGTACCTGCTATCGCCAAGAACCTGATCTCAAGAGGCCTACTCTGCAAAGCAGGTCTCAGGATGGACATCAATGCTGGCCATGGTGATGTCTATCAAGGAAAATATTTCGGGAAAGTTTTTATACCGAAGGAATGTTCAAAATTTAGCTTGTAAATCAGTCCAATGTAATTAATGTGATTAATGAAATCACTCCTTCTGCTTATACTCTTGAGTTATGGCATAATAGGCTAGGACATGTTCATTGTAAACGAATAAACAGAATGTCTAGTATAGGAATTATCTCCAAGTGTGGGAGTAATGTAGAGAAATGTGAAGTTTGTGCTCACACAAAGATCACAAGAAAACCCTTTCCTCGGGTTAATCGAAGTACAGATCTTCTGGAGTTGGTAGACTCTGATATCTGTGACTTCAAACAGTTCTCTACAAAGGCCGGGATGAAGTATTTTATAACCTTCATCGATGACTTCTCAAAGTATGCGTTCGTCTACTTGCTGAAGGCTAAAGACGAAGCATTCGAGAAGTTCAAGGAGTTCAGAGCCGAAGCTGAGCGGCAGACTGGACAACAACTCAAAAGGATAAGAAGTGATCGAGGTGGGGAGTACAGGTCTCATGAATTCGCATCGTTCTGCAAAGAACATAGAATTGTCAATAAGACTACGGCTCCGTACTCTCCTCAATCAAATGGAGTAGCAGAGAGGAAGAACAGAACGTTAACAGAAATGATTAACTCAATGTTGTTGCTGGTCTTCCTAAGTGCTACTGGGAAGAAGCTGCATTGACGGCCACTTTTATTCTAAATAGAGTGCCTCATGCAACTTCAGACGTTACTCCTCATGAACTCTGGTTAAAGGTCAGACCTAACTTGAATGTCATTCGAGTGTGGGGGTGTCTGGCATATGTCAAGCTTCCAGATCTGAAGATTCAGAAGCTTGGGACAAGGACTACTAAGACGATCTTCTTGGGGTATGCCGAGAAGAGTGATGCTCGAAGATTTCTTGATATTGAGTCAAATCATATCATTGAATCTCGCGACGCAGAATATTTTGAAGACAAATTTGCAAGGCACAAGAATATTGTTCTTGCGGATGTTTCGGAGAACAATGAGGGTGCGCAGGCTTCAATGAAGATGTGGTCCAAGAAGATGTTGTTGAAACAACGGTTAAACCAGATCTCGCTGAGCCATCAACGAAACGAGTGAGGAGACCGAAGGACTTCGGAAGTGACTTTGTCACCTATCATGTGGAAGCAGATCCGCTTACCTATGATGAGGCGATGAAGACCAGAGACACAGTTTTCTGGAAGGAGGCGATTGACAATGAATTTGATTCTATCACCTCAAATAACACTTGGGTGTTGGTTGATCTTCCTGAAGGAGCGAAACCCATCGGATGCAAATGGATCTTCAAGAAGAATATGAAAGCAGACGGAACTATTGACAAGTTCAAGGCTAGGTTGGTAGCCAAGGGTTTTCTCAGAAGCAGGGGATTGACTATTTTGACACGTATGCTCCAGTAGTCCGGATGACCACCATCAGAATGTTGATTTCTCTCGCATCAATACATAAGATGGTGATACATCAGATGGATGTGAATACGACTTTCCTAAATGGCGAGCTGACCGAAGAGATTTATATACAACAGCCAGAGGGATTTGTCATCAGGGGTC
This sequence comes from Iris pallida, assembly GCA_029216955.1. Taxonomy (NCBI): domain Eukaryota; kingdom Viridiplantae; phylum Streptophyta; class Magnoliopsida; order Asparagales; family Iridaceae; genus Iris; species Iris pallida. Next base: position 38,384,540 of record JANAVB010029819.1, read on the forward strand.
TTGAAGACAAAGTCTGCAAGTTGGTGAAATCCTTGTACGGTCTTAAACAGGCTCCCATGATGTGGCATAAGAAATTTGACAAAGTTATAAGGTCAAATGGCTACATGGTCAGCGATATGGACAAGTATGTTTACACGAAGTTCGCGGATGGAAGAGGTGTGATCGTTTGTCTGTACGTGGACGACATGCTTATCCTAGGTACAGATATTAGCTGTGTCACGGAGACAAAGAAATTCATCTCAAGCAAGTTCAGTATGAAGGACTTGGGGGAAGCTGATGTGATCTTAGGGATCAAGATCATCCGGACAGACACTGGACTACCGCTGTCACAGTCTCATTATTGAGATAATGATCACTCGTTATGGGTATCGAGATCTTCCAGGGATCGATACGCCGTACAGGTGTGATCTGAAGCTGAAGCCTAATTCAAGAGAAAGCGTCAGGCAGCTGGAGTATAAGCGTAATCGAAAGTTTGATGTATGCTACTACTGCCACAAGGCCTGACATAGCTTTGCCGTGGGAATGCTGAGTCGTTTCATGAGCAACCCAGGTGCTGAACACTGGAAAGCTGTAAAACGGGTTATGAGATATCTCAAGAAGACTCAGACATATGCACTGTACTACAGCGGAGATCCGCCGGTAGTGGAAGGCTTCAGTGATGCCAGCTGGTGCTCAGAGATGGAGAGCGAGAGGTCCACAGGTGGATTCATTTTCATAATGGGTGGAGCTGCTATATCGTGGAAGTCGAAGAAGCAGACTATGCTTTCGCGGTCATCCATAGAATCTGAGTTCTTTGCACTTGATACCGTAGCCGAGGAAGCAGAATGGCTTCGGGAGCTCATGTATGATCTTCCAATGGTTGGGACACAAATACCGGCGATACCGATATACTGCGACAACCAGGCGACTGCGGCGGTGGCATCAAATGACCTCTTCAACGGAAAAAAAAGGACTGTGCGGTTGAAGTACAGGGCAGTACACGATCTTATCAAGAGAGGTGTTATTACAGTAATTGATGTTCGGAGTCAGGAGAACCTGGCGGATCCGTTCACTAAGGGCCTCAAGCACCAGCTGGTCGATGACACATCTTGTAAAATAGGCTTGAAGGCATTCTGATATTGTATTATTGTATTCCTACCATAAAGTTTTATGCTATTAGTTTAAAGATTTATCTACTAGGCATCTAGCTTTTAGTTCAAGGGAGGACCACTAATCGGAAGAATATCAGAAACGGTGGGTACATGTTCTATTGGGCATGGAGAGGTTACGGACCTATAACCACTGTTGTCTACTGTTGTTTTCTGCGGAAAATGGTTCCTGTGGGAAGGTTGGCTTAATTGCCTTAATGAGTTCTCAAGCAGAGTGAAAGCCTGGTGTGCTTTACATGAGGCACGGTAGAGCAGCACTACAAGGAGTGAAACTCCATGCTACTGTGGGGTGACTCCACAATAAGGTTCCTATGTGTGGGGTGCTGCCCAGTAATAGGATAAAGCCTCGGCTTTGCAGGCCAAGTCACAGCGGCCTAGCACCGCAAATAGCCAGTTAGCCTAATGCTGTATGTTTAAAATAAAGAGGGGTGTAGTCAGCGCTACAAAGAGGAGGAGTTCCTCATGTTACAGTGGCACGATACCACGATGAGGTACCCGATTAGGGATAAAGCCTCGGCCTTGCAAGCCATGTCGTTGCGGCGTAACACCGCAAGGGAGCCTAAGGCTTCATGCTGGGTAGTTTGGCACTACAAAGAGGCGGTTGCCTCATGCTACAGTAGTATGACACTACGATGAGGTTCCCTGTAAGGGGTAAGGCCTCGGCTTTAAGCCATGTCATGGCGGCGTGGCACCGCAAGGGAAGCGCAAAGTGCTTCATGCCATGTCTCTTTATAATGAACTCACCTATAGTGTATGGACAAAGAGATATAAGGCCGTCTCTTGAGGGTAAACTTGTAGACGCCCAAAATTATACACTGAAACCAGGCTGGCACAGGACCTTTAATGTGTAGCCAGAAGCACATGTAACTACATTATGTGAGTGGAAAGAATTTCAGCTATGATGCAGAATTCAAGGCTTAGTCCATTCTTGTATTATAGTCTGATTTTTGATCCATGCGGAAAGATTCAAGTCGTCAGCGACATCTATCCTAATGCATGATGGACAGTTACTGTGGGGAACACTTATACCCATATATAGAGATATGTGGAGGATTGTTGGAGTTTTTGTTTTCTTCCTTTAGAAAACTTTAGTCCCATATCAGAAAAAACAAAGAGATTGTATCTCTATATATTAGCTTTGCTATTATTGGAGATGCACATGTGGTGTGGAGGTGCACATGGGTTTGCCATGTGGGATTATTTTTTTAATAGAAAAAAGGCTAAAATCAACAATTAAAGCATTCATGCTTTTTGCTCTTGGGAAATTTATTTCCATGGGAGCTAAGCCCCATAGGGGCTTAGCGACTCGGACTCGGACTCGGACTCGGGCTCGGGCTCATGGGCTCATGAGGCGTAATGTAGCATTTTGTTGGCGTACTTTGCACTTAGCACGTCAGCATCGTCGCTAGGCACATAGTGCGTTTTAGTTGCGCTCGTTGCGCGAGCCACTTGCGCTGCCACATTGCGCAAGCCAGTTGCGCAAGTCCAGGTGCGCATGCCCAGTTGCGCAAGCCCAGTTGTGTAAGCCCAGTTGCGCTGCCCAGGTGCGCGCCCAGGTTGCGCTCAGGTTGCGCTAGGTTACGCTGAGTTGCACGGGTTGCTCGGGTTGCACGGGCGCGTTGGTTGCGCTGTGTGCGCTGTGTGCGCAGTGCACGCAGTGTGCGCAGTTCAGTGCGCGCTCTGTCGCACAGAGTGCAAGGAGCGCGGGGGTGTGCGTAGTTGGCGCAACTTGTAGCAGAACGTGCGTTTGCACGTTTTGGGCAGTTGCTACATGTTCGGGATGGTTTTTACCACGTCCCTAACTTTGTGGCAACCGAACAGTTGCTGTATGGCCTATATAAGGCATCCTCTCTCTCTCAAGGCTAATTACAGAATAGAAAGAGAAGCCACCACAGAAAGTTTATAAGGTATTTTTTAACACAAGTAAACAGAGAATTCAGAAGTATTCTTTAACACAGTTCTGATCTTCAGTAGCCTTCAAGAGAGAGAGAGAGAAAGGCGCCGCACCAGTATTACTTTTGCACGAGAGTTCATGTCCATCCGAGGAGTCAGAAGAGCAGGAGTGTTCCAAGTTCTCCGACGAACTTGCTGGTTCCTGGAAGCTGTTCGTGTAGGGCGAATAAAACTTTGAGCGACGGTGATTATTCACCCCAGCAGGAGTTCTTCCATCTTTCATCAGTCACCTTCTTTGTTGCTGCCAGTAATTCTGATTGTATCTTCTTTTTAGAAGTACTACGATCTGATTGCTGTTGATTACAAAATCTTTTTAGATTCTCGTAATTCAGAATCACCTTCCTTGAAGTGCTGATTTGAAACATTGTTTTTATAATTGTTTTATTTTCTCAGTTTTCCATCGAAAAATTGTGCCCCGGCACTAACATTTAGAGCCATTTTGGTGCAGGAAATTTGTCTGTGCATGGCAGTAGGTTTAGCAGTCTGGGTTCGTATGAATCGATCGTACTGCTTTAGACTTTTTTGACTTAGAACTCTACGGCGCATAATAAAAATAGTCAACTTCACTTCCAACTCCATAGCTTGAGCGCATAGGATCCTCGGGGTAGGAGATTTTTTTTTTGAAAAAGTTGTAGGAGATTCTATTGAAGAGAGAGTTCTTCTTCATACGCATGATCTGATGCTTGCAAACAAAGTTTAATTCATCTTCAAAGACTTGGGCAGGCGTGGCCTTGTCTGTGCATGCAACAGATTTGCACTTCATGCGCAAAGACAGAGGATCAACAATGTTCTTCCTGGCACTTCTTTTCTTTTGCGCACTACATTAAATGCGCATGGACTTGAAAAAGTACTTAGCACTTGGAATTTTAACATCGTTGTGTTTCTCCTTTTTTGAAACCCAAGTGTTTAACACGTTGCTTACCGCGCATGGAATATGGATTATCAGTATGTGCACTGGCAGAGCCGAGGATAGAGCTCACAACATTTTGGACAGAGACAACAGCTTGATCTTCTACTCCATGCGCATACAAGGGCTTTGAAGAGATATGCATATGTAGAGTCTGCGAAGAGTCATATGCAAGCAAGGACTTCATTGAGTTATGCACGGGTAGAACCTTCATTTGGCTACGCACCAACATAGCCTTCACTGGGCTATACATACACCAATAGAGCCTTCATTTGGTCATCATTGACACTTGGGTTAGCAACACGAGCTTTGGCCTGCGGGACTTCTTGAGCTTCAGCAATTGTGAGGGGTTTTGGCTGCCCCAGAGAGCATCGCTTCAAAGGCTTGTTGGTCGAATTGCTACCAACACCTCTTGCATATTACCAATCTTTGTGACATAGGATTGTGCCACCATTTTCTCGTTGGAGAAGGAAGTCGTCCCCAGTAAAGTCATTATTTAGTAAGACAAATAAAAGTTGAAGAAACTTTTATTGCTTTTGAAGAAGCGAATCCTAATATAAGAATTCTAAGTACATTTCTAGGAAGCGTGGTGATGAAGATCAAGTCAGCGCTCGACTTCTTTACTCCGTTCATGATCCGATGCAAAGATTCAACGAAACTTGCTAACTCAGGCTCACTGATAGAAGTCGATAGCACGTAGGTTCTTCTTGGACTTCTTACACTGTAGAAGACTTTGGACTTATGAAATAAAACCCCTTGGAAAGCACATGTCCTAAGCTATTTATAGTCATTCTTACTTGTAATGGCTATACATACATGAAATATGCAATATGTACTGTTTACCCTTATGTGCATGAAACTAGGTAGAAACACACTGTTTTCTGCTTCTACGCATAGAAACACTGTTCTACGCATGTAATTAAAATATTCAATGCGTGTAAGATATGGATCTAAATGCATGCGCATGACATGGTCTACTTAACCCGTGGCATCTATTGCGAGTCTTCGACGCTCAACTCGATCTTTAAATGATTGCGCATGTCACAGATCTGAACGCCTGCGCATGTCACGAACTATGCGACATGTGACATCCTTTAGAGGAATGACCACTTCAAACTTCAAACTTCAAACCGTATGCGCATTTATAAGTATTAAATGTGCATGACCTCCTCAAATTTGTAACTGTCAATTGTGTATAGACTTCCACTCATAACAACAAAGTTCATTGTCTCTGACATGTATTTTTGGCACATAGAACACAACTTCTTATATGTGCATGAGTTCAAAAGTTCACTCACTTTGGCGCATGGCTTATAGAGAAAGACGCATAGAATTTTGCATATATCCCAAACTTTACTCACTTTGGCGCATAAAAACTCTGCGCATGAGGTTTCTTCACTGTGAAATATAGTTGATCATAATATAAAGATGCTTTCTTTGTTCTGCGCATAAGGCTGCCTGTCACCTCTGCGCATAAGATTGTCTGCACATAGGACTTCTGCGCATGGGAATCCTGAGCATGGATTAGAAAATTTATATGCTTCTACAGACACATTTATGCTTATTGATACAAATATATTATGTCATGTGACTTATCTAGGGAAATATTAGAAATACCACATATTGTTGTTTGCACTCACTAATTCAACGTGTCGATTTGGTAGTGTCGACAAGAGGCCAATCACCAGTGCATATGTACTAACCTCCCCACTTGATCTTCTAAGTTTCAGAGTTTCTTGGACGTGCTGAGGCATTGGAGCTCGGTTGGCAACATGTAGCAATTCGGTAGTGGGATGATTTCTGTGTATATAGAGGATATAACATATGGAACATCTTCATTTGTATTATTTTTGAGTTGTAAGTCTTGCGACAATTTGTATTATATTTGAGAGAGAGAGAGAGAGAGAGAGAGAGAGAGAGAGAGAGAGCATGTAATCAAATTGTTCTTGGCTTCGAGCTATTGTAATTTTGTTGCTATTATCAATAAAGAGATTAAATTTTGTATATCTTATGTTGATTCAACTTTTCTGCTTAGTATTCCTGCTGTAATTACTTTGTACCTTAGATTGTTCTACTGGCTGTTTTGGTGCTTGCCTTGTACAAGTATAATTTATACTTGTACGACATCATACCCAGTGACAACTTTCGATCCTATTGGATCAGAATTTGATATAATGGTATTAGAGCACGACTTTATATCCTTGGACTCTCAATTGATTTCCTTCAACTCTGAGTTGCTTCCGTAATCAAAATCTTTTGACTCGTTCAATGTTTTGCTGGATATTCCAAACAATAAGCCAACATATGTTATGAATCTCATATGGGTACTTTGTTGACCAGGAATAGCTTTGAAGAGCAGCTTTAAATGGTTTGAGTTGAGTGTGTGGCAAAATATTCGAGTATGAGTAGGTAGTGCGTTAGATATTTGGAAGAAAGATATCATGGATTTTGATAATTAAGTTGGATTCTGGATGAGCAGCAGACTATTGGTAGATTATTGTAGCATGATTTGAGTATTGTTAATACGAGTATTGGAGGAAGTATGTCATGTATTTTAGTGTTTGTCGAGTAGCTGGGATTGGAGATCGTTGGGATCACTGTGATGGATTGTCCTGAAGGGATGTTGATTCAGTATATATATATATATGGATGATGGTTGATTGAGTGAAGAATAACTTAGACCCTGAGTGGTGGTGTTGGATATCCTTAGCGGTTTGCTGGATTTTATGATTGGGTCTATCAGCTCTGGATGGGGTGGTGCGAAGTCTTAGTTTACAGTTGTGCTTGTTAAATGAGTTTGACATGAGAGAAAAAAATAGATTAAGGGTCTGCTCGGATTGAGGTTTAAGATAATTAAGCAAGGAAAGTTAAGTGAGGAAAATAAAAACCATACTTGGTTTGAATATGGGGTTCAGAAAGAGGGTTATAGAGGGTTAAGTGAGGATTTGTTTAACCCGCTTTTGTTTTTTTTTTTTCAACTCCCCAGATCGGAGGGTAAACGAGGGGGATTGAGGAGGTTTGTTAAAAGTCATAGATACCACTTTTGTTCTATAAAATATCATAACTTTTTTCTTCATTTTTTCTTACTTTTAATATGTTGCCCATAGCTTCCTCATTCTGAATTTTTTCAACTTCTAATTAAATTACAATCGAACTAAATTTTATGATATACGTAACAACGCAATTTGGTAACTATTATATTCTTTATTAATCCTCTCTCACTTAAATTCTCCAATCCAAGCAAGAGTTATTAAAAATATCCCACTTAACTCTCCCTCCAATCCAATCAAGGTTATATGTATTGACTATACTCCTCCTCACTTAACTTCCATTCACTTAACCCACTTACTCTGCTTATTTTCCCTCAATCCAAGCAGACCCTAAGGGTTTATAAATCCTCTTGAATGAATCACGTTGTTGGGTGAAAATCCAACGGCTCACGAACACAAGTAGACTACTGCTGGCAGTATCCACTCAGGCGGTATTATCAGTGGTACACTCTTAGCATACCAAAATTAAGATAAACCCTAATTTCATGGGACTATTCTTTGCACAGGTCATAGCTGTAGTACATGATAGTTCCATGGGTCTCTACAAGTCATGAAACTCTACAAGTTAGCACAATTTGTAATAAAATCTAATAATCCTTATTTGTGCATAAGTCATTAATAGTATCTTGAGAGTATCATACTAGATTTCTCATACGATCCCTAAAGCACGTGAACGAGAAAACCTTAAAAGGAAAGTAAATTTGTCTCTGCCATCACATAATATCGATAGTCATGGACTCAAATCGCAAAAGTTCATATTTTGACCATGTTATCGAAATTACAAAAAACGAGAAATACGATACAAGACAATATATGTGCATATTCGTATAAGGATATTGATATAGTGACTCGAGCCTCAAAGCACTTAGGTTGGAGCATTAATAAACCGAAGTATTTTGTCATCCGTGATCAAGTACCTCCACTCTGAGCTTCAATGTGTTAAAACTTAATGGACGAGAAATATTGTGTCATTTACTGCAAAGCATCATCCTCTCAAGGTGGTGTGGCGTATTGTGTCATCTGTCACACACCCATTTCTTTTACTATTTTTGCTACGCCTTCAAATCCTACGTGAATCCCCAGAAGGATATATGCATGGCCAACACAACGAGTGAGAGCCTCCTTTAGCTACCTATCTCCGTAAACAAGGTACTGCATGTTAGATAAATATAAATTTTCTTGTTGAAATATGCAAAATAATATAAATTAATGTTACCGAGCTCCGGAGAAGTGCACGAAGCACTGCGCTAAGAGTTGATCTGGGTCTATCTACAGACTTTTTTTTAATGCTCATAGTGGTAAAACTCCTGCTCTACCGGTATTCCGTCATCGTACACAACTCGGAGAGATTGACCCTGACTTAGCCCTTGTCCAGAGCATAAAAAGGATGGACATAAATATGAAAAGAGGAAGAGATTTTTCAAATGCAAGATTTTCATGTCATTGTGATTTTTGAGGAGTAGAATGGAGATCACTTTTCATACTCCAACAACATAGAAAAGAGTAAAATATAGGTTTAAGGCATTTGATGAGAGTTAAAACACTCAATTATTAAAAATTTAGGGCTAATAATATAGTCATTAGAATGATAAATAGACCACATCAATGTTAAAAATGATCAAGAATTAAGTGCAAAATAATGAGATTTCTAAATTAGTTTTTTTTCCACCAATAATGACAATAATCCTCCCAAAAAACCAAGTTTCGAAACCAAAGATAACAATATTCAAAAGAAGTAAAGATGAAGAATTTCTGGGCAATTATTGTCACGTCCCGATTCCGTAGAATCGATAGTCGTCCCCGAGCGTGATGCCGTGCAAGCCTAAGTTGCGCTCGCACAAGGCATAGTCATAAGGTTATCCGAAACCCAACAACAAGAGAATGCGCAGAGTAAATTGAACACACATTATAGAGAAGGAAACTTAAGCTTTATTGATAATGAACATCATTTTACAGACTCGATACAAGGGCGCCGTGCAGGCTTTTTACAAACTGACTCTATTATAAAATGAACGTCGACGAGATAGCCATTCCATACATTTCATCCCTTGATTACAACCAACATTACAAAACCACCTGGGATGACGGGAAGTCGCTCCATCTGTCTTCTGGCCTTCGACAGCGGAGTCTTCAAAAGAGATTGGATCCAAGCTTCGACCGCACGGACGAAGCTTCAAAACACACGAGGGTAGCCTTCCTTCACGCGGCACGCTCCTTCTGATTTATCGTACCTGTAGAGAGAGCGAGGACCAGTACAATCAACATGTACTGGCGAGTGGCTAATTAATTTCTGCGCTCTCATTTGGTTCAAGAATTTAGATAAAAATTTACACAACTTGCTTTTCGTGATCTTTCTAACCATCCTAGGTATTTTCATACGAAGCATTATGACGAAACAAAACCCAAGTAAGTTACACCAGAATTTCCTTCGGCATAGCACGCCGTACAACTTAAAGCTTACCATCACCTTCCCTATTAGTCGAATAACAATTTATATCAAGTGTTTGATGTGGAGGTCACTGGCATTAACTAGCCATCCTGGACATAGCCTGGCAATACGGGACCCTTGCAACGCAAGTAGCGAGCTCTGATGTAAGTTTCCGTCTTACCGGTTGCTTCATACCCAGCTCAGCTATAAGATGTTTCTTCCTTGGCTGAGTCGGTCCCGTGGCCCCGGGTTGCCGCTCGAAGAAACCATCGCCCTTATCGACAAGTTGTCCATGACCGTGATAGGTTAACAATGTATATTTTAGGGTGCCGTTGGGGCTTGTTACATAATCGATTTATTTACTTGGTTGTTTTGCAGGCCTGAAATAATTCTATCTCTTTTCTACATAACACATCTTTTTCCCTTCTAGCACATAGGACTTGTATTCTTCAAGCGATTCATTCAAATTCGATATCATTACCCGAGTTCTCATTTTGAAATAGAGGGTCGAGACGAAGGAGGTCAGCTACTCACCTTGAGTTTTTTGCTTGAGGCGAGAGACTGGTTGGCCGCGCTAGACGTCGCCTACGCGATTACCTGAAATCACACAAGCAACCGATTAGAACACTGTATTAGGCAAGAAATTCGATAGAAAATGCGAGTTCGAAATGTAAGCCATGAAAATCATCGAAAACATTCACGAAAATGCATTCAGAATACCAAAGCCAAAACCAACGCAAGCGGCGTAAAAAATAGAGCAACGGAAGGTCTCTTCCGACTCAGCCGCAGAGTCAATCCTCGAGGCGCTACCCATTGAATATGGGACTTGGTTCCGAAGAAGCCATTCCATAACGTGGAATGGATCTTAATTCAACCGTTCCCGTTCGATCGATTCGATCGATCCCGACCTATCGGTCCCGACCGAGTCGATAGCGACAGTGTTCCTTTCTCGTGCACCCCGTAGACGAAGAACGGGGCACAATGTAGGGACGGGGCACTACACCATAACCAACAAAGAAAAAGTTTCATCCTCGAAACTTAAGGACAGAACCTATCTCTATGAAAATAATGAAGGAAACTTTTCTTTCATCTCCGACTCGAGTTCCCATGTCGACTCTTCCGCCGCATGGTTCCTCCAGAGTACGAGAACAAGAGGGATCACTCGACTTCACAGCAGCTTATCCTTGCGTTCTAAGATTTGAACTAGCTATTCAACGTAGGATAAGTCAAACTTTAGCTCCAGCTGGCCAAAATCTACCACGTGGCTAGGGTCTTGCACGTACTTCCGCAGCTGAGAGACGTGGAAGACATTGTACACACCTTCGAGCGTCGGCGTAGGGCAATTTTATAGGCTACTGGGGCGACCCGCTCGAGTATTTCAAACGGCCCCAACGAATCTCGGACTCAGCTTTCCCTTCGCGCCGAACCGAGTAACTCCTCGCATGGACGACACCTTCAGAAACACGTGATCGCCCACCTAGAACTCAAGCGGTCTTCGATGGGTGTGGCGTATCTCTTTTGCCGACTCTGTACAATCTTTAGTCTTTCCCGAATTAGGTTAACCTTTTTCACAGTCTGTTCCACCAGCTCCGGGCCGAGTATCTGTCGTTCCCCGACTTCATCCCAGCAAATAGGCGATCTGCACTTTTGGCCATACAAAGCTTCATATGGCACCATTTGGATACTGGATTGGTAGCTATTGTTGTATGCAAATTCTGCCAGCGATAGGTGGACGTCCCAGCTTGATTTAAAGTCAATTGCGTAGAGTCGTAGCATGTCTTCAAGAATATAATTAATGCGCTCCGTTTGGCCGTCGGTCTGAGGATGGTAAGCTGAGCTGAACTGCAACATGGTACCCAACGCCGACTGAAGGCTACTCCAGAATCGCGACATGAACCGTGAATCCCGATCAGAGAAGATGGATACTGGAACTCCGTGCAGCCGTACTATCTCGTCAAGATAAATCTGTGTCAGGCGATCAACGCTCCAAGTAACTTTGACGGCAATAAAGTGTGCTGACTTGGTTAATCGATTGACAATGCCCAGATGGCCTCGTTCCCCCGTGGTGTCTTCGGCAGGCCAACAATAAAATCTATAGTGACGTGATCCCATTTTCACTCTAGAATAGCAAGGTTCTGCATCTCCCCGCCCGGTCGCTGATGCTCAGCTTTCACCTGCTGACAGGACATGCATTGCGACACGAAGAGCGCCACATCTCTCTTCATCCCATGCCACAAGAAGGTCGTGCGAAGGTCCTTATACATCTTGGTACTGCCTGGATGCAAGTTATATTTCACATAATAGCCTCCGACATTATCTTCTTTCGTAGTTCTGAATCATCCGGAATGCATAGTCGGCCATTCAATCTCAGCACGCCGGTCTTGTCTTCCGCAAAGTTGGTCATACTACCTGTCGAAATTTGCTCGTGTATTTTCTTCAGGTACGGATCATCTTTCTAAGCGGCCATGATCTTTTCCAGCAAACTCGGCTCTAACTGGAGCTGCGCCAACCGTACATCCTTGAATCAAACCCGGAGATCGATGCCCATTTCTTCTAGATCTTGTAGTTGTCTGCGGTTGATGGATAGCGAGGCAAGATATTTTCGACTCAGAGCGTCCGCTACCATATTTTCCTTATCCGGAGTGTAGTCGATCGTCAAGTTATAGTCTTTGATCAGTTCGAGCCAGCGCCTCTGTCATAAGTTCAATTCCTTCTGGGTGAAAAGATACTTGAGGCTCTTGTGGTCGTTATAGATCGTGCACGCCATGCCATATAGATAGTGACACCACAATTTCAACGCGAACACAATCGTCGCTAACTCCAAGTCGTGCGTAGGATAGTTCTTCTCGTGCTGTTTAACTGTCTGGAGGCGAAGGATATCACCTTGTTTCGCTGTATGAGCATACATCCCAAGCCCTGGCCTGAAGTATCGCTGAATATCTGAAAACCCTCTAGCCCATCCGGAAGTGCGAGTATAGGTGCCGAAATTAGTCGCTGTTTTAGCTCCTGGAATGAAGCTTCACAGTCATCCGACCACTCATACACGACTCCCTTTTGAGTGAGGCGAGTCAATGGCGATACAATCTTCGCGAAGTCTTTCACGAAGCGTCGATAGTATCCCGCCAAATCAAGAAAGCTTTGAATCTCACTAGTAAACACAGGCTGCTTCCAATCAGCAACAGCTTCTACTTTCTTCGGGTCGACTACAATGCCTTCGGACGAAATGATGTGACCAAGAAATGATACGATGCTTAGCCAAAATTTGCACTTACTCTGCTTTACATACAACTTATTTTTTTGAAGTGTCTGAAGCACGGCCCGTAGATGTTCTGCATGCTGCGTCCTGTCCTTCGAGTAGACAAGAATATCGTCAATAAAGACTACCACAAATTTATCAAGATAGGGTCGAAATACCCGATTCATCAGATTCATGAAGACGGCAGGGGCGTTCGTCAGGCCGAATGGCATCACCAGGAACTCGTAGTGGCCATACCGAGTGCGAAAGGCTGACTTTTGCACGTCGTCTGACTTGATCTTGAGTTTATGATAGCCTGAGCGGAGATCAATCTTTAAAAATACTGAGGCACCTTGCAGTTGATCGAATAAGTCGTCTATGTGGGGCAATGGGTACTTGTTCCGGATGGTGGCCTTGTTCAGCTCTCGGTAATCGACGCATAGACGCATGGACCCATCCTTCTTCTTCACGAACAACACGGGCGCTCCCCACAGTGAAATACTAGGCCGAATAAATTCTCTGTCGAGTAACTCTTGTAACTGGACCTTGAGTTCCTTCAGCTCGGCGGGGGCCATTCTGTACGGGGCCTTAGAAATCGGTCGGGTATCGGGGAATGTATCGATGCTGAACTCGATTTCTCGGTCGGAAGGCATGCCGGGTAGTTTGTCCGGGAACACATCGGAGAATTTTGCCACAACGTCGGTCTGACCCGCGTTTGCACCATCCTGTTGCATGTCTCAGACGGACGCCAAATAGCCTTCGTACCCAGAATACAGCATCCTCCGAGCGGAAATTGTCGAGATCAACATACAGGTCGACGATGCCTCACCACACGAAAAGCAGAATTCAGGCACTCCTGGTATACGGAAGGTGACCGTCTTTCCGGTGCAGTCTATGGTTGCATTGTACGGCCCGAGCCAATCCATTCCCAGGATGATGTCAAAGTCCTTCATATATAGAACTATCACGTTAAGACCGATCTTTTGACCGCCGATACAGATAATCCTGTCGGTACAGGCTAAGTTTGTGAGTATTGGTGTGCCCGAAGGTGTACTTACGCTAAGGTCGAGATCTAATGATATCACAGGAATTTGTGCTCGGCGGCAAAGTCTGCCGATATAAAACTATACGAAGCGCCTGAATCAAATAGTACACGAGCAGGCACATTATTGAAATTTAGAATACCTGTCACGACCGTATCTGATGCATGCACTTCATCTCGAGTCATGGCATAGACGCGGCCCTGGGCATTGCGGCGATGGTCTTGGCCATTTTGTGGTGCGGGTTGATGGGCTCGAGGCGCTGGCACTTGATTCCCTGTACGGTGCTGTTAGGGCGCCATTGGACGGTGCTGTTGGGGCATCGTTGGGTTCGGCCTTCTGGTCGAACATTCAGCACGAACGTGGCCCTTCTTGCCACATTTCCAGCATCCCTCATCTGGTATCCGGCAATCGACGATAGTGTGATCGGACTGGCGACAACGGATGCAGTAAGGCTATAGATTATGCCATTGATACCCGCCTTATTGCCCATTGTTTGGACGCTTGGTCACATTGTTTTCTCCCACGTGGCTAGGGCATTTGTGATTGTATGTATGCACAGCACCAGCAGCACCTGGAGGGTATTGGCGTTCAAGGCGGAGGGCGTGGTTGAGAGACTCCCCATCGTTTGGTATTTCGAAACAAACACATGGGCATAAATAGATGGTCGTAGATCCACTTTGAACCGTCGAGCACGACTCGCCAGAGAGGGCAGGAATTCTCCAGCAAATTTAGCTAACTTGTTGAACTCTGCTGTATACTGCCGCACCATCATATTCCCTTGCTTTAGCTGCATAAATTCATTCTCCTTATCTTGTCGAACGACTTCAGGAAGGTACTCGATCTCAAACGCCTCTCGGAAGGTGGCCCAAGAAATTATCGATGTCTCGTCGTCGCGTCTGATTGCTCGCTTTTGTACAACCCACAAGTCGTGCACGTTCAATCGGAGTAGAAGTTGAGCGCATGCGACTTTCTAGGACTCATCGACGCCCAGAAGCTCAAAACGGTCTTCCAACTTCTCCAGCCAATCGATCGCTAACGAAGGGTCTTCAGTATCGCAGAAGAAAGTACGGAAGCTCTTTGTGAATTTTGACACGTCGAAGTTGGAACTTCTCGGTACTGCAGGCATAAGCTCGGGTACCTCCGGTTTGACTTCACTTTGTCTGGCTGCAGGCTCGATTACGGCATGGGTTATTGCGAAGTTGTTGTTGTTGGCCACCACTGTCTGGACAATCTGCTGAAGAGTATCAAGCTGCTTCTGGTGCAACTTGAATTGTGCATCGAATCGGGCCTCGAACTGAGTCTGGCGTGCTCCGTCTCCCATCGATGTTGCTCATTCAGGCGTTGACTCTCATGTCGATGTTGCTCATTCAGATATTGATTCTCCTGAGCTTGTTGTTGTTGCGCTTCCAGCATACGCAACATATTTTCCATGGCATCGTTGGAGGGTCCGGGTCTCTAGCTACTCGAGCCGATCGAAGCACTTTCTTCGTTCGCCGCCACATTCACCGCCGCACCTTCTGGGATTTTGAAGGTAAAAATACATTAGTCACAAACTTATTACGGACTCCCTCGTATGGAATGACATATCTCATCGATACGAGACCAACGATTTGAGACTGGAAACTCGACACTAGAGGCCAAGGACGTAAAGCCGTGCTCTGATACCAATATGTCACGTCCCAATTCCGTAGAATCGATAGTCGTCCCCCAGGCGTGATACCGTGCAAACCTAAGTTGCACTCACACAAGGCATAGTCATAAGGTTGTTCGAAACACAACAACAAGAGAATACGCAGAGTAAATCGAACACATTATAGAGAAGGAAACTTAAGCTTTATTGATAATGAATATCATTTTACAGACTCGATACAAGGGCGCCGCGCGGGCTTTTTACAAACCGACTCCATTCCAAAATGAACGTCGACGAGATAGCCATTCCATACATTTTATCCCTTGATTACAACCAGCACTACAAAACCACCTGGGATGACGGAAAGTCGCTCCATCTGTCTTCTGGCCTTCGACAGCGAAGTCTTCAAAAGAGATTGGATCCAAGCTTCGACCTCATGTACGAAGCTTCAAAACACACGAGCGTAGCCTCCCTTCACGCGGCACGCTCCTCATGATTTATCGCACCTGTAGAGAGAGCGAGGATCAGTATAATCAACATGTACTGGCGAGTGGCTAATTGATTTCCGCGCACTCATTTGGTTCAAGAATTTAGATAAAAATTTACACAACTTGCTTTTCGTGTTCTTTCTAACCATTCTAGGTATTTTCATACGAAGCATTATGACGAAACATAACCCAAGTAAGTTATACCAGAGTTTCCCTCGGCAGAGCGCACCGTGCAACATAAAGCTTACCATCACCTTCCCTGTTAGTTGAATAACAATTTATATCAAGTGTTTGATGTGGAGGTCACTGGCATTAACTAGCCATCCTGGACATAGCCTGGTAATACGGGACCCTTGCAACGCAAGTAGCGAGCTCCGATGCAAGTCCCCGTCTTACCGGTTGCTTCATACCCAGCTCGGCTATAACCTGTTTCTTCCTAGGCCGAGTCGGTCCCGTGGCCCCGGGTTGCCGCTCGAAGAAACCATCGCCCTTGTCGACAAGTTGTCCATGACCGTGATAGGTTAACACGGTATATTTTAGGGTACCATTGGGGCTTGTTACATAATCGATTCATTTACTTGGTTGTTTTGCAGGCCTGAAATAATTCTAGCTCTTTTCTACACAACACATCTTTTTTCCTTCTAGCACATAGGACTTGTATTCTTCAAGCGATTCATTCAAATTCGATATCATTACCCGAGTTCTCATTTTAAAATAGAGGGTTGAGACGAAGGAGGTCAGCCACTCACCTTAAGTTTTTTTACTTGAGACGAGAGACTGGTTGGCCGCGCTAGACATCGCCTACACGATTACCTGAAATCGCACAAGCATCCGATTAGAACACTGTATTAGACAAGAAATTTGATGGAAAATACGAGTTCGAAATATAAGCCATGAAAACCATCGAAAACATTCACGAAAACGCATTCAAAAAACTAAAGCCAAAACCAACGCAAGCGGCGTGAAAAACAGAGCAACGGGAGGTCTCTCCCAACTCAGCCACAGAGTCAATCCTCGAGGCGCTACCCGCTGAATATGGGACTTGATTCCGAAGAAGCCATTCCATAACGTGGAATGGATCTTAATTTAACCCTTCCCGTTCGATCGATTCGATCGATCCCGACCTATCGGTCCCGACCGAGTCGATAGCGACAGTGTTCCTTTCTCGTGCACCCCATGGACGAAGAACGGGGCACGATGTAGGGACGGGGCACTACAATTATATACTATACATAGATGAGATGGACTATAGCCTTGAATCTCACTTATTAGCTATTATCTTTATCTGAAGAAGTGCTTGATGGACTATTCCTTGAATCAATCTTCTTGAACAAGATTCAGACAATAACACACATTGTATGCTAGCTAGGTTCTTAGATCTATTGGGTGACACTTTTGATTGGCCATGCGCACTTTTCTATATTCATGAGAGTTATCTAGGATAGTCCTGTACTATAATTGCGACCTTTACGACCTCTTATATAAGTAGGTCCTCAATGGTTGCTGATATGAGTCAACCCTGCATATCATACTTGGACATATTAAGAGTTAAAACTCATCTTAACCATATCACACCGGAACACTGTCACCATAGGGATGAGGTATCCATGTACAACATCGTATAGCCTCTTGGGCATTATTTTAATAGAATTTAATCTCAAAGGTCAGTGTTCCATAATAGTACCTAAGTCCAACTTGTTTCTACCTATTGAACCGGCTTCTTAGGATCTCCAGTCAGACTCAATTTGGTTTCCACTACTGGTGACTTACTTTGGGCTTAACCCCATCCCCCTCGATGATACTAGGATTAATTTCCTAGACAAACTCTTTGACAGGAGCAAATAGACTCTTCGTCAAGAGATTTGTAAAGTTATGTTATGACTTTATAGTCAAGAACCAAAAATTTACCTTTTAGGCTCTTTTATTCTCTTGAAATACAGCTGCAGGTACCTGTTCATCTTAGAATTCATAAGATCATACTTTTAGCATAATTTTAAAACAAATGACATGTACATAAATATGTAGATCATGTAAAGTATAAAATGTATGAGCCATACTACTTTAGTTGTCACGACCCGTACGCAGTGAAAGGGTACGAGACCGTGGGTACGTCCAGTCTACGCCGAAGCGTCGACGGTAGAACGTTGTCCTAGGTCTCAACAATCATCTAACACAAAGTAAATGTACCTATCCAATAAGATATACTCTCCAAAGCGGAGGACAATATCAGAAGGATACAACTCAATTACAAAGTAACTAAGATGGAAATCAGCATGAAATAGAATAGATAGAAGGATTTCAAAGTATAATACAACCCAGAAGAGAAATAAGTTTAAGTGTTATCAACACCAAACATAGTACAAATCAAATGCATAACAAGAAACTAAAAGACATAACCCAACAGTCCTAGCAGTCTATTCCAAGCACTACTGGTGTCTCCTCTAGGCTAGCTGGATCCTCGAAGTTCTCTGTAAAATTTTGTCAATGTATCCAGTCAGGATTGAAGCGAATACATAAATCTGAAAGCAGTTCCAAAATATGGTAGGAAATATAGAGCTAACAATAAAATAAAGTACAAGACATGCTGTAAAAGAAGTATAGGAATATAAGAAGTACAGATAATACTGAGTACATGAATATAATAGAGAAAATATAACTGTAACATATATATAAGTTATTCAGAGCACATGATAGTTATGTGATTAGCTTAGGTTGCACATGGTTATTCTACGGTAACTCTATTATACGTGAGGGTATAATAGACATGCACATTTTTACACTAGAAAAATTTAATCACATAACCACTTCTACTCCCTCTACCCCAATCAATATACAAGGATCCGATCAAGTTATATTACGTACATGATTGTTAGTTATACATGAAGCACATGTAAGAACATGAGAGTACATGAGAGCATATGAACGTACATGATAGCACATCGGTGTACATAAAAAATACGAGTACAAGGAGTACATGATGCACATGATAAAGTACATGAATATGAAATACCCGATGCACCCGATACGGGGATAACATCTCGTGACAAGATCCATAGAGTACTGGTCCGTGATAACAATGTGTCAGCATCAAGTAAAGTAGTCTATAGCTGGCAATATAGATACTATCATGAATGAAAGCTAACAGAGAATGTACTCGCCTGATATCTTGAGCAACTGATGTATATCGGTGTCCGAACTGGAGTCGCAGAGACCTAAGATGTGAATTATAGGTTACAATGTGTTAAATATTGAATATTTGAATTAAACAATGAAATCTACATGCTCTAGGCCTCTCTAGGTCAAAAGTCAACCTTTGGTCAACATCTATTGCTAGGCTAGAGTCTTGGCAACTTAGCTCTTTCTAGGATTGGCCTATGCTAGCCAATATAAAGTTGGGCCACTAGGCATCAACCCAAGCAACCTTAAATAAAATCTATAATCTAACATATATACATAAGCTACCTACCTTATATATATGTAATATAGCACATACATCCCAATACCACATGTACATAGTATAACTCAAGGTATCTAACATATATAGATAATATGAATACATACCTCTGTGGCAGTGAAAGAATATGATAAAGTACAATATATATTAAGTAAAATCAGGAAGGTAGCTAATATGGATGCAATGCAAGGATATCTAATTATGCAAGGTATGTATCTCACTGAACAAAGTAGCAGGACATAGCCAGGGGTTGTGGACAGGACATTTGGTCTTTATGGGACAAAATGAAGTTCAGTATCTGAACTAGTGCAATCAATGAACATGCATATAGGCAAGGGAACATGGGATGGAATGGTATTTACACTATGAAGGATATGTGAGTGATTTGGAGTGGACTAAGTATGTGCAGGACATGTATGTCAAAGGGTGCAGTGAACAAGTGCAGATAATGCAATGGAGTGATTATAGTGAAGGATGAATGCATGCATTCAAAATAAATGCAGGGAATCAATGATAGTTGTACAATATGCAGTTGAGATGTGTACAGTATGGGAATATACTACAGTGTATGCAGTACATGTTTTGGACATATGAGTGTGGCTAATTGATGCAGTGGTATGCATTAAAAGGATGTAACCATATCCTAATGCAGGACAATGATGTATACATGTGAAGTGAACTATGGCTATAGACCAAGTCACCTGGATTTTCCCGAGCTAACATATATGTAGTGAATACAGTGAGGGTAATATGTGAATGCAAAATGCAATAAAGACAGTGGCTCATGAGATGTAGTGAACTAAGTTAGGATATGGCTAATGCAGTTGTTAAGGAATGATTATCATGGTAGTGAAGTGAATGTAGTAGGTAATGTGCAGTGAAGCATTTGGAAGGATTTGCCTTAATGCAGGATCTGGATGCAAGTGAAGTACAGTGTATCAGATACAGAGAGTAGGGAATGTTTCCAGTATATGCAAATACATGCAATGAATGAATGAGAATGCAAAAAGTGTAACTAGGTAGCATGACAGCGCAGTAAAATATTAAGGGCAAGACAAGGGTATGCAGACATTTCCTAATGTAGGATATCTAAATGCATGAATAAAATTTAGTTACCTATATGCAGGATAATGCAAGATTGGGGTTTTTGGCTAAAAAGGATGGACATATGAGTGTACAGATCCTAACAACAATGGTGAACAGGTTTATAGGAAATCTAATATCCCATCTCATGGAATGAACCATCATGGTATAGGACTTGACTGAACTAAGGAATTATGGACATATGACCTTCACTTGTAATTCAGAACATGGCATGGTCTACACAAGTGAATGGCTGCACAATCAAAGGCAAGCAGTGGATTTTAACAAAATGATCAAAATAGAAAGTAAATGTAGGACAAAAATTCGAATGGACAGATCAACCTAAGGCATTGGGAGTGAGGTATCTGATACTCAAAGAGTATCAGTCGATCACCAAAAAGGACCAGTACAGAACATTATATAAATGTAGGGATGAATATGGAGTATATATTGACTGAACAAGATATCAATGAAATAAACATCTATGGCAAATCGAGTCCCTCCTTCAAGTTCAGATACCAATTTCCATATATCAAATTAACTTAGGAGTTAATCACGTGCAGGAAATGCAATTGTTATATGATGAATGCAGTGTTTGGTGAATGCATGAGTGTTTGCAGACATGCAATAATATAGTATAGTGGATGATGGTTATGCTGTGAGTGCATGTGAGAGCAGTGATAACCAAGATGCAGGACATGTGAATGATGATGGCAGATATATGGGTATTTGGTACTCTACTTTAGGCTCTATATGCAGTGGATGCAAGAATTTGCAAGGAGTGATATGCATGAAGTATCTAAGTGTATGCAGTGGTTAATGTTTGACAGAACAAAGTGAAGTATATGAGTAAGGTAATATTTTGTGGCAGTAAACTCGCATGTGAGGGCGGGACAAATATAAGTGTTTAAATCAAAATAGTATTTAAGAATTGTAGATGCCAATATGAAGGGGATGGACATGTGGTTTGGACTAAGAAAGTAGGTAACGTCTAAACTAAAGGAGTAGGCAGTGCAACTAATTCTTCTAACATGATGTGGTGGACAACATCACATTACTTGATCAATATACAAGTGGATGCACCTATGCAGTACATTACAAGAAGGATGAGGGCAGAACATTTGATATGCAGTAAACAACATAGATAGTACAGACAGTTGGACAGGGGACAGAGTTAACATCCAAATACCTGGACCCCAAATGCAACACGAACAATTAGAGGATATGGGCAGGGACTCTAATGAAGGCTGGACAATAGGTCAGTATGCAGGACACATGGAGAGAACTAATGGTGGTGAACATAATATTACAATAGATTAATTGATTGAACAGGTATTCAAATCCACAGAACATCTACTGATGGGTCTGCATAACACTACAACTGATACCAAACAGCAACCCAGGGGTGGCTATACTGTCCTGGGGTGGACAAATGCAACATAGTGGCAGAGCACTCAATGCTAAGCCAAACAAGTCAATAATCAGTGAACCACATGTTCAACTATGCCCCCAAACCAATATTGATCCACCAAATCATTCTACAATCACAACTTAACACTCTACATCACTAACACGACCTATAATCAATATAAAAACATAAATAAAACTAAAATTTAATCATTAAATACTCTTAGAGTCATTTCATCGAACACTTGGTGTGCGTATCCGATACACTCGTGATACGCACCTCAAAAGAATCCGAAATTGACCCAAAACCTTCGTAATGCTATGGGAACCCTAAATTAATGCATCTATAGAAAGAAATGTGAAATTGGAATGTTTAGGAGCTCTTACCACTTGAGAGATGGATTCTCAATGAACAACCTCTAGATCTAGATCTCCTCCACTTCTAATGGCCAAATTGTCCCAATAGGCTCCCTCCTAGAAAATAGAGGCTTCCTCTTTTCAAGGGAAAGAGATTGCAACTTGTTTGGAGAAATTTGGACTCAATTTGAGTATTGGAGGCAATTTGGGGAAGAACACCAAATTAGGGTTAGGTTTCTTGATGAAAGGGAAACAAGAGGGGCTAATGATGCTACAAATAGCAAAGGGGAGCTATTGTTGGCCGGCCATAATGAGTGGGCTAGGGTTTGCTATGGTGCATTAGCTAAAAGTCCCTCATATTGTCATTTAAAAGCCTTTTTGAGAAAGGCCCAAAAGTGGTTTATTAACTAAGTCAATTTCTAGCCTCTAAAAGCTATTCTAGAAATAATTAAAGTCCAACTAATGAGTCTAAGTCCATTAGCTAGGTCTCTATGATCATAGTTAGCCTCTAGTCAAGGTGGTTCTAAGGTTTCACTAGCTAATGTTACTAACAAATACATTATTTAATTATATAAAAAATAATCAAGAATTTACCAATTTATATCACTAACATGATTTAATCCATTAAATAATAACTAAATAATCAATTTCAGAAAAGTTTAAAAATATCCTTATTTTAGAAAAGTGGTAGTTACATTAGTACAAGATGTGACTGAAGATAATATTTCAGAGTATATAATACTCTTAACTATGATTGATTTATTACATAAACCTCAAGAGACGATAACTCCTCATAGAGTAAAAATTTATCCATAAATGGATTATATGTCATATGAGTCAGTTACACAGTTTATATTTGAATGACCTTCTACGCCATAAGAGTATCTAATATGATACAATTTATAGTCTAGACTACTCTTAAAAGTATTCTTTCTAATATATAACATAATAACTGCTTTGACTGATTTAGTTACTTTCTAAATCAGATTTGGTGATATCATAATTATTTAACAAATATGTGGTTTCACTAATTGCTGATATAAATCTTAGGATAGTAAGCCAAAACTCATCTGACTCTATCTCCCCTTAGAGTAAGATTAGTAACTTTCAACCTCGGCTCTAAAGATTTATCTTTACACGCCATGTTTACAAAAAAAAATAATAGTCTAAAGTACTAGAACAATAGTTTAAGTGATTTTTCCTAATTGACCTTATTAAATCTTTAGTTTATCAAGTTTTGATCAACTTGGGTTAGTTGCAGGGCCCGGTTCCCAGCTAGCGGAGGTCCACGAGGGAACGATTAAATACTGTGTCGCTTAAAGCTATTTACGCCCGGTTGACAGAAGGACCCTTTCAACTTGTACCCAAAATAATCTCAACTTTTTTAAAACTTTAGATTTATAGGAATTTGCAATCTCATTAAACTATTTTCTTTTGAGTAAATTGTTTGAACATGTTAAAGAAAATTATAATGTCACATTTTATATGAAACCAATGCTTGCCAAACATAATTTAAATAATATGAAGAACAATATTGTGATTTATTTCTTACTATAAATTCTAACATTGTGACAATATAGTCAGCTCAATTTCATGCAAACCGGCCTAGAAAAAATATCATATAACATCACTTTATTACAATGATGTACAATACCATAATCATTTCCAAATGACCAAGACTTATTAATAACAATACAAAAGATATGTTATTTTTATACATTATTTAGAGATAGTTTCATTATTCTCTCTAAATATTCATTAATATAAGAAAGATAGAGTAAAGAACTTTTGTTTTGCGTACCTTCACCTTTAGCGTATTTGAGTTTTCCTTAACAAGTCAATCTATAATAATTCTGGCTTAGAGAGACAACATTACAAATATTATGTTAAGAATAAATAAGTACAAAAATAAATTTGTATTACCGTCACCATTAATATTTTGCTTCTTTTCAGAAAGTTAAAAATATTTCTAACGATCCTACCTCTAAGAAAATAGAATTTAGTTTGTATATGGACAAAAAAATGTAACTGAAACGATGCACAAACTTTTCAACAGTAACTTTTTTTTTTACAGCTTCAATCATGCAAGATTTAAAACAACATATATTTTTATATTTGACAAAAATGTCAACAATGTATTGTGTTAAACTAGTGGACTAAGAAAGGAGGAATATTCCTGTTTGAACAAATTATTGTATAAAATGCCTACTTAGTAGTATGTATTGTTAGAACCGGGGCATAATTTTTTCAATGGAAAACTGAATGAAACAATTGTAAGAACAACGTTCTAACGCAACGCTTCAAGGAAGGTGCGTAACAGAGATCCTTGAAGGATTCTGGAATACGAAAATCTTAGAAGATTTCGTAAATGTAGCAAACGATAGCAGTGCTTCTAAGAAGAAGATGCTGGCTGAATTGCTAAAGGCAGCAGTAAAGGTGACAGGCAAAAGATAGAGGGTGGTGGCCTGCTGGGGTGTCAAAAAACACCAATGCTCAAAGCTAGATCCGCCCACACGGTCACCTTCCAGGAACCAGCAAGTTCGAATGAACTCTGGAATGCTCTGGAAAATTGCTCCAAGACAGACTGCTCGAAACGATGACGGACTTCGGTTGCACGAGAAAGGACACGGTGTGCAACAGCTCTCTGTTCTCTTTTCGTGAATTTCTGAAGTCTTAAAAGTATATCTAGAGAGAAGAGAGACTCTGAATATATAGCTACTGATGTAACTGTCCAGATCCGAAATGTGTGCCACAACATAATGTCATATCCACAAATTCAGGATCAGTTACGAATCAGTCAGAATGTGGAAAGCCATGAACTGCGCGAGTTGTGCCAATTTTACGAGCTGCGTGCGCCTTCAGCGCGTACTGCGCATACTGTGCGCAACTCGCACAACCGGGCGCAACCTGGTGCACCTGCACAACTCGCGCAACCTGGCGCAACTTGGTGCACCTGCGCAGCTTGCGCAACCTGGCTCACCTGCACAACCTGTCGCAACTTGGCGCACCTGTGCAGTTGTACAACTCGCACAACTGGCGCACCTGCATAACTCGCACAATCTAGCACAACCTGGACCACCTGCGCAGCTTACGCAAGCTGGCACACCTGCGCAACCTGGCACACCTGCGCAGCTGGCGCACCTGTACAACTTGGCACACCTGTGCAGCTTGCGCAACCTGGCGCACCTGTGCAACCTGGCACAACTTAAGCGCACTATGCGCCTAGCGATGAGCTAACGTGCTAAGTGCAAAGTGCGCCATGAGCCCATGAGCCCGAGTCCGAGTCCGTGTCTGTGTCCATGTCCGAGTCTGAGTCTGAGTCCAAGTCCGAGTCGCTAAGCCCCTACGGGGCTTAGCTCCTACGGGGCTTAGCCCCAATGGAAATTAATTTACCAAGAGCAAAAAGCATGAATGCTTTCCTTGGAGTCTTATCCTTACCTCCTAGTAAAATCACCCACATGAATCCCTCCTTAGGGTCACCACCCCATGTGCATATCTCAATAACACATACAAGTATATATGTTGAGATAACTCATGGTGCTTTTCCAATGTGGGACTAAACTTTGCTAAGCATGTTGAGAGCAAACTCTCTTCATATCAAGGAGCA
This sequence comes from Iris pallida, assembly GCA_029216955.1. Classification (NCBI taxonomy): domain Eukaryota; kingdom Viridiplantae; phylum Streptophyta; class Magnoliopsida; order Asparagales; family Iridaceae; genus Iris; species Iris pallida. The sequence continues at coordinate 38,410,330 of JANAVB010029819.1, forward strand.
AGAGCACCAACAATCCCCCACATATCTCAACATATATATGTGTCTAGGGTTGAGCGTTCCCCACAATAATTGTCTATTTTGCATTAGGATAGATGTCGCTGACGACTTGAATCTTCCCGCATGGGTTAAATAACAGTGTGATACAAGAATGGACTATGCCTTGAATTTTGTACCACAATTGTAATTCTTCCCACTCACAAAGAGTAGTTACATGTGCTTCTGGCTTCACATTAAAGGCCTTGTGCCAGCCTGGTTTCAGTGTATAATTTTGGGCGTCTAAAAGTTTACCCTCAAGAGACGGTCTGATATCTCTTTCCATACACTATAGGTAAGTTCTTTATTAAAGAGACATGGCATGAAGCCTTGCACTTCCTTGCGGTGCTACGTTGCTATGACATAGCCTAAAGCCGAGGCATTACCCCTATATGGGAACCTCATCGTAGTGTCATACTACTGTAGCATGAGGTCACAGTCTCTTTGTAGTGCCATTCTACCCAGTATGAAGCCTAAGGCTTTCTTGCGGTGTTACGCCGCAACGATATGGCTTGCAAGGACGAGGCTTTACCCCTACCTGGGTACGTCATCGTGGTATCGTGCCACTGTAACATGGGGTCACCCTCCCCTTTGTAGTGCTGTCTACAACTCTTTAATTTCATTATACAGCATTCGGCTACCTGCCTATTTGCGGTGCTACGTCGCTATGACTTGGCTTGCAAAGCCGAGGCATTATCCCTACCTGGGAACCTCATAGTGGAGTCATCCCACTATAGCATGGAGTTTTACTCCTTGTAGTGCTGTATTACCATGCTTCCTGTAAAGCACACCAGGCATTCACTCTGCTTGAGAACTTATTAAGGCATTTAAGCCACCCTCAACACAGGATCCGTTTTCCGTAGAAAACACATAGTAGACAACAGTGGTTATGGGTTCGTAACCTTTCCATGTTTCCAAGAACAAGTACCCACTGTTACCTGATAGTTTTCCAGTCAGTGGTCCTCCCTTGAACCAAAAGTTAGATGTCTAGTAGATTTCTCTTTGAACTAATAACATAAAACTTTATGGTAGGACTACAAAAACATACTATCAGAATGTCTTCAAGCCCATTTTCCCTGCTGTGTCTTCAACCAGCTGACGCTTAAGGCCCTTCGTGAACGGATCCGCCGGGTTCTCCTGACTCCGAACATCGATTACTGCAATGACACCTCTCTTGATGAGATCGTTCACTGCCCTGTGCTTTAACCGCACAGTTCTTTTCTTTTCGTTGAAGAGATCATTTGATGCCACCGCCGTAGTCGCCTGGTTGTCGCAGTATATCAGAATTATCGATATCTGTTCTCCAACCACTGCAAGATCATACATTAGCTCCCGAAGCCATTCTGCTTCATCTGCTGTGGTATCAAGTACAAAGAAATCAGATTACATAGAAGATTGCTAGAGCATAGTCTGCTTCTTCGACTTCCACGATATAGCAGCTCCACCCATTGTGAAAATGAATCCACTAGTGGACCTCTCGCTCTCCAACTCTGAGCACCAGCTGGCATCACTGAAACCTTCTACTACTGGCGGCTCTCCGCTGAAGTACAGTACATATGTCTGAGTCTTCTTAAGATATCTCATGACATGCTTCACAGCTTTCCAGTGTTCAGTGCCTGGATTGCTTGTGAATCGACTCAGCATTCCCACAGCGAAAGCTATGTCAGGCCTAGTTGCAGTAGTGGCGTACATCAAACTCTCGATGATGCTAGCGTACTCCAATTGCCTAACGCTTTCCTTCGAGTTTGGCTCCAGCTTCTGATCACTTCGGTACGGCGTATCAATAATAGAAAGATCATGATACCCGTATCGAGTGAGCATCTTCTCAATGTAATGAGATTGTGACAGTGCCAATCCAGTATCTGTCCGGATGATCTTGAGTCCCAAGATAACGTCAGCATCCCCCAAGCCCTTCATACTGAACTTTGTCGAGAGGAAATTCTTTGTCTCAATGATACAACTTATATCCGTACCTAGGATTAGCATGTCATCCATGTACAGACAAACGATGACTCCTCTTTCGTCAACAAATTTAGTATAGACACACTCGTCTGTTTCACTGACCCTATAGCCGTTTGATCTGATAACTTTGTCAAACTTCTCATGCCACATTTTGGGAGCTTGCTTTAAGCCGTATAGAGATTTTCCCAACTTGCAGACTTTGTCCTCTAGGCCTCTGACGACAAATCCTTCTGGCTGTTGCATATAAATCTCCTCGGTCAGCTCGCCATTTAGGAATGCTGTTTTGACATCCATTTGATGTATCACCAGTTTGTGTATTGCCGCAAGGGCAATCAACAATCTGATGGTTGTCATCCGTGCTACTGGAGCATATGTGTCAAAGTAGTCGATTCCCTGTTTTTGAGAAAACCCCTTGGCCACTAGCCTGGCCTTGAACTTGTCAATAGTTCCATCAGCTTTCATCTTCTTCTTGAAGATCTACTTGTATCCGATGGGTTTTGCTTCTTCAGGTAAATCAACTAACACCCATGTGTTATTGGAGGTAATTGAGTCAATTTTATTGTCTATTACCTCATTCCAAAAGACAACATCTCTGGTCTTCATCGTCTCATCATAGGTAAGCGGATCTGCTTCCACATGATAGGTGACAAAGTCATCTCCTAAGCTCTTCGGCCTCCTTGCTCGCTTCGTTGACGGCTCAGCGAGTTCTGGTTCAATTGTTGTTTCTCCACCAACAACTTCATCTTGGACTACGGGCTCATATGAGATCTTAGTCTCATTTGCACCTTTATCATTCTCCGAAATGTCTGGGAGAATAATATTTTTATGTCTTGCAAACTTGTCTTCAAAATATTCAGCATCGCGAGATTCGATGATATAATTTAAATCAATGTCAAGAAATCTCCGAGCATCACTTTTTTCAGCATACCCCAAGAAAATCACCTTCGTAGTCCTTGTCCCCAGCTTCTGAATCTTTAGATCTGGGAGCTTCACATAAGCCAGACACCCCCACACTCGAATAATATTCAAGTTAGGTCTGACTTTGAACTAGAGTTCATGAGGAGTTATGTCAGAAGTTGCGTAAGGCACTCTATTCAGAATGAAAGTGGCCGTTAATGCAGCTTCTCCCCAGTAATATTTTGGAAGACCTGCAGTTAGCAGCATTGAGTTCATCATTTCTGTCAACGTTCGGTTCTTCCTCTCTGCTACTCCGTTAGACTGAGGAGAATACGGAGCAGTAGTCTCGCAGATGATTCCATGTTCTTTGCAGAACGATGCGAATTCATGAGACCGATTCTCCGCCTCGATCACTCCTCAACCTCTTGAGTTGTTGTCCAGTTTGTCGTTCAGCTTCGGCTTTGAACTCCTTGAACTTCTCGAACGCTTCGCCTTTTGATTTTAGCAAGTAGACGAATGCGTACTTAAAGAAGTCATCGATGAAGGTTATGAAATACTTCATCCCAGCTTTTGTAGAGAATTGTTTGAAGTCATAGATATCGGAGTGTACTAACTCCAGAAGATCTGTGCTTCGATTGACCCGATGAAAGGGTTTTCTAGTGATCTTAGTCTGAGCACATACTTCACACTTCTCTACCTTACCCCCATATTTGGAGATAAGTCATAGACTAGACATTTTGTTTATTCTTTTATAATGAACATGTCCTAGGCCTATTATGCCACAACTCAAGAGAATAATCAGAAAGAGAGATTGCATTTATTTCATTGGACTGGTTTTCAAGCTGAATTTTAAACATCCCTTCAGTTTGAAAAGCCTTTCCGAAGTATGTTCCCTTTTTGGATATCACCATCTGACCAGCATTAATGTCCATCCTCAAGCCTGCGTTGCTTAGCAGGCTCCCAGAGATCAGGTTCTTGGCAATCACCGGAACATGCTTTACTCCTTGGAGCGTCAGAGTGTTTCCGGAAGTGAGTTTCAGCTCCACAGTCCCGATCCCCAGAACTTCAGCTTGGGCCTGGTTCGCTATGACAACCTTCTCAGAAGTTGGCTGGTACATGACGAATCATTCTTTCCCAGAACAGATATGGCATGTCGCACCGGTGTTTATCCACTAGTCAGAGTCAGCCCCCACTGTTGTGACCTAAGCGATCATAGCAACGAGGTTAGAAACCAAATAAACCTTACTAGGCTCACCTTTCTCTGATTGTTTAGGCTTGGATCTGCATTCACTCTTGTAGTGGCCTTTCTTGCCACAATTGAAGCAAGTCACGTGGGACTTGGACTTCTGTTGCTTGAATGAAGGATCCTTCACTTTCAGATTAGTAGAATCCTTCTTTTTGTGATGAGAAGCCACATGCTTCCCCTTGGGCTCTCTCGTCTGCACTAGATTTGTCTTGGCCAACTGTTTGGATAGAGTGCCCATCTTCTGTTAAGAACGTATCTCGTCCTTAACATGGATCTCTTGAAGGAGATCTTTCAAGCTGATATCCAGCTTCTTTCGGTACATTATTACAAAGAATGTACTCCATCCTGCGGAAAGTTTAGAGACAATCCCTCCAACGACAAACTTGCCGACAAGGGGCATTTTCTCATCTTCTAGCTTCTGGCGCAGCTTCAAGAACTCTTTTATCTGAGGCAGCATTGCCTTCTCGTCTTCGAAGAGCCACTTGTGGTACTTCTCGACGATGAAGATTTTCGATCTATTGTCGTCATCTTCATACAGCTTTCCCAAGGACTCCCAGATATCCCGGACAGAAGGATTCTTGGAGTATGACTCTGCGAGGGAGTCCTCCATTGCATTCAGAATCAATAGCCTACAAAGACTATTGTCCCTTCTCTATTTGGTCAATTTGACTTGTGTAGCAGTAATGACATCTGTTGTACCACCTTCTGGAGTTGTAGGTCCTTTTAGAATCGTTGGTTCAGTCTCAATCAGCACATGATCGACGTCCACCAGTTATAGATTGAGGGTGATTTTTCTCTTCCATATTTGAAAGTGTTCTCCGTCAAACTTTTCCAGTTTGTTAAAGCTGGTATCGAGGAGAGAGGCACGAGAGTTTTCCATTGTGCTGGTCTACCTTTGAGATTGTTAGAACCGGGGCATATTTTTTTCAATAAAAAACTGAATGAAACAGTTGTAAGAACAACGTTCTAACGCAACGCTTCAAGGAAGGTGCGTAACAGTGACCCTTGAAGGATTCTGGAATACGAAAATCTAAAAAGATTTCGTAAACGTAGCAAACGATAGCAGTGCTTCTAAGAAGAAGATGCTGGCCGAATTGCTAAAGGCAGCAGTGAAGGTGACAGGCGAAAGATGGAAGGTGGTGGCCTGCTGGGGTGGCAAAAATACTAGTGCTCAAAGCTAGATCCGCCCACACGGTCAGCTTCCAGGAACTAGCAAGTTCGAATGAACTCTGGAACGCTCTGAAAAATTGCTCTAAGACGGACTGCTCGGAACGATGACGAACTTCGGTTGCACGAGAAAGGACACGGTGCGCAGCAGCTCTCTCTTCTCTCTTCGTGAATTTCTGAAGTCTTAGAAGTATATCCAGAGAGAAGAGAGACTCTGAATATATAGCTACTAATGTAACTGTCCATATCCAAAATGTGTGCCATGACATAATGTCAGATCCACAAATCCAGGATCAGTTACGAATCAGTCAGAACGTGGAAAGCCACGAACTACGCAAGTTGCGCCAATTTTACGAGTTGCGCACGCCTTCAGCGCGTACTGCACGTACTGCGCACACTGTGCACAACTCGCGCAACCGGCGCAACCTGGCGCATATACGCAACCTGGCGCAACCTGGCACAACCTGGCGTACCTGCACAACTCATGCAACTGGGCACAACTGGGTGCACCTGCACAACTCGCGCAACCTGGCGCACCTGCGCAGCTGACGCACCTGTGCAGCTTGTGCAACTTAAGCGCACTATGCGCTGACGTGCTAAGTACAAAGTGCGCCAACAAAATGCCACATTACGCCTCATGAGCCCGAGTCCGAGTCCGAGTCCGAGCCCGAGCCCGAGCCCGAGTCCGAGTCCGAGTCCGAGTCCGAGTCCATGTCCGTGTTCGTGTCCGTGTCCGTGTCCATGTCCGAGTCCGAGTCCGAGTCCGAGTCGCTAAGCCTCTACGGGGCTTAGCCCCAATGGAAATTAATTTTCCAAGAGCAAAAAATATGAATGCTTTCCTTGGAGTCTTATCCTTACCTCCTAGTAAAATCATCCACATGAATCCCTCCTTAGGGTCACCACCCCATGTGCATATCTCAACAACACATACAAGTATATATGTTGAGATAACTCATGGTGCTTTTTCAATGTGGGACTAAACTTTTCTAGGCATGTTGAGAGCAAACTCTCTTCATGTCAAGGAGCAAGAGCACCAACATCTATCATGTAGTATCTCTTGGTGGTTCTAAAATAATAGCCTGTGTCAATCTTGCAAGAGTGTAGGATCGCACCAAACATTATTTTCCAACCATTCAACTGTTACCAGAATTTTATAGCCCTGCTTGGGTATCTTGTACATTAGGTTGTAATTTTATAAATAGTCAAGGGAAAAAACTTATAGGATCAAGAAAACACTAAAATACTAGTGCGCAACACCTCATTCAAATTAACTTTTGATGTAAATGCCAAAAATAAAATAAACAAAGATAACTAACAAGTTTATGAGTTTGAAATCAGATTTGCAAACATACCCAGTAATTCGGTTGACAGTATTTTTTTAATAAACTGATCACTTATAAGTACAAATCAATACTTCAATGAACGATATGGATTTCCATATAACCAGCGAATTAAATAACATGCCTTTTTCTTTTCTTTCAAGGACATTGATCATGGCCGGCTCCAAGGGGTGGCAGGCCAGGCAGCTGCCTAGGGCCTCCTTCCCTAGGAGGACCTCCAAAAAAAAAAAATTTGTATTCATTTTTTTCATAGCCCAGGGCCACATTTTGAAGCCGGTCAAAACCCCATGTTGATGACAACAGTTCCTGGATGAGCATGAAAGTTTGGATGAATTGTTGAGATGATTTATCATCGGTCCCTATTTTCACGTTGACATATTTCTAAAATAGGAATGACAACAGTTCCTATTTTCAAGCCCTAACCTTCCTCAACGGAAATCTCTCCCTCTCCAATGGATCTCTCTCCAACGGACATCTTCTCCCCAAGGCTCCAACGTAAGAAAATTTGTCCTCTTCTCCGGCCTTAACAGGTATGTTTTCCCCATTTAATCAATTTTCTAACGTCTATTTTTACTTTGAGTTTATATAAATATCACTTTTTGCAATGCTAATATTATCTCTCCCTCTCACATTATCTTATTCTCTTTTTTCTCTAAATCTCTAATCTCTCTCTTTATTTTATTTATTTTTCCTTCATAGCCATCATTCCGGCGATCGTTGGCCGGACTTGAAGTAAGTGGTTGTGTCCGGCACAGTCGCACAAAAATATTATCTAATTATTGGGAATTGAAAATTTAAAATTTGGGCTATTGTGCTGACTACTAAGGGTGCATACTCATAGGTAAAAAATTATATAGAGGGATGAGGAGAGGGCCTCATATTTATGAGACCTGTCTAGGGCCTCCAAAATGCTGGAGCCGGCCCTGACATTGATGCACTTTTTATGAAGAAGGTTCATAACAATATATCTAAAAAAACACACAAGATGGAACAAATGTGTACAAACATGTTTGATACTTAAGAAAAATAGTCTGTCAATAAATTGAAATTGCAGCTACAATTTTAGTCATATTTTAAGAGCAACATAACTAGCTATATAAATTCACAAAGGAAACCAAAAAAATAGCAAGAGTTACCAAACTTACTATAAAATTCAAATCATGCGAAAGAAGAAATACCAATACAATTGGATAAAATTCAAGATTCTGAAAACACACAATCAAATTAGAGGAGGCATATGTTGCAAAATGCAAACTTATTATAGAGCCTTCATGATGCCAATGGTGATGACAGCAGACTCCAAATTTTCATTTCCAATGAATGCTATAATGAAAACATATTTCTTCATGAATGCTCATTAAATTTGTAGTTTTATTCGTCATGAATCATCCAAAGATGACTACAACTTGTGTATTTACAAACTCATTACTATGAAGCAATTCGCCCATAGACTATTAATTTGAAGGAGAAAATTATTTCCAGTAAATAAACAAAAACTGGCATCATGGGGATATTTTATGTTTTCAATGCAAATTGATATATGTCAAATGTGAGTTAATCGAGGTCTATCTTTTTTTTTTATGCTAGATACAATGATCACTTGTATGATTTATACAACGTAGCACCCAGACAATCACTAATAAGAATATACAACACCCAACAAGCTAAGTCAATTATTTTTGTGCATGCTTTATTAGTGGTTACTAAAATATATACATAAGCATTTTCAACCAGTATTTAGAAGCAATAGATGGGAGTTGTGGGACCTAAAAACAACTCAAATGAACTATTTGAGTGACCAATTCAAGAATAAGCATGGCCCGATCCCCAACTGCATAACCAGTTCAACAATAATAGTTTGGGCATTAAGATATTAACAAATAATTGTAGGTGTTAAAAAAAATCATAGTCTTGAGCACATGACTTGTATACACCAAAAGGCAAAACAAACTTGAAAGATTTTCAAGTAGACTTACTTAGGCTAGCTCGTCATAGCATATATGAGTAGGTATACCCCCATAAAAATTTAAGTAAAATCATGAGTTTTCATGCTTAATGCAAAAATATGTTCTAAGAATGAGCCAAAATCATAGCTTCTAGGAAAAAAAAGTTTTAAAACCTTTCTGAAATAGTGTGTGATGACACTATGAGAAGAGATCACATAAGAGCATAGAATTTTATTTGGACTAGATAATATCTACTGTACCCTGAAACAGTTTGCTTTGAAAATATTTGTATATGTAACAACATGTACCAGTGGGAACACATTGACTAGTTTGTTGAAAGAGATCATATTAAAATATGAAGCACAATAGAAACACGAGAACATACAATATGGGACATCTTTCTGATATTTAAAAACAAAATAAAATCTTTTTTTAAAACCTTTTGCTCAACAAATCTAAATTATTTACATTGCATTTTTTATTTAATGTCTAGCCAGAACATGAATAATAAGATGCACAATTTGTTGAAATGCTTTATGTTGAATTCTTCTAGGTTTGTAAAGCAAATAACATATACAAGACACCCATGTATCAAAATTCAAACCGTACATATATAAATCGTTTTAAAATATATATAACAACATGTATCAAAAAGTAAATTCATATGTTTGAACAAGAAGTAAAATAATAATTCGATTCAACTCTTAGATTGTTAGATAAATATCCTTTTTCTTGTTGAAATATGCAAACAAAATAAATATAAACTAATGTTACCGGCCTACGGGGAAGTCGTGCACGAAGTATTGTCATAAGAATTGATCCGGGTCTATGTGTAGACTTTTTTCGAATGCTCCTAGTGATAAAATATCCGTTCTACCTGTATTCCGTCGTCGCCCACAACTCGGGGGGATTGATCCTGACTTAGCCCTTTTCCAGAGCACAAAAAGGATGATCAGAAATGTGAAAGGAGAGGAAGGGATTTTTATGAATGAAAGATTTTCATGTCATTGTGATTTTTGAGGAGGAGAATGGAGATCGCTTTTCATACTCCAACAACATAGAAAAGAGTGAAATATATAGGTTTAAGGCATTTGATGGAGAGTTAAAACACTCAATTAGTAGAAATTTAGGATTAATAATATAGTTATTAGGGAATGATAAATAGACCATGTATGTTAAAAACGGTCAAGAATTAAGTGTAAAATAATGAGGTTTGTAAATTGATTTTTTGCACCAATAATAAAAACAGTACCTTTAGTGAGTCTCGAGATTCGTCACTTTTTGATTAAAAATGGAGATAAAGAATAAGAGATAGCCTAACTCATAAGGATAAATTATAAAAAATTACACTCATCAAAGGAACCTTTTGCCTATCATATTTTGCATATCAAATATAGAGGTTCAAGGTCCCGTGGCCGTAGCCCGTTGGGAACGGTGGAGTACCCCGGCGCAGTGGCGCGGGTTCGAGCTCCCTTGGAGGCATGCCTCCAAGCACCATTAAGAAGTGGACACCCTCAAAAAAAATATATAGAGGTTCAAGTGTCCAGTTAGTCACTATGATCTAGGCTGACAAATCTTCAAATTAGATTTAAACTCCAGATTTGCTGTAATTTACCATACTCATAAATATATATAGTAAGAATCAAGGAAAGCCAACCACATATATATATATATATATATATATATATATATATATATATATATATATAACCTACTGGTTATATATATAACCTAGTGGTTAAGAGAGATGCTGGTTAAGAGAGATGCATGTGGTCCGAGTGGTCATGACTCATGAGTTCGAATCACAGTGGGAGCGATTCCAGAAATAATTTATCCGGTTCCAAATATATTTTTTTTATATATATATATATATATATATATATATATATATATATATATATATATATATATATATATATATATATATATAGTGTGTAAGCTTCACCCAGTTGTACAGTCAGAGCCGGCCCGGAGGTTTAGGTTGCCCTATCCTTAAGCGAATTTTGGTTGCCCTTTAACCCTTTGGTGGAGTTATGATGAGCCTAAGGGGTTGCCCTAGCAGAGAGGGATTGTCCTAGCAGAGGGGAGTTGTCTAAGTCCCAAGGCTTGTCCGGCTTATCCCAGGGTCGGCCCTGAGTACAGTACATGCACAATATATTAGGTGGAAATACACTATGTAACTTAGCAGAAACGAATGACACATGCTGCTAGCTAGCTGGCTAGTTGTTGCACGCCAGCACTCTCTTTTTCTTTTGTTGCACGCCTGCACACTCTTTTTTCTTTCTTCTTCTTCTGTGAAGCATGAACTATCACCTAACTAGATAGAAAACATGCATTCATGCATGCATGATAAATTAATTAAGAATAGTACATTTGCATAATAATTATAATACCATAAATTAATAATTTCTGATTAGAACGGTACGTAGTAGGGATGAGCATTATTCGATTATGGACCAAAAATCGAACCGAATCAAATCAAATCGGATAAAAAAATTAGTTTGGTTTAAAAAGAATTCAGTTCGATTTCAGTTTCATTTTTTATTTCGGTTTCGGTTTCAATCCAAACTGAATAAGAAAATATAATATATATATATATATATATATATATATATATATATAGAGAGAGAGAGAGAGAGAGAGAGAGAGAGAGAGAGGAAAATATATATATATATATATATATATATATATATTTTCCTCTCTCTCTCTCTCTCTCTCTATATATATATATATATATATATATATATATATATATATATATATATATATATATATATATATATAGAGAGAGAGAGAGGAAAATATATATATATATATATATATATATATATATATATATATATATATATATATATATATATATAAATATTTTTTTTTTCCTCTCTCTCTCTCTATATATATATATATATATATATAGAGAGAGAGAGAGAGAGAGAGAGAGAGAGAGAGAGAGAGAGAGAGAGAGAGGAAGCGGATCAAAAAAATTTCTTAGAAAATTCTCTAAAAATCTCCCTCATCTAATCCGTAATTTAATATTAATATTAATGTTAATATTAATATTAATGTTAATATTAATTTTAATATTAACATTAAATACTAAAATTAACATTAAACTTAACATTAAAATTAATATTAACATTAACATTAATATTAACATTAACATTAACATTAACATTAATATAAAAAAATAAAAAAAATTAATATTAACATTAACATTAATATTAACATTAATATTACGAATTAGAGTGAGGGGGGTTTTTAGGGGGTTTTCTAAGGAGGACTTTTGATCCGCTCCCATATATATATATATATATATATATATATATATATATATATGTATATATATATATATATGGAAAAACGAGATATGAGCCATAGACTCATATTCTTATATGAGTCATCCAAGTGACTTCCACGTGGACCAATAAAAATATAGCCACTTGGAAGAAAAAATTTAAATAGATAGAAAAAAAGATCTCATAAAAGATTTGATAAATAATAATTTATCATATTTTTGCCTAGGAACAACTTGCCAAATATGTTTGTCTATAAATTTAAATAGATAAATATGTTTCCCTAAGAATTTAAATACATAGAAATATGTTTACCTAGCCAAAGATGTTTGTCTAGGAATTTAAAATTAACATGAAAATTAATATTAAAATTAATATTAATATTAACATCAAAATTTACATTAAAATTAAAATTAATATTAATATTAACATCAAAATTTACATTAAAATTAAAATTAAAATTAATATTAATATTAACATTAAAGGTTAAATGTTAAAATTAAAATTAAACTTAACATTAATATTAACATTCACTACAAGAAAAATGGCTTTTCTTGACGGTTTTTCTCCGTCAAGAAAGACTTTTGTTGACGGTTTTGGATCCGTCATCTAGGCCCCCGTCAAGAAAAGTCGACACTTTTCTTGACGGTTTTTTGTTTGTTTTCTTGACGGTTTTAAACCGTCAAGAAAACAAGCTTGTCTTGACGATTTTAAACCGTCAAGAAAACAAAAAAAAACCGTCAAGAAAAGTGTCGACTTTTCTTGACGGGGGCCTAGATGACGGCTAATGACCGTCAAGAAAAGTCTTTCTTGACGGGAAAAAACCGTCAAGGAAAATATTTTTTGATGTTTAAAAACCGTCAAGAAATGAATTTTCTTGACGTTTTGCAATCGTCAAGATAAACATGTTTACAATAATATCAATATATTCCAGAATCCAATTACCAAACACACATAATATCAATATATGCCAGTTACAACACACACATAATATTATAATACACAAACTTTTTATTGATCACAAATACAAAGTTTGTACATCACAAACATCCAAGAATGATATATACAAAGTATAAAAATGTGAATACAAAGAGTTTAAGCACTAACCAAAAAAAAAAAAAACTTGTCAAACTATTTTCTTTGAGATCTCTGGGCTTTGGGCAATGGTGTAGTGTACAGACAGAGAGGGAGAGGAAGAAGCCAGCCATCATCATAACCGAGCTGAAGTTGTATCCAAGAGAGGTCACATGTTTCCACCTGGGTCTCCAGGTTTTTTTTAGAACCTTACTGACCTGAAGTTTTGGCACCTATGCACCCAAAAAAAACATAGTTCCAAAAGCCTCCCACCCCTGGCTGCACAGTACTTTATTCATCCTAGCATTGTTCTTGGCTCGGCCGATACAGACCGATATACTAACGATTCGCTCGTTTCTTCATCGTAACCATTAGGCACTTCAATCAAACGCTTCCCGTTAGTCTCAGATTCCTTATCTAGGATGTCGTCTCTAACATGGTCCGAGATACAAGCCTTGAAGTTTTCGATACACCTGCTGTTCTTGGAATCCAGGTTGAGATAGATGAGAACATCCCAGCACTTTCTGAACTGCTTCTTGTTGATCTTCAGCTTCTGGCGAACAATCTCAGTCACGTGGCGGGTGATTATCATAAACTATAACAAGAAAGTACAAAAATGAGGAACGAATAGCAATGTACCTGTAGTGGAAATTAGTCGCATTGAACGAGGATTAGCAATTTCAAAATTTTGAGAAGGATCAAACCCAAATGATTAACATAAGCTTGGCGTGAAAGCGACTTCGGACCCACTCACTGTCAGCCTACAAACCTGGAACAATAGAAAATAAAAATTGGATGGCAAACAGATGCTATGAGAAACTAAGGATACAAGTTAATTTCACACAAGATGAACATAATCATGAACATCAGACAGTTTTTTTCCCAACAAATTCACCTAAACAATGTGACAGGAATAATGGCACGAGTTATCTTGGTTTCTAGCAAAATGTAAGAAAGTTTTATAACTCAAAAGGGCACAGTTGAAGATCAGCAAGAGTTGATTCTTTAGAGGATCCAATACTAATTTTTTTGGAAAATCACTGACCATACTGCAAAATGAAATGATGAAATGATAATCAATTAAGCATGGGTACAGTGAATGTATACTCATTGAGTATCAGATGAAATTGTTAAATGATAATTGGACAGGTGAAAAGATGGTTCCAATATAGAAATTTTCACACTTCTACATAATAATATATGTGGTAATTGATTCGAGGTTAATTGCAAGAATATAGGCAAATAAATGTAGTTTCTGCTTCACAATCCCTTAGTAATCAATGCCCTATGCCACTACTCTTTGAATGGCTTCTCCTCTTTGTCTCTATAGTAGCTATTTCAGACTCAGTATTGGTTATTTCTGCCATCTATACATTTTTGTTTCATAACCTAAATTTATTGTATACCTACATTAAGTAGTGGATTTAAAACTGAGAAATATAGAATTGTCTTAGAACTACCTAGACAAGAATTGCTGATGGTACCTTCAATGATGAATAAAACATAATTGCTAACAGAATCTCTGATTAGGAATGCAATATTAAAATGCATCTAAAATTATAAGTGGGTTTAGCAAACAAACTGAATTTTCCTTCAGCTTTTCGTTGGAGGCATTGGACTCATAATTTGGGTTTAGTATCCTTGGAGGTATCCCAACAGGAGACTTTTAAGACAAATCTGGAGCTTTTGGCACCATGAGAAAGACTGGGTTGAGAGAAACGCTTCCGCTTGTATGTCAATAGCACCTTGTTGTTCACCATTCTGCAGTCAATTAATCTATCGCATCCAACATATCCTCAATCTCTTAGCAGTCTAGAGATTGTCATGTGTGCCTGGAATCATCACAAATCAAATGCAAAGAACTTTATTAGTATAATATAATAATTTTATTACACTTCAAGATAATAACTTTAAATAGTATCTATAAAAGATGTGATGCTAATGCACCAAATATAAAACATCTGATGCACCAAAGGGAAACTTGCAGGAAACAAAAATGACTGTACTGTTGTCTTATGTTTGTTTTACTACATATTATAATTATTATTCTATCAAAAATCTACTGGCGTCCAAACGAAATGTGCCCCACTTATCATATAATCTAGCGTGCATTGCACGCACACCTCTAACGAAGATGGACACATGTTGGTGATAAAATCATTATTATGGGAGACAAGCTAGTGAGTGTTGGCATCTATTTTCTAATGAGGAACAGGTATAATCATAGTCTTGAATCCAGATTCTTTGGGTCGGGTCAGTAAATTAGAAATTCTCTATTTGCATCAAAATAACTACTCGATTCTTGAAACTAATTAAAAGAGAGTTCATACCAATTGTTTATATAACCAAATTTATTGTTGACGCCGTGGTTAAAATGAAGCTCATTTGCGAAATGTAAAAGGTCAGAATCACATGATACATTAAGAACACTTCCGAAGAAATTCACAGGATACATTAGGACATCTTCGCCGGAGCTAGGGTTTCCGGGGGGGTCGGGATGAAGAACATGGGAGAGGGGTTTAGGGCTGTGGGGAAAATCGGGGTCGGAAGGGAAGGGGGAAGAGGGAACGATTGAAGTCGGCTGCGGGGATGAGAGGGGAGACGGCGGATCGCCGGAGAACAGGGTTAGGGCACGGTCGGGAGGGCTGTGGAAGTCGGGGTGGCTGACGAGATGGTCGGAAAAGAAGCTAGGGAAGAGGGCAGAGGAGAGGGGGAGACTTACGGGCTCGATCGCCGGTCGGGGTTCGCCGGCCGGGGGAAGACTTCCACCGGAGGGGGAGCTCGAGAGGGAGAGGCTGAGAGAGTTGTGGTGTTGGGGATCGGGGGGGAAGGAGGAAAAGAAGTACTTGGATGTGAAATATATAAGAAACCCTCTATTCCCAAATTTTGTTAAAACCGTCAAGAAATTTTTTTTTTTTGAAAAAATTACGAAAATGGCATCTGAAATGTGCGCGCCTTTTTTTTCTGCACATGCATTACTTGACGGTTATCAGCAAACCGTCAAGTAATGCAATGGGTTTTCTTGACGCTTTGTATAAAACCGTCAAGTAATATGGTCAAATTTTAATATATAACAGAAAAATGGGTGTTTTGTTGACGTATGTCTAAAACCGTCAAGATAACTGCTTTCCTTGACGGTTTTGACCATACGTCAATAAATTGACCGTCAAGAAAGGTCATTTTTCTTGTAGTGATTGACATTTAAATTAAAATTAAAATTAATTAATAGTAATAAATATTGATATTAATTTAAATATTAATATTAATATTAATATTCACATTCACATTATAATTAACATTAATATTAATATAATTAACATTAACATTCACATTATTAACATTTAATGCGAATGCTGATCCCTAGTACGTAGTCCCTTTCTTTTTCTTTTCATTTACCAAATCAACTGTACTCCTCACGTGCTTTTGCGCACACCTGTGCACGCAGCCAGCCACGAAATTTGGTTCGCGGAATGGAAGGAAAATGAAATCAATTCCTGGTCATTTACTTTCCTTTGGAAAATTTTATTTTTCATTGATTTTCCTTTCCGATGTTTAGAAATACCAATAAATTCGAAAAAAAAGTGATTACTTCAATGTGGAAAAGTGGTTTCTTACTTGGATGGATGAAATCACTTTCTCCTATAATTTTTCTTCTATTAAGAATCTCTTTCCTTTCCTCTTTAATTTCTTTGGCACCCAAACGTCAAACATAGAAAAATAATCAATTTTTTTTTTTTCCAATTTAGAGATTCAGCTAACCAAACGAGGCCTAGCGGGGAGGGAAGGGAATGGGTGGAACCATCTTGTGCGTGCACAACTGCGCGCAAAAGCTCGTTTTTTGTTTCCAAATACTTTTTCTTTCCACTGAAGACGCCCGGCAACTAATAAAATGTAGATTGATTGAGTCTTTGTAAGAAAGAAAGAAATTGCATTTAATTTGAAGCTACAATGTTCACAATATGCTTAGCCACCAAACCCAACCCAGTTGCATGCATCGGAATGAAAGTTGAGCACAAATTTCTTTCAAACTTCCACACAGTTTAGAGGAAATTTTCAGGAATGTATTTAGTAATGACTTGGACTGCACTGGACGACTAGAAATATGTACTCCAGTGTACTGTAGTGGGAAAGCATGGCTTTGACCGGAGGAATAAATTATATTAGATAAGTCAATAATATATGACTCTACTTGTGAAAGCAAAGCATATACAGTAGGAAATTGCTCAGCTAACTTCCCTCTCTATATAATAAACAACGTCAACTAATACAACTTAATTTGTTGACTTGAACACATAATTGTGTTATCATTCGAGCGAGCCAATTAAGTGACATCTCATTAATTAAGAGCTTAATTAATTTGGTATGTACGTAGTTGCAGTGCAATTGTTGGGATATATGCTTACAGCTCCATCCAAGCTTATTCACCTGCATTCATTTATGTTTCAAAGGCATACTTGGTTGATTACGTGTTCAGGCTCGCGTGTAGGCTCGCACGCAGGCACGCACGCATGCTCGCTCGAAGGCAAGCGTGTAGATCTCCGCACGACAGGTCTGCGGTCGACATCTCCACCCTCCTCTGCTTCGTTCTTGATCCGTTCATTGTCAATCACCTCAAGTTTGTCCCTTCCAAGATTAGCGTAGTCAAGATAACATGGGAGGAATGTTCCTTCTATGTATTTGTTACGTATATATACACAAACAATATTACTTTATTTTTTGTATATATAAATAATTAACATGACATTTGCCCATCATCAAATTCTAGTCTAAATTTACATGTACAAGAATGTACACTAACCAATTCAAGGCGTTAATTTGTGGACTCAAATGTTGCCCATGGACAACAGGATTCGATAATTTCATGATCCTAGTTGATCATGACTTAGTTTTCAGTATTGATATACGTACCATCTCTCTCACTCATGCAATTCCCATCACATGGTACTGTTGTCTGCCGCAAACACTTCATGTCATTGCAGAGGTTCCAAAACACGAGCAATATTGGGCGCGTGCAACATGTTCCATGCAACACAGCTGTCGGTTGTGGCCAAGGATGATTTACATACGAATAGAATATTGTTATTCATCTACATATGAATAGACTATTGTTATTTATCATCCAAATTTTTTTGGAAAAATTTGAGTGGCACCCCACTTTTTTTACGCTTATTTAAGGTGCATCCCACAAGTTTACATGAATGTATGACACCCCCCACTTTGGACGATTTTCGTCTAAAACGAACGGTAAACTCCGTTGACCAATTTTTTTTGACGAAAATACCCCCTATCTGCTCTCTTCTTCCCCGCGTCAACTATTCGTCTCCCCCCTCCTCCGCCGTGCTCGGCCCCCCTCCACGGCGCCGCCGCACTACCCCCACCCTCCCCGACCTCGCCACACCCCCCCTTCCGGCCATCACCACCACCACCATCACCAACATCATCACCATCATCATCATCACCACCACCATCCACCATCATCACCGCCCCCCCCCCCTCCCGCTCCGTCCCCTAGCCCCCACCGCCGCCGCTGCTAATTACGGCTCTCTGCAAGTAATTAACCTGGACTGGAATCCTGCCCAGAGGAACGTGGGGGAGGAACAGCTCAAGAAGCACCTGCTCAGCCTCCTTCCGAACCTAGTGTACTACAACAAGCGCAGCGTCAGAGAGGGCAGCACCAAAGAAACCTCAGACCGTCCACCCCGATCGGCTCTTGACCGCAGTAGCACGAGGACACAAAACAAAATGTCGCGAAGGCCATCACATGGTTCAGGTCTCCACAAGTTGTCGTTGAACCCCATCATCCGATCGAGTCATGCTGGAGGCCCATCGAGGCAGCTCAAGAGCAGAAATGTAGTCACTCGTCATCATATGCACCTACCTCCTGTTGCTGCATCTAAATCACCGGACCGTATGTCGGAGGTTGATAACTAAAGTTCGCAACCAAGTAATCCCCCTATTATTAGGCGAATCCTAAAGCGTGGTCTTGAATGAATAAATGGTAACAAATGGATACTTGATTTAGCCCTCTATATTTAATTTGTGCTCATGTTTATGTATCTAGCCATGTGACAATTCTTGGTGTATTATTGCATTAATTCTTTCTGAGGTTGGTTCTTTGGCTGATCTGGTGAAGTCTCGAGTTTGTTTTGTTTAACTGGAGGCTTGGAGAGTAATCTCCTGGGAGGAGAATGGCTTTCATTTTGCAGATCCAAGTTTGCAATTGCTGCTGCGGCTGCTGCTGCTGCTGGATCTGTACATCTCCATCCTTCCTCCACCGCCATCATCATCCTCTGTTCAAATCAAATCAAACCCACCAAAAAAAAATCAAGAAAGAGTTGATGAATTCCACTACATAGATCTGGACGAAAAATTTGAACAAACCTGGAGAAACTCTTAGATTGCTACTCCTCTGCTGTCGTCTCCTCGACGGACCACCATTGTTCATCGTCGTCGCCGAAGCCGCCATGGATCCTCTCCTCCCTTCTTGATTCCTCTCCATGATAACTTACTCTTCTTCTCATCAAGAATAAAAAAAGGAAGGGTGGGGGGCGGTGATGATGGTGGATGGTGGTGGTGATGATGATGATGGTGATGATGTTGGTGATGGTGGTGGTGGTGATGGCCGAGGGGGGGTGCGGCGAGAGTCGGAGAGGGTGGGGGGAGTACGGCGGCGCCGTGGAGAGGGGCCGAGCACGGCCACGTGTGACGGGGAGGCAGGACACACAAAAGAAGACAAGGGTATTTTCGTCAAAAAAAATTTGACCGTTCGTTTTAGACGGAAATCGTCCAAAGTGGGGGGTGTCATACATTCATGTAATCTTGTGGGGTGCACCTTAAATAAGCGTAAAAAAAGTGGGGTGCCACTCAAATTTTTCCATTTTTTTTTGGATGATAACCTCATCCATGACATGGCCATGATATAGCATTAAAGTGGTGTTGATTTTAGTGTTTGAAAATGTTGATCACAAATGAGAGATTCGTCATATAATTCAAAAATAAAATATAAATATTATAAATATTTTTTTAAATGTATTATCTGTAACACTACTACCTATATGTTACGTTAGCGTCACCTTTTAGTGTTAGAGAATTGATCACAAATAAGAAATTTCATGATAGAATTCAAAAATCAAATAAGAATGAAAAATATATATTATTTGTAACATTAGAACCAATGCCATGTTTGCCATGCCATGGATGATCCATATCACCAAAAAATACACATGGATGATAAATAGTATTTGTAATAATAAAAACAAACAAATAAATATTACATAATCAGCATTTGTATACCTTGACCAATCTCTTTGGTCTGAATTGTTACAAATTATCCAACCTTTTGGAAAGGTTTGCATAAAAAAATTAATGAGTCGAATCATCCAAACCGAACATATTGATTCTTCCTAGACAATATAGGAGACATAAGATATTAAGACATCTACTGAAAATATTGTAGAAGCATGGAATTGCAGGCGCATTTATCTCATGCGCCTCCGAGGTTATGCGCCCAAAGTACTATGCGTCCCCAAAGTATCATCATTTAGAAACAGCAAGTAGAAGAGCCACATAAAGATTGATTCTTTAATTTCATATAAAAATCTATTACATGTCCTAAACACTTGCTACAAAGAAAGCCTACTACAAAGGAGAAGCCTAAAAACTACAGCTAGGCGCATCACTTTGATGACTCGGCCAGGCGCATCATTCTGACGGCTCAGCTAGGCGCATCTCTCCGTCCCGTCAGAGGGAAACACTCGTCAACGCACGAGTGCTTCGGCTAATGAAGCACTTATTAAGCAGAACGTGGGTTGGCAATCAACCCGAGCCCGGTGGCTCTTCCAGCATAACGGAAGTCGGGGCACGACGACCCCGATCTTTGGATGCAACAGGCATCCGACGCCATATTGTAAAAGAACACTGCCGACAAGGGGTTCGAACATAAGCAGTTATGCCCATAGCTCTCCCGGCACATCTCAGTCTTCTGAAGGAGTTCATCGTCAAAGCTTCTTCGAACAAGGAGATCCAAAACCCACAGTGCAACGTCTTGCCAAGGAGGAGGATCGGTCGAGTTCATCTTTGTCAAGAAGTCGTGTGAAATATGAGCAGACTCTCTTTCACTGCTGCTATTTGTAGGCTAGGACAAATCAAACCCATGCGCCAAGTGACAACTTCTCCGAAGTCAGTACAATGAACTTGCATTAATGGTGATAAATCTGCTACCTCAAATTCAGCTAAGTCAAAGATCATCAATTCGAGACTCGAAAGACTCGACAAAGCAGACCAAAGAAGATGCGCCACGTAACGGATGCGCTTCTCAGCATCATGCGCCCCATGCCGATGCGCCCAGTAAAACACAGACAAAATGCACCCACCTAAGCTCGTCACCCATCAAGCATTTAATGCTATGTGACAAAGTCGGTAGCACGCATCTTGAGAGTGAGCAGTTGATAGTTTTTGCAAAAAAATGAAGAGCCGCTAACGTCAGCCTCATTATTTCTCCTTTTGTTAGATACAGCCGTGTCCTGCCATGTAGCCGATTGACCGCTCGCATGTGCCTCCGAGGTCATGCACTTAAAATCTGCATGCGCCCCCACAGCCATGCGTCCGAAAGCTTTGCATGCGCCTCAAAAGTCATGCGCCAGACTTGTTTGTGACTCCTAAAAGCCATGAGGTAAGTCTTCTCATGAGTCTGATCTCAAGCGCATCCTGACAGATCACTCTCCACCAAATTCGAGATTTTTGAGCCATAGACACGCGCCACGTATCATTGACTCAGTTCTGTTCAAGGATGAGTGCTAACCACTCAAGATCTCAACAATAATCGAATCTCAACAACTGCCACGTGTCAGCTCCAGCGCAGCCCAATAGTGCAGTTCAAAATAGATTTAGCTCCAACTTCAGGGCTCATCATCCATGCATCCATCAGCATCAGCCACATGGTGTCCCTACGTGCAAGTTCGCCAAGCGCATAGTACACATGCGCGCATAAGAAGATCATTCTGCTGCCTATATATAGAAGGATCATTCTTTCACATATACAGACACGCGCACACTCCAAGCTCGAGCTATGCGCCCACATGATCAAAGAGGGTCTATACGCCTATATTGTTTTCGTGCAGATCAAACATGCACCCAAGTGTGGGCGCATAAACTCACTCCCGCTCTATACGCCCAAGACAGCAGATCCCTACGACTCCGTCAAACTCCACGATCAATCGTGCACCGAAGCATGCGGCCACGTCAGTCTCCACGAGCAATCGTGCACCGAAGCATGCGGCCACGTCAATTCCACGGCAACCCCACGATCTCCCTCTACAAAGACAAACAGAACGAAGAGCATTTCAAGTGCCAAATTGTTTCCCTTCTTGCCAGTGAGCCGAGAGTTAGCAATTTTCTTAGGTTTTCTCCCACCTTTGTAATCGGAGTGTCAACAAAGTAAAGGAGCAATTGCCGCTCGATCTTCATCGTCCTATTCTCCAGAATTCTTTTTGTACTTGGGGATCCTCAGCGCTGGATCTCTCAGGCGTACCCGATTTGTGGTGCCTTGCACCAATAAAAAAAGACATCATTTCTTCTTCTTTTTTGTGTGTGTCCACAAAAATGGCGACTCTGCTAGGGACTACCTTTTCCTCTGACGAAAAGGTGGTGACACAATCCGATACCGATAAAGTGGGGAGCACTCAGAAGATGTTGATCATGAAGTTCGATCAGCAGGCATTCGAAGAGATGCTCTCGAGGGACGACTCTACTCCCTCAAAATCTGTGAAGCCAAACAAGTCTCGCAAGACTTGGCTTCCGAAGGCTCGTGGTGCATATACTGCCAGTGTCATAGAAGATATGCAACCGAAGGACTTTGTCACGTGGGCACATAGGCCTTCCACGTGGGCGCATGGAGCTCCTCTGTGGGTGCATAGCTCTGCCATAGAGGCTCCTGACACGAAGAAAGCGTATACCACTCCGGGCTCTACTAGCCCAGCGACTTCCCTCTTGTGCAACCAACAACAGGGTGTTCAATACTCGAAACTTGGCAAAGGAAAATACTACGATGCCAAGAATTGAAGTGTTCGATGCTCTGGACAAACTCAGCGAGGCTCACACATGAAGAAAGTGAAACTGGAAGAAAATAGCGCTGCTTTCCCAAGCATGCGCCCAGAGTCATGCGCCCAAGGCAGTATGTTGGTGCATAACCCTAACCAGAGGACTTCTGTCTTTAATAGGCTATGTGCCTAGGGCCATGCGCCCAAGGCTATGCGCCCAGGCTCTGATGACCCATTCTATGCGCCCATATCCAGGAGGGCCAGGCATGCTGCCAGGACCTCAGGGAAGCATGCGCCCAAGGGCATGCTCCAGGGTCTATGCGCCCACAGCAAAAAGACAGACCCCACCGTGTATAGCACGGGGCTGTCTTCAAGGTCATTACGGAACTTAGGTGTGGGGATTGCCCTTGCACGTGAACTAAGTCCGGATGCGCCAACTCCCGTTACAATCCCATATGTAAAGCTCGACGATACATGTGACATGGGTTTTAAGACAAAACTCCCTTCCGTTGATTTATGCGACATGATAAATCATAAGCGTAAAGCGAGAGAGGATACGATAATTTATGGCGTACATTCGTGCACCAGTATTGTCATCAACTGTTGCTGCTCCAAAGCAATGAGAGTGCCTCAGAGGCAGTCCGTGTTTCGACGACTGCATCGCTCTGATGATGAAAAGCCGATATGTGTTTTATCCAACATGACTTCATGGAGTCCTCCTTACGGGAGCCCCAATCAAAGAAGGTGGACCACGAACCTAGCTTTTTCTCTCAGTTCTGCAAACAGAAAAAGAAAAAGTCTGCCAACAGATAGCCAGCGAGCTGTTACATCTGAAGGAGTCTATATAGGTACTCGGTCAAGGACGAGATTTCGTATATATGACGAGGACTCCCAAACTGGAGGTGATGATCCTTCAGCTGGGGGTAGTATTCCCTCAAAGTCTGAAGGAGATGACCTTCACACCGGGGGTAGCCTTCCAGATAACGATGATCTCTTCGAGTCTGACGGTGACTATCTACCTCCCCGACCTGAAGACGAGGGACTTTTCAACTCAGAGACAGACAATATCAGCACCAGTTGTAATATCTCTTCTATTCATCCTCGTATATTATCTACATACATGACGGATGGAGAGAGACCTGAAGAAGCCAGTGATCAGACCAACAAGCGGCTAGAGAGTATTAAAACAGCATTTGCCAAGATCACTGATATGCTTACCAGTATCATGGCAGTCCAAACCGCTGGGGCTGTTCCTCCACCTCAACCAAACGTCTCAGCACACGTTAGTCCGGCTCATAGCAACAACCACCCTTCACTACAGAAGTACTATCATTCCGTTGCGCCTCCTCTAAATCTTGTAAATGCTGGGGGTGGTCCTTCACCAATGACGCCTGATAATCATACAACAACCGTTTCTCAATATATGCTCAATCAACAAGATATAATCGATTCTCTTGTTGCCCGTCTCGATACCATCTCACACAAAGACGAGCTTCAAAAGATGGGGATATCTCAACCTTATCCTCCTGAATGAGAGAATGCTACTTGCCCTCCTAACTACAAGCCACCGACGCTAAATTTATTGACGGGATGACTTCTCCTCGCCAACACATGACATACTTCAACATGCAGACTCTACACTTACCCAGGAACGATCCGTTCTTGTCAAACCTATTTATTAGCACCTTGCAGGGGGTAGCTTTTGAATGGTTCTGCAGTCTGCCTGACGGTTGTATTAATTCCTTTAAAGATTTGGAGAGGTTATTCCTCAACAGGTTTTATGAGAGTGGCATGCATGTTAGTATGTCCACCCTCATCGAGACCAAGCAAAGGAGGACTGAGTCTATTATTGCTTTCATCGAACGCTTTAGGCGACTAGCATTGAAGATGCCCTTCGGTATACCAGACTCAGAACTTATGGATACTTGTCGACATAACTTCCTTCCTACAGTGAAGTTCTGTCTGGGTATACATAAGTATAATACATGGCCTGCTTTCATTGGGGTCGTTGTTGCTGCTGAAAATGACATCCCTAATCTGGAATTACTGGGGTGGAAGACACCCAAATCTGAAGACAAAGGCAAGCACCCTCAAACTATCCCTGTCCATGGGGGTAAAGGGAAAGAAGTCTTGAAGTTCGATACTTCTAAGGGAGCTTTCAATTCTCAGGGCGCTCCTGACAAACCTAAGGAGACTTTCTCCTTTGAGGAAGATGATGTTATTACCATTTTTTACACATTGATGAAGGGTAATAAACTGATATTGCCTCCACCACGATGTCATGCGGAGGCGAACCAACTCAACTATCCCAAGTACTGTCTTTATCATCAGTACGTGCACCACTCTACCAAGGATTGCATCGTCCTGAAAAAGAAGATACAACAGCTTATCGATATCCAAGTGATCAACCTCGAAGATGAAGACAAGGTCGTATCTTCTAACATGATCTCTCTTGAATTTGGTGACTTTCCTCCCACAGAAGTTCCAGATGGCATAGTCCCAATCCCCAAGGCAATAGTGGAAGTCGTCAACCTGCCGCCAGCTCGCAACTCAACCTTAGTGCCACTCACGACTGAACGTGGTGAGATCATATGGGTCCATCTGGACCTTGTGCTAGAAATGATGCAGGCGGTGGTATTTTTTTAAAGTAAAGAGGGGCAAGAAAGACAAATCATATCATATGGTGTCTTCTCCCATTTATGAAGTTCTATCTGGCAAGACGCAATCTGGGAAGGCTTACCTACAGACTTATGACCCCGCACAAGAAGAAGTAGTACCTTCTCAAGATCCTATTGCCCCCACAAGTTTAGAAGCCGGTCCATCTAAACCCTCAACTACCGACAAAGCCAAGTAGAAGGAGACGCGATTTGACAAGTCTCTGAAGGCACCAACTCCCGAAGGCTTGGATCGGCCTTACAACTTTGACATACTGGCACAGCTGGCCAATACACCTGCCAGGTTGTCTTTGTTCAATCTATTGCGACTCTCCAAAGAGATGCGAAAGGCCTTAAGTGAGGTATTACTACATTCTGACTCTTATCTCGCTGAAGTCATAGCCCCCGCTGAAGATCCCGTCTCCTATCCTCACTGCCACAGCACTATGAAAGTGGTACCTAACATCACCTTTTTACAGGAGGACATGCTACTAAAAAATAATCGTCATGATAGACCTCTGTACTATACAGGGTATATCGGGGCGATTAAGGTGGATCGGATGCATATCGATCCAGGTTCCTCCCTTAGCATCATTCCTAGAAGTTTACTCCAAATTCTAGGGATTCCTCTGCACAAGCTATCTGTAACCAATACAACTATCATGGCTTTCAATGTTGGGAGAAGCCACCCACTGGGCAAGATCCGTCTCAAGTGCCAGATTGGTGATCTCCGAACGGAGGTTTTTTGCTATGTAATCGACGCCAACGTGTCTTACAACATCTTGTTAGGACGTCCATGGATACACAAGAACATGATTATTCCTTCTACCCTTCACCAGTGCTTCAAGTACGTCAACAGCGATGGCATCGTGAAGACGGAGTTTGTCGATGTCGATCCTTTCAAGGGTATTGAAGCCTACTATAGAGATTTTGTACTTTACTAATCTCAGCCCTCCAAAGATGACGACAACGAAGCTGACGATGAAGCTGAAGTGAGTTCATCCACCAGTGATGGTCCCTTGATTATCCGAGTCAAAGGATGTACTACTCCAAAAAGTACTCCAAAGCCTTTCACAATCTGGGTTAAAAAGAAGAATCCTGATAAGGTCAAACCATTGACCATCACTCTCAGCAAAATACCTCGGGTAGAACCTGCTGAAGTCCATCCTCCCAATCCTGAAGAGTTACCCTATGTGGCAAACTTGGCCAAGTCTGTAGCTCCTGTTCCAGACAATGATCCCTTCAATGAGTATATCAATACTCAAAATAATGTACCTTCAGTGGATGATGTTATCCTTGAAGAAGAACTTGCATATTTTCTAAGTAAAGGTTTATCTTTGAATTACTCCGATGTCTACCAATCTGTAAACCAGTACATAGATATAATATACGCCCTAGAGCACGATATAGGACCACATCTTTGCATGCCGGTTACGACACCTCGTCTGTAGGAAAAGTCTGGCCGGAAGATATCCACTACTTCATCGTCCCAGCTAGAAAGAAGGGTGAAGAATTGATCATCTTCGGTCAAATAATTGGCAAAAGAAAGTTCGTTCTGGACTCTACTTCTCCTAATCACAATACTGAAGTTGACTATGATTCAGGAAAAATGCAACTTTACCGATATAGTTGGCAGGCCAAGAATATCATCCAGAATATGGGATATAATATAAAAAACGACCAGGGGCTAAACTACGGTCAAGGACGACGATTGTCAATACGTCACTTTGCTCCTCCCGGCAAACCCGAGAACTATTATCGACAAAATGGTGTTGGTTTGGGTTACGTTACTCCTCCAACAACTCATGAAGGATCAGACATCGAAGCTGATCGTTGTTTTCATTCTTCTGATTCTTGTCTCTGGGATTCAGACTCCAGCATTGGAGACATGTTCAAAGCAACTTTGTCCGTCAATATGGTGTCAGTTGACCAAATTGTAGACGATGTCCAATCGATCGAGCTTGAGCAATAGGCTCAAAAGATGGATCCTAGGTGGGAGTTATGTTTTGAATAACGTAAACCAACTACTGAAGACGAAGTCGTCCAAGTTAATTTACGAGATGAAACATCTCTTAAACCAATCTTCATCAGAAAAAGTCTGTCTGGCGAAGAACGACAATCTTTTATACAGCTTATAAGAGAATACATTAACGTCTTTGCATGGAGCTGTGAAGACATGCCAGGCTTGGACCCTAAAGTTGCTATGCACCGCCTAAATATCTCGTCCAAAGCTAAGCCAGTGAAGCAGCAGCAACGACGATTACGACAAGATATCATGGAGGCCATCGAGAATAAAGTCAAGAAGCTTATTTCAAGCGGGTTCATTCGTGAAGAACAATACCCTGACTGGGTCGCTAACATTGTGCCAGTTATGAAAAAGAATGGTAAAGTTCGAGTCTGTATCGATTATCACAATTTGAACTCTGTATGCCCGAAAGATGAGTTCCCTCTACCGATCACCGATGTAATGATCGACAATACTTGCGGCTTCGAGCGAATGTCCTTCATGAATGGATTCTCAGGCTACAACCAGATCAAGATGTTCCCATGGTGATGAGAAACACACATCTTTTCGAACACCATTGGAGATATACTGCTATACGGTGATGCCCTTTGATTGAAAAATACAGGGGCGACATACCAGCGAGCTATGAACACAATTTTTTACGATCATTTGTGCAAAACAATAGAATGCTACGTGGATGATATCGCAGTTAAAAGTCGTCTCGAGGGCAACTACCTCCAAGATTTGAGAACGGTGTTCAAACTAATGCGTGCACACCAACTCAAGATGAATCCAACCAAGTCTTTTCTTGGAGTCTCCAGCGGTAAGTTCCTTGGTTTTGTTATCACTTCAAAGGGTATACATCTTGACCCGGAGAAAGTGAAAGCTATCATCGATATGTATCCCTCAAGAAATCTCAAAGAGCTACGTGGACTTCAAGGAAGGCTAGCCTATATCAGACGATTCATTTCAAATCTTTCTGGAAGGTGTCAACCGTTTACTCAGCTCATAAAGAAAGGAGTATCTTTTGTCTGGACTGAACAATGTCAACGCGTATTTGATGACATCAAGAAGTATCTCACAAGCCCTCCAGTATTGGTAGCTCCAATAATGGAAAAGCCCTTCTTGTTATATGTCCGTGCTATGGACCATTTCCTTGGTGCCCTATTAGCTCAGAAGAATGAAGGCGGCCATGAACAGACAATCTACTACCTCAGCCGCACGATGGTGGGTAATGAGCACAGATACACACCTGTAGAAAAGGAATGTCTCGTACTGATATTTTCTATCCCGAAGACGCGCCACTATGTGTCTAGGCATACTATCCACATCATATCTAAAGTCAATTCTTTCAGAATACTCATGACTAAACCGGGTTCTCTTAATTCCCGTTTAGCTACATGGGCAATGTTGTTGACTCCATACGATATGATGTTCGTCCCTCAGAAGGCAGTAAAAGGCCAAGCGTTAGCTAATTTTCTAGCAGCTCATCTGGTGCCAGAATCTTCCAAACTCTACGATAAAATCCTAGAAGAAGTAGTGGAGTCTAACACCGCAACCGAGAAAATCCCTATTTGGCGAATGTTCTTTGATGGTACATCAAGAACAGGACCTAAAGAAAATATCGTGGCTGGAGTAGGCATCGTGCTTGTGTCACCCGACCATCTGGTTATACACCGTGCATATTCTATCGTGGAACCCTTTACTAACAACTTGGCCAAATATAATGTCCTACTGATCGGCCTTCAACTAGAAAAACAACTAGGAGTTGACTATCTAGAAGCTTACGATGATTCTAAGCTAATAGTTAGTCAGGTCCGAGGGGATTATGAAGTTCGTCAAGTAAGACCTCATCCCATATCACAAAGCGACAATCGAATTGGCTTCTACTTTTGTTGGATTCTTCATCGAGCATGTGCCTTGACTACATAATATAGAAATAGATGCTTTAGCCGGTCTTACTGCTTCCTTGACCTTTCCTACCAATACTCAGCATTCGATCACAGTATTTTGTCGAGAACTATTCTGTGTGAAAGATGCCTTGCATATTCATCACAGTTATGCAACAGAAATAAACGTCAATGTTAAAGACTGGAGATTTTCTTTCGTAGACTACGCCATCTACGGAATCCTCTCTGAGGACCCAAAGGAAGCAGTGTCTGTCTAAAGGCAATCCCTTAGATTTTACTATGATACAGCTACCAAAATGCTGTACCGACGCCCTTACGACGGGCTACTGTTATGATGTTTATCAGACAGAGAAGCCAAACATGCACTCCATGACACTCACGACGGAGTTTGTGGTGCACATCAATCAGGCCCCAAATTACAAGATCGCTTCAGACGAATGGGTTATTATTGGCCCACGATGATAGCAGATGCTGTTGAATATGCAAAGAAGTGTAGGGCTTGTCAGTTCCATGTCGACTTCATTCATCAACCTTCGGAGTTTCTACACCCGACGACGGTATCTTGGCCTTTTGAACCCTGGGTATGGACGTCATAGGTCCAATCAGCCCGCCATCCTCCAGGGGATATCGGTTCATCCTAGCTATAACCGATTACTTCTCTAAATGGGCGAAAGCTATACCGCTCACCAAAGTAAAGACGTCGAACGTGATCATTTTCATCAAACATCACGTTATCTATCACTTCGGCCTACCTCGCAGGATCATCCATGATAATGGTCCACAATTCGCGAGCCATGTATTCTATCGGTTCTGCGATAAGAATCGAATCCAGAATGTAGCCTGTACTACTTACAATCCAGCGGCTAATGGGTTAGCAGAAGCCTTCAATAAGACCATCATTAAACTTCTTAAGAAGTTCGTGTCTTCAAACAAGCGCGATTGGAATGAGAAGCTTGGCGAATGTCTCTAGGCCTATCGTGCAACGGTTCGGACTCTAACAGGCAGTACGCCATTCTCTCTGGTTTATGGGAGCAAAGCAGTTCTTTCTTTAGAAATTCAGATTCTCTCTCTTCGAGTAGCCTTAGCCTGTGAGTTGACTGACGAAGAAAGTTACCGTCTACGACTACAAGAGCTCGAAGCGCTAAACGAAAAATTCTTATTATCTCAACAGCGTATTGAGCTATACCAAGCATGCCTTTCCAGAGCCTTTAATAAAAAGGTGAAAAAAAGAATCTTCCAAGTTGGTGATTTGGTCTTAGCAGTGAGAAGACCAATGGTCATGACGCACAAGCCAAAAGGAAAATTCTAGCCTAAATGGGAAGGTCCTTTCGTTATAGAATCAGTGTATTCCAACGGTGCGTATCGACTAACCAAATCTGATGGTGATGACTTGCTCATGATGCAATCAACGGCAAGTTCCTGAAGAAATATTATGTGGAACCTTTATGAACAACGTTCACATATACCCTGTTTTAGTCATGTAAATGTACAGTGCGATGTTTATGTGATTCAAAAAAATTATTTAACTATTATCCGTATTTCAAGAGTCTTGAATACGCCTTGGATAATAGGTCCTCTAAAAAGATTCTCCAGTAGAATTATTTCCGTTTTGGACTCTGCCCAAACTTGGTTCGACGAAAACAAGTCATGTCCATATTTCCTCTGAACTATTTTTTGATAATTATTTCTCCAGTAGAATGATTAAAAAATGTTTTGCCACATCCATATAACCTCTGAGCAAAGCATTCATCAAGGATAATCACGTCCATATTACCTCTGAATTATCTACTCCTACCTAATGTTATATATCCTTCCACGTCCATATTACCTCTGGTTAGATATAGAACATCCTCTGCTATTACGTCCATATTACCTCTATTAACAGCTTCTTTCAACTTATTATCTATATTCAAGAACCTTGAATATAAAACGAATATTAAGTTTACATCAAATTCTCCAGCGGAATACCCACCAGAAATATCCTTACTACGTCCACATTACCTCTAGTTCTGATATTTCACAAACTTCATTCATGAATTTTGAAAGCCAAAAGATTCTTTATTAAAAACATCTATCAAAAGACAGAGAAAAGAAAAAGACACAGGAGTCTTGACGGCTAATTGAGCCTATTACAAAAGAAGATCTAAGGGATACACAACCGATTGATGCTATCCCTTAGAGCCGTAATCTCGGTCTCGGACTTGGTAGGAGCACGACTGCGCGCTTCTTCCTATCAGGCAGCTTCATCCTGGAAAGGGATCAGTTCTACGTGCTCTCCCTCCAACTTCACCAGCTGTTTTTTAATTGGTCTAAAGTTGTGGCAGTCACGGCAGCCTGAACCGAATAATACTCTTGTTCAAACACAACTGTCCTCAAGCTGGCCTCCAGTTGGGCAATCTTATTTTGGATCTGTGCGATGTGATTATATTTCTCAGTAATTTGGGCAGCCAGCTTATTCTTCGAAGCAACACGAGCCTCACTCGCGGCGTTGAACTGCTCATACTGATCAGCCAATTCGCTGATCTCTTGAGCAAGGGTATCCTTCCTGGCCTAGAAAGTAGCCTCATCCTCCGTGAGAGCTGCGACTAAAGCCTCGCCTTCTTTATGAAACAGCAACATCGGGATTCGTTGTTTGGCTTCCATGAGTTTGGCCATGCGGTCCTCCAAGTCATTCAGAACTTTTCTTAGAACATTAGCCCGCTCCTCGTAGCCAGCAATGCTCTCAAGGGCCGCCACTTGGCATTCAGCAACAGCCTTCACAAGGCCAAAGGCGACGTTCTGATTTAAAACTCTAGGAAGCTTTACTTTCAGGATAGAATAGAAAGCTTTGACGACTTCCGGGACTATCTCGTCGTCTTCGGAGGAGGTCGTCGGGGAGGAAGCTTGATGAGAATCTTCCGCTCCAAGAAGAGATGCTTGACAAGAAGCCAAACCTGACAAGAAAATAATATATATATATCAGCAATGTAAAGAAGAACCTGAAAGAGTACGAAAGAGTAGTAATTTCGTACCTTCGGCATGCTCAGTGCCAACTTGGACTAGGTCATCAGCCTTGGTTACCAAGGAGCCAAGGGCAGGCCCAGGTTGTTCAAGGAAAACAATATCAAGGCCCCGAGCAGCAAAAGGCTGTATATCTTCTACGACCCCAGATGGACCAGGAGCAGATTCAACAACGACCACCTCAGGAGGCTGTTCAACCTCTCCTTCTGCAGCCGATGTCGGCTTACTGACAGAATCCTCCGCACCAGCAACCCCAGAGGATCCAGCGACAACCTCTTTTCCTTCCGTAATATCTTGGGCTATCTCTATGCGTGGTTCCTTCTCCTTGTCTACAAGGAAATGCACAATGGCAGTCAGTCTCACGAGGAGCACACAAAATTGAAGTCAAAAAATTTCATCTGAAGAGAGGTCCAAAGATAACATACCCAGAGGAGGGTGAGCTGATTGGACTTGATTTTCATCCAAGTCTTTCATCATAGCTCCTATCGCAGACATATCCTCC
The DNA here is from genome assembly GCA_029216955.1 of Iris pallida. NCBI lineage: Eukaryota > Viridiplantae > Streptophyta > Magnoliopsida > Asparagales > Iridaceae > Iris > Iris pallida. Next base: position 38,443,396 of record JANAVB010029819.1, read on the forward strand.
AAAGAAATGTCATAGGAGGGACTGGCTTTCTTATCGTCGTCATGGTCTAGGCCTTTGCCCTGATCATCCCTTTGCTCAAGCCTTACAACTGAAGAAGACCCGCCCTCATCCATCGGTTGAGGACGAGCAGGGGACACTGTTGTTATGTCCACCTCTTCAAACGAAGAAGCACCTGCCATAGTCGTGACTTCAATATCCTGCGCAAAGGACAAACGAAATAGTGAGAAAACTTCTAACAGTTTGACCAAAACGACTATAGAGTCTTAGAAGGGATCTACCTCCCGAATGGTAACGGACCGCGACGCCGTCTTCTAAGAAGATCTTATGGGAGGAGGCAAGCCGACGCTCACGTCCGTGACCTTCTTTCTCCCTCGGGAGACAACAACCTTCTTCCTTTTAGGTCATGGAACCAGCTCGGTGGAAGCTTTCCTCTTATGAGGAATTTCAGGAAGAGATTCTTCAGTATCCTCTCTCTGAGGCGCTGCAACAACAGGCTCCTCAAGAACAACTCTCTGCTATAGCGCTGCAGCCAGCTCAACTGAGGGTACGACGCCTTCTTTTCTGTGACCCCCTATTGTGCTTACTCGTCCTATATCAGCAAGAGTGGAGGCAAGCCTAGTCCCCGATATTAAACTCTGCTCACGGTTATGCCGAGAATGAAGGTTATTGACCTGAATATAGAACTTGACAGCAGCAAAGGGCATGTAGGTTTCAGGCTTATCTTCTAGCAGGGTAAAAATTTCCCCCGTACATCCAGCGTTACAGTAGTCCTATGCAGGTGCCCTATCGATCAGGCTTCCTATCGACTGTAGATGAGGGTTGGGATTGCATAAGAGAAGCTGGCTGTAGCCGAATTGCCGTACAAAGCGACTCGGCATATAAGGTTCCAGAAAAGTGTGGTTCTTATTCCTGAACACCAGATGGAAAGGCCTGATGGACTGGAGCCAACGAAACACCCCAATAGGAAGGCTAGTAGTGAGTGCTCCCTCATCTACTAGGGTGTCTCTTGCACGGCCACTACCAGACGAAGGTGACACTCTGAAGAATTCATAATTCTGCAGGAAACTCAAAGCCTTCCTACAAACAGGCACCCCTGTAATGGTCCAATCCGTATCTTTGAATCTCCGAAGAAAGGCATGTCCCGCCAAAGAGTCTGCCATCAGCCTGGCATTTATTAATCTGGGACAATGCAGCACCAGCCATCCTATCAGATAATGAAAGGGAAACTCAGTCCTAAAAAAATCTTTTCTTCCATCAGGCGTCACCGTGTTCACAACAAAGTATCGTAAGCCCCGTTAGATGGCACAGACCATTGCAGGAAACAGGACAAGCTGGCATCCAAAGGCCAGCTTTACAGTCGGAAGTATCATATCCCGGCTTATTCTTTCAATGGAGCCTGAACCACCAGGGACTACACAATCACGAAGCCACGTCATCAGGAAAGCGGCTAGTACCGCCTTTTCTGACAGCTTGAACTCGGCCTGCCTGAAGAAATGATAAATCGGGAAGTTCCCCTCAGGATCATCACTATCTTCGGTGTCTACAGCCCCGTGAGCTGCCATCAACTGCTCTATCTCAGATTTTGTCGAGGGCTTGCGAGTCGAGAAAGAGATTGGGCTGTCTCCTTCTTCTCTGATGAAGATGTAGTTGGTCCAGGCCCTCGAATGGGGAAGGGACCCCTCAGTCTTACCCTTTTTTGTGATCTGGTGACAGAGTAACTCTTTGTACACCTCCATTATCTTGGAGTTCTTTCTTTCCAAATCCAGGAGCTCCTCATCACATGGGACGTATTCTTCGTATGGCTCAGTCTTCCAGGGAAGTTTTGATATCGCCAGCATCTCGTGAAGAGCCAGACCCATCTTCCCACCCGGAGTGAAGAAGGTACAGGTGTGATAGTTGTACAACTCCACCAATGATATAAACATAGGCCAGTTAACCTTAATGCCATATTGGGTGGCTCTAACGTCATAAAAAAGACCGTCAGCTTTTAGGGTGGCCTCGTAAGTCGAGAGCACCCATCCAGTAAGGTCGCTCCAGAATATGACAGAGTACCTCCAACCTTCCATCCGCAGCTTCTCTCCCGGATACGACTCCTTCTTTGACAGCATCATATTGGAGAGAGTCTCAGCAGCGTAATGGTGAAGATCAGTCGGGACATTATTTATTATGGCCCCAGGATGCAGCCCCCTCGTGGAGTAGGATGTGGAGCCCTTGACACACTTGAAAGTTTCCTTCTTTCGGTCACCAGAGTTGAATTGGATCCTGCCAGAAATGAATTCATGCAGTTCAAGGGTCAGGTCCCATTTCATCTGTCTCCACATAGCCAGATAAGTAAACACTGACAGAGAGTATTGACGCTTCATCGATGGCAACCATATCTTTTGGTTATTTAACCTAACTACCAGAGGGTATTCTAGACATATCGTTTCGTCGTCCTCAAATCCTAGGTTGTCACCAAAAGGAAGTACGGTCTCTTATAGCTCCGTGCCCCTCCGAGTGTGAACTTCTCATCATTTATCATCTGCTTTAAGAACATTTTGCCTTGCTCAAGCATAACAATCACCCGCACCAAAGGCTGGTCATGGCTGATCATCACCTGAGCTTTTGTGACCAATGCGGTGATAAGGCTTGAATCCAGAGCATGGCGGGTAGAGCCAAAAGGAATCCCACCAAGAGCCGGGACAACCATGTCAACTGCGAAGACATAAGGAAAAGTCAGACTTATAATCTACAAAAAAGAGAGCTAAGTACTGAGAAATTCTATGCGCCCTGATGTTATGCGCCCAAACGGCCTGTGGGCGCATAAGCACATGTTCTGTGTGGGCACATAAGCACATGTTCTGTGTAGGTGCATGACACAACCAAGTGCCTAGGCGCATAACACAACAAAGTGCGTGGGTGCATGCATCTGTGAGCGCATAAGTTCGCTCACAAAAGAAGTGTTTGCTTTGGGCGCATATCGATGGTTATGTACCCAAGCAGAAAAAAGTCTGAGCGGTACAAATTAACACTCGAGACTTCATTTTTGGAGATATCGCCTCACCCTGGATGGGGTCCTGAACCAGATGCGTCGCTGCCAATGGAGGAGAACTAGCTGCTGCAGCCTTTTTACCCATCGCAGACTTCTTGGGAGTCGAAGCAGCCTTGGGAGACATGATTGCTTGAAAGAGAGTAAAGGAAAAATTCTTTGAAAATTCTGAGGAAAAATAAGAGAGAATAAGCTTTCTCTCTCTTCAAGGCCTATTTATAGGCATGAACGGAGAGCTATGCGCACACATGTCCTATGCGCCCATATGGTCTATGCGTCCATACGTTCTATGCACCTACACAAAGACAATTTTTTGCAGATTATGCGCCTGCTATCTGCTGATGCAGACTATGCATAGAGAACAGACCTTTTCAAATTCTGTTCCAAAACGAGCCTATCGCTTCAGATTTCCAAGGAAAATCTCAACAGCCACATTTCGACAGCCTGACAGACACCTATGCGCTAGGGGTCATTTCTATTATGCGCTCATGAAGCTGGTGGAGACAGTTTTGCCTATGCTTCTTTCAAAGTATTTCGACACTCGTTCGAGTCTCAAAAACTTTGAAGGGGGTCTTGTAGAAGCATGAAAAATACAAAGACAAAAGAAGCTATGCGCCCACATAGTCAAAGAGGGGGCTATGTGCCCACATGTTCAAAGAGGGAGGTATGCGCCCACAGGATCAATGAGAAGCTATGCGCCCACATGATCAAAGAGGGTCTATGCGCCCACATTATTTTCGTACAGATCAAACATGTACCCAAGTATGGGCGCATAAACTCACTCCCGCTCTATGCGCCCAAGAGAGCAGATCCCTACGACTCAGTCAAACTCCACGATCAATCGTGCACCGAAGCATGCGGCCATGTCAGTCTCCACGAGCAATCGTGCACCGAAGCATTCGGCCACGTCAATTCCACGGCAACCCTACGATCTACCCTCGATCATCCAACATCCATGCGCCTACACCCTATGTACCCAAAGGAGTGTTATTCGCCCACAGTGAAATCAGTATATTTTCTACATATGGGCATATAACAGTCATTTTCAGTGCCAAAACGACTATAAATAGAGGGCGTCCCCTTCTACAAAGACAGACAGAACGAAGAGCATTTCAACAGCCAAATTGCTGCCCTTCTTGCCAATGAGCCGAGAGTTAGCAATGTTCTTATGTTTTCTCCCACTTTCATAATCGGAGTATCAACGGAGTAAACGAGCAACTACCGCTTGATCTCCATCGTCCCATTCCCCAGAATTTTTTTGTACTCGGGGATCCTCAGTGTAGGATCTCTCAGGCGTACTCGATTTGTGGTACCTTGCGCCAATAAGAAAAGACAGTGTTTCTTCTTCTTTTTTGTGTGTGTCCACAACGGCTACATTGATTAAAACAAAAGAAATATACTCGACAAGCTGCCTGAACTAACACTTGCCATTCCATACATTAGCCCCTTTATACATAAGCCTTCGATTGAATTGGCTTCAGATTACTTCAGTGTAGGAAGAGCTTCAAAATGCCTTTCCGTACTTCAGCTTCAGTTTAGAGCTCCTGCCGCACCTGGGGAGTTGGGGGAGGGGGTTAGCACACTTGCTAAGTGGACGAGACGAACCCACCCATCTAAATCGACTTTGATTGTTAAGGTAGGCATGCTTTAGAGTTTTCTTTATATTTAGAACTAAATGAATTCAGTTCATATCGATAGCCATCTTTGAATTAGTAAAGCATACAGTGAAACATAATGATTTATCACCATTCTTACCACGGTCGAGCTCGTCCCTGCATAAAACATAGATAATATTTACTACCAGCATAAGACAATAGGTGAGCATGATCTATCTTATATGTGCGGTCATTGCTGCTATGCACCATGAGGGACTTTTATATGGCATTACGACGTGTCTGTCAGCTTGGGTTACAATCCCTGCTGCAGGTACCACAATGCCTCGTGCCAAAGCATGAATTTGTTTATTCCCCCTAGGTCGATTTGGTTTTAATGCCCCGGATACCGCATCGAGGATAGTTCAACTTGTGCACAAGCTGTCCATGACCATGCCAATTCGTGAACAATTTAATATGTGCAGATAGATTTGTATAGCACGGACATTATTGAGCGATATTATTATTTTTTGCCCTACTCATTCAACGAATCATTTTCTCCGAAACTTGTGCACAATCGACGTTCCATATTATTTTACAGCACGTGAAATAGTTTATCTTTTTGCTAGAACCTTAAACTTTCTCGTTTATGTGTGAAACTTGTATTTTCAGAGTAGATTACTCTAAATTGATATATTTTTCCTGAGTTCTTGACCCTAGTAGATTGCCATGCATTTAACTTGGCATCATTGATTTGAATGAATTCGAGACAAAGGAATTTCGTTTGCGGGACAGAGTAGAAAAGAAGGGGCCGAATCACCCGCCAAGTACTTTGATCGTGCCGACCGTCGAAGCGCTTCGCAACGTTCAAGCTATAGTTGCACGAGCTTCTGCAATGGCACAAACACTTAGATAGAATTCCTTCTTTTTCCTTCGCTTCAAAATTCGTAGATTGCATTCAAAAAATGATGCAAAAGCACTTTCATCAAAACCAAGCGGCAAAAGCTCCAAGAAAACTGTACAGCGGTCCGGTCCCGTCGAAGGGACTCTTATATAGAGCTCACTCACCGAAACGCAGCTCGCTGCATCTAGGAATTATTCCTACAGAAGTCATTCCATTAGTTGGATCGATTCTCGTAATATCCGTCCAAATTGATTTGATCGATGTCGTACGATGTTATCGTTTACCAAGCTCAGCGATCGAGTCAGATGGCCATCTAAGTTTCCGATCGATCTGACTCGGCATAAGCATATTATGAAGTCCGACGCCTATCGAAAGTGGGGCACTATATAATATACCACTAAGAAAAAGTTTCATCCCGAAACTTAAGAACAAGAGTCTAACCTTAAATTAGGCAAACAACGAAGGGTACTTCTCCTTCATCTCCGCTTCTATTTCCCACGTTGACTCTTCAACTGAATGGTTCCGCCAAAGCACGCGGACCAGAGACATCGATCGATTTCGTAATACCTTCTCCTTACGGTCCAAAATTTGAATAGGCTCCTCCGAGTAAGACAAGTCAGTACGTAGCTCCAACTGATCGAAACTAACCACATGACTTGGATCATGCACGTATTTTCGAAGTTGTGAAACGTGGAAAACATCGTGCACATCAGCCAAGGCAGGAGGTAGCACGATCCGATAAGCAACCGTGGCAACTCGCTCGATGATCTCGAAGGAGCCTACAAATCTCGGGCTCAACTTTAATGCTGAATCGCATCACGCCACGTATGGGCGTTACTTTCATAAAAACATGGTCCCCGACCTAAAATTCTAGCGGTCGTCGACGAAGATCTGCGTAGCACTTTTGTCGACTTTGCGCGATACGGAGTCTATCTCGGATCAAGCGGACCTTTTCGACGGCCTGCTCTACCAGTTCCGGTCCAAGCACTTGTCGCTCTTCGACTTCATCCCAGCATATTGGCGAATGACACTTCCTTCCGTAGAGCGCTTCATATAGAACCATCTGAATGATCGACAGATAATTGTTGTTATATGCAAACTCCGTAAGCGACAAATGCGTATCCCAACTAGTCTTTAGATCGATCGCACACAGACGTAACATATCCTTTAAGATTTGATTTACCCTCTCCGTCTGACCGTCTATCTGGGGGTGGTATGTAGAACTAAAATTTAGTTTGGTCCCCATCGCCGCTTGCATGCTCGTCCAAAAATGCGATAGGAATTGCCCGTCTCTGTCCGAAATTGTTGAGGTCGGTATCCTGTGCAGTCGAACAATCTTGTCGATATAGATTTACGCTAACCGATCGACGCTCCATCCTACTTTAATTGCGATAAAGTGAGCCGACTTGGTCAATCTATCAACAATGACCCAAATTGCATCATTCCTTCGCGACTTCTTCGAAAATCCTATAATAAAATCCATCGAGATGTTGTCCCACTTCCACTCGGGAATGGCGAGGTTCTGCAGCTCTCCACCTGGCCTTTGGTGTTCTGCCTTCACTTTCTAACATGCTATGTACTGCGACACGAAAGTAGTCACATCTTTCTTCATGTCGTGCCACCAAAAGTTTGTGTGCAAGTCTTTGTACATCTTGGTACTTCCAGGATGTAACAAGTACTTCGTATAATGTGCCTCTGTCAGAATTTCTTTTCTGAGCTTGGCAGTTTCAGGAATGCAGAGCCTTACTTTTAGTCGCATCATCCCGTCTCCATCTTCCGCAAAGTTAGTTGCCCTTCCCATTAAAATTAGCTCGTGCATCTTCTTCAGGAATGAACCTTCCTTCTGTACGGTTATTATTTTGCTAAGCAGGCTTGACCCTAACTTCAACTGAGCTAGGTGCAGGTGTCGATACTCAATTTCGAGTTCGATATCCATCGCTTCAAGGTCTCATCGTATTTTATTATTTATGGCCAGTGATCCCATAAACATTCTGCTAAGCGCATCGGCAACAACATTTCCTTGCCCGATGTATACTCGATCGTTAGCTCATAATCTTTTATGAGTTCGAGCCAATGTCGCTGCCGTAAGTTGAGTTCTCGTTGCGTAAACAAGTATTTTAGGCTTTTATGATATGTGTAGATTCTGCGAGACACACCATAGAGGTAGTGCCGCCAGAGTTTCAATGCAAACATGTTCGCTGCCAATTCTAGGTCATGCGTTGGATAGTTTTTCTTGTGCTGCTTCAACTGCCGTGAAGCATAGGAGATGACTTTATCTCTCTGCATGAGTACGCACCCGAGGCCAGTTCCCGATGCATCACTGAATATCTGAAAGCCTTCTGGACCATCTGGAAGTGCAAGGATTAGAGCTGAGACGAGCCATTGCTTCAACTCTTGAAAGTTGGATTCACAATCGTCCCACTCAAATACTACTCCTTTCTGGATGGGGCGAGTCAGAGGCGACGCTAGTTTTGAAAAGCTCTACACGAATCTTCGGTAGTAGTCCGCTAAGCCCAGGAAACTCCGAATATCGCTAGCCGAGGAAGGGCGTTTCCAATCTACCACCGCTTCAATCTTCTTTGGGTCCACCGCGATACCTTCGGCAGAGATTACATGTCCGAGGAATGTCACACAGAGTCTACAATACCGTCTTTAAGTGTTCTGCATACTCTTCTCGATTCTTTGAGTAGATAAGGATATCGTCGATGAACACAACTACAAATTTATCAATTTGGGGTTAGAAGACTCGGTTCATCAGATACATAAAAGCGGCTGGGGCATTCGTCAAACCGGTATGACCAGGAATTCATAATGACTATATCGAGTGCGGAAGGCAGACTTTGATACGTTATCAGACTTGATCTTCAATTAATGATAGCCTAAACAAAGATCAATTTTTGAAAATATTGACGTGCCTTGCAGTTGGACAAACAAGTAGTCGATTCATGGCAAGGGATACTTATTCCGCACGGTCGCCTTGTTGAGTTCCCGATAGTCGATGCGTAGCTGCATCGATCCATCCTTCTTTTTCACAAATAGTACGAGAGCTCCCCACGGAGAGATGCTAGGGCGAATAAATCTACGGTCTAGCAACTCTTTTAATTGTACCTTCAGTTCTGCTGGAGCCATTCGGTAAGGCGCCTTTGATATCGGCTGTGTATTCGGAAAGATGTCGATGCTGAATTCTATTTTTTGATTCGGCGATTCCGGGCATCTCAATAGGGATAACGTCGGAGAAATCTACCACAACATCAGTCTGCATTGTGTCTGGAATATCCTTTCTCGTATCTCGAAATGATGCCAAGTATCCTGTACAACCGGAACGTAACATACGCCTCGCCGATATTGCCGATACCATCATTGCCGTCTTCGAGACCGTACCATACGAATATGAGAACTCTGTCTCGCCAGAAAGACGAAACACTACTCTCTTCTCCGCGCACTCGATTGTTGCATGACAAGCGCCCAACCAATCCATGCCCAGGATTATGTCGTACTCTTTGAGGTCTAGTACGACGGCTTCCAAGGGTAGATTTCTTCCCCCGATACAAATGTGGCCATTCCTATAAATAATGTTCGCAGGCATATTGACTCCCGATGGAGTGCTAACGCTAATGTCCATATCTAGTGATTGCATGGTTATTTTATTTTCTTTCGCATAATCAGCATATATAAAACTATGCGTTGCACCCGAATCGAATAGAACCCGAGCAGGTATATTTTTGTAGAGTAATATACCTGTTGCAACAGTATCAGATGCGAACGTCTCATCCCGAGTTAATGAATAAACTCGGCCTTGAGCTCCATGGCGTTGATTTTGCAGGTTCATGGGTACCATATTTACGCCTTGTAGTGTAGGCGCTTTATATTGATTCGGAAAATTCCTTGGTTGGTGGTGTTGATTCGAAACATTTCTCGGACATTGTGGTTTTGAATGTCCCCTCTCGCCACACCCGTAACATGTTCTGTAGAAACAATCGCTCGGGCGATACCCATGCTTGCCGCTGGCATTACAATATAATCCTGGATACGGACGTCGATTCTCGGATGTGTTTGGACGCTTGTGTACTCCCGATCCTCTAGCGTCATTAGGACTATTTGCCATGAAATATAAAAGAGCAGAACAGTTTTATGGGAGGACTGGACTTTTACTTCACGTTACAAACTCGCTTGTACAAAGAAAGCCTAGGGACGAAAACCTAGGTACAGCAATCTAAGTACAATTGTTTATTTTTGATTCTGGGGGGTAACGATAGAGGTTCGGGAAAGCAACGGCAGCTCTGTCTTACTCCTTGGACGATCAGACGTAGCCTTGGCTCCTGTGACGAGATGGTTGGCGTTGATGAAGAAATGCTCTTCTTGCTCTCCTCGTATTGCTCTTCTGGCTTCTCTATCTCTGGATTGATCTCTGTGGATTTTTCTCTGATTATTAGGGGAGTGTCTCTCTGTATATGCGTATCTCTCTCCGTCAGTATATTTTTGTAAGGGAATGGCACCCTGCTATTTATAATAGTGGGAGCATCATTAGGGTTTACAATGATTGCCCATTCTCAAAGTGGCGGCGGCCTGGTAAATGATCAATCTGGACCATTAATCTTGAGCGTGAAGGATCTGGGCCATTAATGAGGATTATGCCAAATCATGTCAGTCATTAATGTTGATTGCAATAAATCCCCATCATGATGATTTGCTGATATCCGCAAATCTGAATGAATTAATTTAATTCATTCTCTTGCCACGTGTCCCAAATCATTGGGATCTGACCCAAAATTTGATTATCTTTAGGACACGTGTTCTATCATCATTGTTGAGCCACATGAGGAGCGTTCATATTTGGGCCGCATGAAGGTCGTCATGACCGAGCCGCATGAAAGGTTTCATGACCGAGCCGCATGAATAGTCTCTATACTCGAACCGCATGAAGGTCATCATGACCGAGCCACATGAATATGTTCATGACCGAGCCGCATGGGGGTCTTCATGGCCGAGCTGTATGAGAGTCTTCATGGCCGAGCCGCATGGGTTTCTTTTACGACCGAGCCACATGGGGGACCTTCATGATCGAACCGCATAGGTTTCTCTGCACAGGCCGCATGAACTCGTCTAGACTGGCCGCATAAACTAGCCTCAAAGTTGTGAAGATTTTCTTCAGTTCCCTAGGAAGATGTTGCTCCTGTGTCAGTCATCATGACTACTTTTCGTCAGGGCTATCAGCTGTTAGCTGTCTGCCGTCAGAGCATTAATTGTCAGCCGTCAGGGCATTAATTGCGTTTGAATGACGCTGGTTACAGCCGTTCTAACAAGGATACGTGGCTTCCCTCTGCTGGCCGTATGGAGTCCACTCTGTGTTTGAGCCGCATGGGGCTCTTGAGCCGCATGTGGCCCCTTGGCCGCATGGATCATATTTCTCTTCTTTTTCGTGCTTCTACAAGACCCCCTTCAAAGTTTTCAATTTACAAAATTGAAATACTTTGTATAAGAAGCATGATTATGCCAGAGCCGTATGGATGTATTCCGTCCTAGCCGCATGTATTTGACCAGCCGCATGATTATCTCAGCCGCATAACTCTCTGAGCCGCATGGGCTATTTTGGCCGCATGAGCTTCTTGCCACGTCTTCCTGCCACGTGTGCAAATCTTCTGTGAATCTCCTATATTTAATGCTCTTGATTTGCTGCAGATTTTAAGAGCCACTTTCTTGGGCCAGGATCCCAAGAGTCAGGCTATTATTCAGCCATTTTACCTCGATGACCGAAGAGTCGGTTATCAATTTGCACACGGATCGAGGTGTTCCTTTTTTATCTATAAATAGGAACACTCTCGTTCTAGAAAATCTTCTTTCTCTCTTCGATCTTTCGCTGTTCTAACTCCTTTCTCTTCCAAGCACCCATGGCTCCCAAGAAGGCTGCTACGTCGAAGGCTGCGAAGGGCAAGATGGTCGCTTCTGCATCGGCTGTGGCGACGAACGTGGCCACTCCTCCGCCGGCCGCTGTTCACTATGTTCATCCCGACGTTCATCCACCCATCGCTGGTAAGGGCATTGCTTTAGAACCCTAACTGCCATGGCTCTGCTGCATAATTTATGCACAAGCCGCACATATAAGGTTTGTCGATATGACTGCATAAGCACTTCGCCCAGGAGGCCGCATGGGCTTGTCATACTCGATCTGAACCGCATATATATTTTCGGTTTGAGCCGCATGAGCGTAGTTCACTTTTGAACCGCATAAGCTCATCTATTTGTGGCCGCATGAGTCTGTCTGTTCAGGGCCACATGAGTCTGTGTGGACTTTGAACCGTATAGTCTTACCCGAATCCGAGCCGCATTAGCGCCTAGGTTTGTCTGTTGAGCCCATGTGAACCTTGAACCGCATAGGCCCTTCCGAACCCAAACTGCAGAAGCTTCATAAGCTCATCTGAACTTAGCTTGTATGGACTTGTCTGACTTGGAGCCGCATAAGGCCATGATGAACAGAACCGTATGGACTCATCTGGTTCTGGGCCGCATAAGGCTGTAATGAACCGAACCGCATGGACTTATGAGGCTGTGACGACCCGAGCCGTATAGACTCAAATGATCATTCAAATGCTTCTTGTTTTGACTATCTTCTAATCTTATTTCCTTCGTCTCTTTCTTCAGTGAATCTGCGAGTAAATCCTGCGGAGGAACTCCTAGTGGGCTCAAATCAGTTTGCCTTGGGCGTGCGTCTTGATGACTTAGTTAAGTACGTGCTGAATCAATTTCCTGCTAATGAGCCTTCGGAGAGGTTGAACGCCATCGAGAATCAGACCCTCCATTATCTCCGTGCCATGATAACTTCTGGAAAGTTTGATGGATCATACCTGAAGCCTTCATTCCTCTTTGGAGACGCTTTAATCATAAAGAATCCCCGAGTGTTAGAGATCTCTGAGAACTGGGATTTTTCTTTGGATGGGATGGCGATCCATATTCCTCTCATGGAGCGTCATTATTCTCTGTCGTAGTTCAATATAGTATTATTGGACAGGAAGATGGTGTTTAACTTAACTCCTATCCAATCAGGGATGTTGATGGGCGACATCCATTATAACCCAAACATTAGGTCAGCATACGTGGGTAAGGATTCCGTCCTCCGGTACATGATGGGCCTGGCCCTAGGTTCTTTCATGAACATATATGGTCCCAACTTCATATTCACTAATGCTGATACATTTCTGAATCGGCTCGCTCATAAAAAATCTTATCCCGTTGGCAGACTGGCATTGCTGAACTGGATAAACCCCACTTCTACGTGGGCCCACTTGACCACTTGGGTTCTGCAGACCTACGAAACATTCCTGCGGGAGGTGGGACTCTATCATGCCATTCGGGGCACCTGTCACGGGCTTTCTATCAATAAACCATTGTTCGTGGTGCTCTTGGAGATGTATAACCGGCAAACGGGGATGTTCTTTGCACCCGGAGGGGAGTTGGGGCTTGCTCTCCATGAGATGTATACTGTCTCCAAACTTCCGTGGGGGAACGAGCCTTTTGAGGTGTACACCCCGTCGAACGAGGAGTTCGAGGACCTGAACCGACGACTCCCAGGTTTTGTTGCGGTGTATCAGGAGTTGCTATGCCATCATAGTGCTTGTCATCAGATGTCTATAAAAAAGGAGGATAGCTCAGAAGGGACCGCTCCCCACACCACATCCTGGGTCAATTATCTTTTTAAAGTTGGCCCTTCTGGCGAGGTTATTCCTCGAACCCCTCAAACCCAGGAAGAGATAAAAGACCTGATGTTGAGTGTCAAGAAGTCGCGGTCTAATAGCGACATATTCGGGAGTCAAGCTGAATCTCTCAGCTATTTTTACTACGGTACCAGACAAATGTCAGAGAAGGCACTCATGGCTGGATTTTTGATGATATGGTTACGGAACTGCGTAGTCTCGGGGGGGGGGGGGGGCAGGTTCTATTGAGAGGATCAGCCGCCACTTCATTCTCCCTGCCGTTAAGCTGGTATTTGGAGTTAGACTGGCTCTTCTCCTGGCTATGGTGTGTAGCATACACCATGGTCTTCGAACATTCTCGTCCAAGGTTATTGCCCGCAAGAAGACGCTGGACTTTGAGCACATAGAGCTACCTTTCCACTATTTGATGGGGTGGTTGTCGATGCACTACAAGTCTTTGATGGGATCTGGAATAGCAGAAGATGCTACAGACGAGGACGCTTTCCTTTTCCAATACCATCACCAACCTTGGGAATACAATACTATGCCATCTTGTCGGACGGCACTGGCAAGGGTGGATGGGTGTGACTTTTTCGTGTCTGTTCCTCATTTTTTCGATAAGGAAGTGAGGGATGTACACCTTGATGGTACCAGACCTCCTCACTTTCTGTCTCCGAAGATGCTCACCTGGTTGCGCAATATCCGCCCCGCGCATCTGGTTTATCGTAACCGCGATAATGTGTACTTGGAGCCCTACCTGCCTAGTAGGTTTTCCCGCCAATTTGGCTATAGCCAGTTATTCCTTGACTGTCCCAGCCCTTGCTTGGGCTTTGAAGGTAGCATTCTTGATGGTGTCAGGGCGTGGAATTATTATGACGCTTATAATACTAGGGCCAGCTTCTCGGTCCCTGATGCTAAGGCGCCGAGGAAAATTTTATACGTGGCTGCCTTGTATAATGTTATGGCGAACAAGCCTCATGTTATTTTTGATCCGAGTACCAGTTTCATCATGGGTACAGGTTTAGAGGAGAAGCCCAAGGGGCTAAGGCTAGAAAGCAACTAGCGCTCCAGACTCCCCTCCCTGAATCAGAATCTTTCGAGTCGGCTGAGGAGGATGATGATCATGATAGCGAAGACTCTCTTTCTGGTGGGGGTGAAGAAGTAGCGGATCAACCGCTTACCACACCAGACGAGCTGGCGGAGGATCCGTTACTTGCTACAGAAGAGAAAGTAGTGAGGGAAGGACAGCCTCCCGCTGTGCCTGGTCCCTCACGCAAACGAGTCAGACGTGAGTCTTCTGACGGCAGGGCGACCTTTTCTGTGAAAAGAGCCGCCGTTAGGTCTCGTGGATTGCTTATTACCGAGAGGGGTGAAAATGCTGATGCTGCTCCGGAGGTACGACTATGTTGGAGCTATCTCCTTATTGTGGCTTTCTTTTTTTTTCTTGGAGATATGACCTAACCATTTTTTCTTTGTAGGCGTCTGACGAACCAGGCTCTCCTGAAGCGTCTGTTGCTCCTGGAGTTGATCCGGCCCTTGCTGCTTTGATTAGCGACATGTGTGCCGTCGTCCTTTTTGCGGGGGCTCTCTCAGCGGCGGCTGGGGGTTCCCAGGTTGCTGAGGCCTCGGTCCGAGGTGACGAAGGTTTCCTCGGGCCTGTCTCCGAGATCGCTAAACTTCAGCAAGGCGACGCCGATCTCGTTGCATCCCCTCCCGAGGGTACAGGGGCGGAGGAGTCTATTATATCCGACTCGGAGGCCGCTGGTGGAGAGGTTGTGGTGGCCGTAGGCGAACCTCAGCCTCCACACTCTTCCGCTGGTAAGATAAGCCAAATATTGACTAGTGAGGGGGCTTATTCACTCTATCAACATATCCTCCAGGTCAAATCGATTCTTGGTTGTCTTGGCCCTACAGGTCCTGACCCTTTACATCCCACAGCGGATGTTCTTGGGGAAGGCTCGGCCTGCCGTGATCCGGGGGAAAGGAGCATTTCCTCTCCTTCATCGACTCATGTCGAGGGACCTCCTGCCACCTCCGGGCAGATGGGAGCAGAGCTTGTTCCGGGAGCGATGGTCTCTGTCTCATCATCTGCTGCTCATACGGCTTCAGAGACTGACTTTTTGGCCCTGTCGAGCATTCAAGTTCTACGGACTGCTGAAGAGGAGTTGACCGCTGTTCAGGCGTCCTTCCGTACGGAGTTTGTTTTCCTCGTGGCAGGAGCGGCATATTCTGTCGCGTCTTCTTCAGTGCTGCCAGCTATATTTCCGTTGACGTCGGCTTCTTCGGAGGCTCTGGACGAGGTGTCGCAGGATGTGGTCGACAGCTTCTACTGCCGTTTAAATAGGGGCGTAGATGCTGCCGTAAAATGGGAGACCCCTTTTTCTCTGTCCCTGCGGTGCGCTCGGGGTCAGATTGAAACTTTGAAGACTCTTCCTGGCGGGGTGGGGTTGGCTGCGCTTCTGGAGCCCAAGTTGGTAGAGGCTGATCAGCTTGTGACCCGATTGCTGGTGTTACGGCAGGCTGACTTGCCTGCTGCGATTGAACGGGAGCGGGGCTTCCTTATTGCCGCTCGAGATAGGATAAAGCTCGCTCGAGACACTGCCGGGCCAGTTGTGAAGGGGGACCTTGACAAGCTTTTCGCTTCGTACGACAGGCTGGGTCGTCAAAGTCACGCTTGTAGGGCTCGGAAGGAGGCTGCTTCTCGTGGAATAGCTAACACGAAGGAGCGGATTCTCGTACTTCAGAAGGAATTGGCCTTCCTAGAGTCGGAGCTGAGGGCTGCTCATACGGAACATGAGTCAATTGTTCAGGAGGCCGAGAAGGTTTTCCGATCTTCTGTTAACCTGGAGCGAGATTTTAAAAAATTTGAGGACAACTGGCAAGCTCACGCTCATCTGGAGGATGAGGCGGCGCTGACCCAAGAGGCGGAGCGTCGAGCTAGATAGAGGTTTGAGCGGTCGGTTGCCTTGCTGACGGACCGTCTCACGACACTATGTGCCCCGGAGCAGTGATCAGTTTTCTGTTTTCTTTTGCTCATTTTTCCCTTCTCTTTTTTTTTTCTTTTTGTCAAGGGATATGATCCCAGATGATGTAGTACTTTGAATTTTGAATAAATGAGCATGTTTTGACTCATCTTCTCTTTCTTGTACTTGTGGTGTTTGTGGAATTGGACCTGCTGGAGGATTATTTATGGACCTGTTACCCTAGGCGTACCTTGGTTTTAGGTACGGATAACAAGTTTGGTCAGGATATCCGAAACAGCCATGGCAAAGTGGTCATGGGTGCTCTCGGTATTGGAAAAAGGAAATGCCGTAGAGCAGCTGGGCTCCTGGCGTACCCTGGTTATGGGTGGCGTACCCTGGTTTAGGATACGGATAATAGGATGAAAGGAAACCAACATACTTACTCAGAGGTAATGAGGATATGGTAAGTACGGAGGTTTTACCGTGGAGTCTTTCTGCTCGGAGGTAATGAGGACAAGGCAGGAGTGGACTCAACGGAGGATATTTGTGGTCAACAGAGGACATTTGTGGTCAACAGTGGACATTTATGGTCAACAGAGGACATTTGTGGACCTATTACCCTTGGCGTACCCTTGTTCAGGGTACGGATAATAAGACGAGAGAGAACCAACATACTTACTCAGAGGTAATGAGGACATGGTAAGTACGGAGGTTTTACCGTGGAGTCTTCCTGCTCAGAGGTAATGAGGACATGGCAGGAGTGGACTCAGCGGAGAATATTTGTGGACCTATTATCCTTGGCGTACTCCGGTTATGGGTACAGATAATAAGTCGAAAGGGAATCATCATACTTACTTAGAGGTAATGAGGACATGGCAAGCATGAAGATTTCTTCGACGGAGCCTTCCCATTCAGAGGTAGTGAAGACATGACAGGAGTGGGCTCAATGAAGGAGGGTACATAGAACGACTCAGAGGTAATGAGGACATAGAAGTTCTATGTAAAGGGGTAATTTGTTTTTGGCGGAAGTGAAACGACTCAGAGGTAATGAGGACATGGCCGTTTTGGAAATTTGTGGATCGCTTACCCTTTTTTGTGCACTGGAAGTGCGGGTAGTGGATCATGAGGGGGGATCTCTTACAGGAAGAAAGTTCAGAGGTATGATCATACATGACTTACTATCTGAAAGAGTGACCGGGATGTAAGTTCAGAGGCACCAGCGGGTACATGACTCGATATTGTGAAAGTGTGAGTTTAGTGGCACCAGCGGGCACACGACTCGATAATTTGGAAAGTGTGAGTATGAGTTCAGCAGTACCAGCGGGTACATGACTCTAGAATATAGAGAATGGTGAGTGTGAGTTCAGCGGTACCAGCGGGTACGTGACTCGTTGATTTGGAAAATTGTGAGGGCGAGTTCAGTGGTACCAGCGGGTACGTGACTCGATGTATAGAAAATGTGGGGGTGAGTTCAGAGGTACCAGCGGGTACATGACTTGATGTATGGAACCAGAATGTAAGTTCAGATGTATGGAAAGGTACATAACTTGACACTCTGAGATGTCTCGAGGATTTTGTTTCAGACATAATACTTCTTTAGGAACTTGCCGTTGATGGACAACATAAGCAAGTCTCCATTTTGCTTTGCGAGGCGGTAGGCGCCGTTGGAGAATACGGCTTCAATGATGAACGGGCCTTCCCATTTCGGTTGGAATTTACCGGCAGTTTTATGCGTCATAACCATCGGCCTCCGAACCGCCAGAACGAGATTGCCTACTTGGAATGTTCTGACCTTGACCTTCTTGTTGAAAGCTCCAGAGATTCTGGCCTGATATAGTTCGATTCGCTGTTGAGCTAACAGGCATTTTTTGTCTAGGGCCTCCAATTCCTGTAGTCGGCGATGGTGGTTTTCGTCTGTCGTCAACTGATGTGTGAGGGCGACACGGAGTGAGGGGATCTGAGTCTCTAATGGAAGAACTGCCTCGCTCCCGTATACCAGGGAGAAGGGTGTATTCCCGGTGGCCGTTCGAACTGTGGTACGATATGCCCATAAGCATTTGCCGAGCTTCTCGTTCCAGTCGTGCTTGTTAGAAGACACGAATTTCTTGAGTAGCTTGATTATGGTTTTGTTGAATGATTATGCTAACCCGTTGGCTGCTGGGTTGTAGGGTGTCGAAGCAATGTTCTGAATTCGGTGCTTGTCGCAGAACCGATAGAATGTGTGGCTTGCGAACTGTGGCCCATTGTCGTGAATGATCCTTCGGGGCTATCCAAAGCGGTAGATGACATGATGCTTAAGGAAGTTGATCACGTTTGAAGTTTCCACCTCTGCCAATGGGATGGCTTCCGACCATTTGGAGAAGTAATCGGTGATTGCGAGTATGAATCGGTGTCCTCTGGACGAAGGCGGGGTAATTGGGTCGACGATGTCCATACCCATGCTTCGAATGGCCAAGAGGCCACAGTCGGATGTAGGAATTCAGATGGCTGGTGGATGAAGTCGGCGTAGATTTGGCAGGCTTTGCACTTTCGTGCATAATCTATTGCGTCTGCAACCATCGTGGGCCAGTAATAGCCCATTCGGCGAAGGCGGTCTTGCAGTTTCGGGCCAGGTTGATGGGCTTCGCAGACATCATCATGGGCTTCGCGCACGGCTTCTTTGGCTTCTGTATTTGATAGACACCGAAGCAGCAACCCATCATAGGATCGGCGATACAGCATTTTCGTCTCCGTATCATAAAAAAAATCTGAGAGAACGTCTTCTGATAGAAGTAGCTTCCTTCGAATTCTCTGGCAGGATGTCGTATACTACGAAGTCGATGAACGGCTGTCTCCAGTCTGGTGCTTCGTCGACTGCAAGAGCGGAGTAGCTTTCCATGCATTGAACTTTATCCTTAGGACAGACCAGTTCACGGCCTATTATGTCGACCTGATGACGAACGTAATTTGGCACAGCTAGGGAAGCGGCCAAACCTGCTAGGGCATCGGCCTCGATGTTTTGGAGCCTGGGAACATGTTTTATGAAGAATCCTCCCAAAGACGAGATGATGTCGATAGCTATTCGATGATACGGGATCATGTCTTCGTGGCGGACCTCGTACGATCCCCGAATCTGATTGACGATTAACTGCGAGTCGCCGTATGCTTCAAGATACTCTACCCCTAGCTCTTTTACAAGTCGGAGGCCAATGACCAAGGCATTGTACTCGACCACATTATTTGAACAGGGCTCTGTGAGTGAGTAGGCCCGATTGATCACTAAGCCGGAGGGAGAAATTAGTACCACTCCAACTCCAGAGACGATGTTGCCTTTGGGTCCAGTTCTCGAAGCGCCATCGAAGAACATTTGCCAGATGGCATCATGGGAGACTGCATTTGAACTGGTGACCTCGTCCGGTATCTCTTCATATACCCTAGTCGTCTCCGAACCTGGATGGGCTGCTAGAAAGTCTGCTAGAGCCTGGCCTTTAACAGCCTTTTGTGGGACGAAGATCATGTGGTATGGTACCAGTAATATCACCCAGGTAGCAAGGCGGGAGCTGAGTGCCCCCGATTTGGTCATGAGGACCCTGAGGGGGTTGATCCGCGATATCACGTGGATGGTTTGTCCCGTGACGTAGTGTCGCGTCTTCTGGATGGCGAACACGAGAGCAAGGCATTCCTTCTCTACGGCCGTGTACCGGTATTCTGGCCCAATCATCTTTCGACTGAGGTAGTATATAGCTTTTTCGTGGCCCGCATCATTGTTCTGTGCCAATAGGGCACCAAGAGAATGTTCCATAGCTCGCACATAGAGCAGGAATGGCTTCCCAGTAACAGGAGCTACCAGGACTGGAGGATTCGACAAATATTCTTTGATGCTGTCGAAAGCGCGCTGGCATTCCTCATCCCATATGAAAGAGACTCCCTTCTTCATGAGATGGGTGAATGGTTGACATCGTCCGGATAGATTAGAGATGAATCTCCTGATGTAAGCTAGCCTGCCTTGGAGGCCTCGGAGTTCACGGAGATTTCTCGGGGGACCCATCTCCATGATTGCCTTTATTTTCTCGGGGTCGATGTGAATGCCCTGAGAAGTGATGATGAAGCCCAGGAATTTCCCGCTGGAGACACCCAAGAATGATTTCGTAGGGTTCATCTTTAAATTGTGGGCTCACATTAGGTCGAACAATGTCCTGAGATCTTGCAGATGATCTTCCTTTGAACGTCTTTTGACGGCAATGTCGTCGACGTAGCATTCCACTGTCTTGCGCAAGTGGTCTCTAAAGATGACGCTCATAGCTCTCTGGTAAGTGGCGCCAGCATTCCTTAAACCAAAAGGCATAACGGTGTAGCAATATGTACCAATTGGTGTTCGGAATGATGTGTGCTTCTCGTTGTCAGAAAACATCTTGATCTGGTTGTATCCTAAAAAGCCATCCATGAAGGACATACGTTCGAAACCGTAGGTGTTATCGATCATAATATCCGTGATAGGGAGAGGGAATTCATCTTTAGGGCATGCCTCATTCAGATTCCAGAAGTCAATGTATATTCGGATCTTCCTGTTCTTTTTGAGAACTGGTACGATGTTGGCTACCCAATCTGGATGCTGCTCTTCGCGAATGAAACCGCTGGCTATCAGTTTGTTGACTTCGGCTTCAATAGCATTCATGACATCGGGGTGAAACCGTCGTTGCTGTTGCTTGACAGGTTTTACATCCGGACGAATATTGAGTTTGTAGAGTACGATCTCGGGGTCCAATCCTGGCATATCTTCATAGCTCCAGGCGAACACATCGATATACTCTTTGACGAGTTGGAGCAGCGACTCTCGCTCTTTATCTGTCAGGCTCTGACTGATGAAGATTGGTTTCGGGGAGGCTTCATCACCAAGATTAACTTGTATGACCTCATCTTCAGTGGGAGGTTCTCTTTGCTCGAAACGCTTCTCCCATTGTTCATCTAGCTGTTGTGCCCATGGTTCTAGCTCAAGCAGTTCGGGGATGTCTTCGTCTTCTTCATAAGCGTCGGCGAATGCCATGTTGACTGACAAGACTTGTCTTAGTACATCTCCGATGCTGGTATCAGAGTCAGAAGTTGGTGATCCGGTCGAATGTGAATGCCAGTCACATTCTTTATCTGAACTTTCAGGGGTCGTCGTGGGTGTCACATACCCTAATCCACATCGAGTCTTACTATAGTAGTCCCGTAGTTTGCCAGCCGGGACCGGGGGCTTCAAAGGTAATCGTCGTCCAGTACCGTAGTTCAAACTCGATATCGTTTCCAGATCGTATCCCTATTTCTGCATAAGATATTTAGATTGGGGGCTATAAAGATACAGAGGTAGTCTCCCGGCATCCGATCCAAGGTCGACTTCTTCTATGGTGAAGGGATGCGGATCATCCTTCCGGCCGAAGATGATTGGATGGTCCCCTCCTTCGATTATTCGGTAAGCGTCTTCTGCTGGAGTAAGCTGGATAGTGGTGTGGACATTCGTCACCTGTGTGTGTAGGTGAGTGCCTATACCGTGTTCCATAGCGTACATTATACAAAGCTTATTAAGCTCGAGGTAGTTCAAAGATAGCCCTTTATTGATGAAGTAAGGTATCTTTTCTAAGGGGATTACATCATCTGCGGAGGGAACATCAATGTGGGCAGCTACATACTTGGCTAGCTCCGGTTCCTCTTCGGCTACCCCTTGTGTGAATGAAGACTAAGAGGACGACCTGGGGAGCCTGATCATCAGCGGTTCAGTTGATGGAGCTGAGCGTGGGGTTGTTGGCATACTAGCAACCCCCAGTTTGGTACTCGATGTGGGGCGAGGAGTGGCTGGTTCGCTCGCAGTGTCAGACCTCGAATCAGGATGACGACCCTTCTTGGGAAGGCGTATCATCAGCGACTTGTCGGAGGGATTGAGCTTCTCCGTTTGGGGCTGACCGACTCTCGGCAGTCTGATTGTTAATGGCCCCGTTGTGGATCTTGGCACTTGGCCAGACCTTGGTAGCCGGATTATCATCTGCTCTTTTTGTGCCGAGAGGCTGATCGCGTCCTTATGCAGAGTGGCGGTAAGGGGTGCTGACTTGCCCGGTTTGCGAGCTTGGAGGTGGATCGTCAGAGGCTCTTATGATCCTGTGGCTGTCTCGGTACTAGCTTATACATCTCCTTCACCAAGGAGCTTCTTCGACCTTTCGTACAGGCAGGAGTCTGAGTAGTAAGATTCGACCCCTTTGAAGGGATCGATATCAGCAAATTCCGTCCTCACGAAGCCATATTTGTCGACATATTTGAAGCACTTGTGCAGCGTGAAAGGCACGATCATATAATCGTGCATCCATGGGTGTCCCAAGAGGATATTGTAAGAAGTGTCTGCATCTATGATGTAGCAGGTGACTTCGGATTGAAGGTCGCCATTTTGACACTTCAGACGAATCTTCCCAATAGGGTAGCTCCTGCCCGAATTGAAACCGCTGATGGCGGTGCTTGTAGGTGTCAGGCGATGCATTGGGATACGGAGATGATGTAGCAGACCCTTCGGGATGATGCTTATGGAAGAGCCAGGATCAATGTGCATCCGATCCACCTTTATGTCGTCGATGTATCCAGTATAGTATAGTGGGCGATCGTGCAGATTAGTTTTGATGAGCATATCTTGCGGAGTGAAGACGATGTTTGGCATCGCGCCAGTGCAGGCACTGTCCTGGAGATCTATAGGTGAGTCCTCCCTGGTGAGGTTGGATTGAGCCAGATAGGCATCGGCATTTTATTGTGCTTCGCTCAATGCAATACGAACGTCCTTGGAGAGCCTTAGAAGTTCGTACAGTGATAACTTGGCCGGTGTGTTAGCCAATTGTGCTAAGATGTCAAAGTTGTAGGGCCTTTCTAGCCCTTGGGCTGCCTCTTTTCGGAGGGATTTGTCGAAGCGAGTCTCCCTCGACCTAGGCTTGTCGGTTGTCGAAGGCTGAGCCGGTCCCGGAGCATCAGTTGTAGTGGGTTGATGATTTTTAGCTGGATTTTCAACCACAGGTTGGGATTGCGCTCCAGACCGCGTGACGACGGCTGTAGCTTCCTCGATGTTTGCCGAGATTGTGTGGCAAGTCCTGACTTTTCCACTTTTCTTCTTGTAGGTGGAAGATGGTGTAGGCCGAGTCACTTCTGACACCAAGTTTGGATGGATCCACATGACCTCCCATCGTGATGTGGTGAGGGGTACTAGACCAGCAGCCTGGTCTCGGGGAGGTGGAAGATTGGTAATCTCTATTGTCACCAGAGGGATGGGGACCACCCCGTCTTGAGTTTCCGTCGGAGGGAAGCTGCCGAATTGTACGGACACCATATTGGCTGCCACGGTTACCTCTTCGAAATCGATGGCCAGAGCATTCGAATCGATGAGGTTTTGGATGTACCGTTTCAGCTAGTAGCAGTCGTGTGTAGCATGGTGGACGTAGCAATGATAATGGAAGTACTTTGTGTTCTCTATCTCTGTCGACCGCGGTTCCCGCCTTGGTGGAGGAAGCTGAATTATGTCCCCTTGTATGAGCATGTCCAAGATGGGCCTGACGTGACCGTCTTCGAAGGAGTAAGTAATTTGAGGCCATTGTTTGTCTGCCGGCTTTGGCTCAGATTTTTGTGCTGTATCGGCTACCATAGCCTGCTTTCCTTTGCTATCCTGATTGTTGGAGGGGCTACCCCCATTATCGTTGTTGGGACGCTTGCCCTTGTTTTCTTCTTCCGAGATGTGCAATCCCAGTTGGCGAGCCTTCTTCAGTCGTTCTTCGGCGCTTGTGGCACTGATGATGAACGTCTTCCAATCCTTGAATTGACTTTCGCCCATCCAGAGACTGATTGTTGGGAGGAGTCTCTTTTGGCAAATCTCGATCAAAGAGGAATCTAGATTTCCAGAGGGCAGCTTCATGGCAGTTTGGCGGAATCGCTCGATGTAGTTCCTTGTCAGCTCTTTCTTCCCTTGGACGACGTCCATGAGGGTGGACATGGTGATGTCCTGCCCTACTTCGTAGAATCTCTCTAAGAACATGTGCTTGAAGCCGGCGAAGGAGTGGATACAGTTGTCCGGCAGGTTGCGATACCAGTCGAAGGCGACTCCTTCCAATGCCCCGATGAATAATCGTGTGAGAATGGCATCGTCATGGGGCAGATGGTCAGTGGTGACTTCGAAGTAGGTGATGTACCGACTTGCCGAGGTCTTGCCATCATAAGGATTGATATTGAACGGCTTATATCTTGGTGGGAATGGAACATCCCTCCATGCAGCAGGGTACGGTTGCCGTATTCTGAGATCTTGAGAGTTTTCTCGAGCGTGGAACATGGCTCGGAGCTCCTGGACCTCTCTTCTTGCTTCGCGTGCTTCATCCACGGCGGTAGGGAACGTTGTTTCAGGCAGATTGTTGCCCGGGTTTGGTGCCGCCGAATTCGAGTCTGTATTGACTGCGGGACCCACACTTGTTTGGCCAGGCGTACCTCCTTACAGAGTTGGAAGGGCCGCTTTAATCTCGTCTACAGACTTGACCAAAGCAAGCAATATGGCTTCGAGACTGTCGATGCGCTGGCGATCACTGGAACCACCTTGGTTGCTGTCTGCCATGAATACCGTCTTCACATGAGGAGAGATAGACGGAGCGGTGGAGGAAGCGCCCTCCGAATCGTACCCCTGTAGTAAGAAGTCATCGGGGTATGTGGGTATGTTCCCTTCTGATTCAGACTCGGTTAAGGAACAGTACCCCCGGCCTCTGAGTTTGCCTCGTCTTGGGAGTTGTGGATGTCGTCGGGGACGTTGAGGTTTGCTGTATCCGATGGGAGAGTCGTCTTCCCTGGCTCGTCTTCTTGGAACATCGGATTGCTGTGGAGGCTCGGAGGGGTGCTACCCCATCCTCAGCAACCTCCTGCGTTATAGACGACGAGTCTCCCACTGTAGCAGATTTCGTCTTAGAGCGAGTACCTTTGAAAACTCCGGTGGTGGGCACCCGCTTAGACGACAGTCTTTTAGTCGCAGTGGTTGAGATCTTCGGGCTGGAAACATTTGTCTTCTTCCCCCTTCCATTAGCGGGGACTTTCCGAGCAGAGTTGCAGGAGACGACGGGTAGTGTCTCGTCTTCTGATGATGGCTGTTGCAGTCTTTGAAAGACAGACTGTCGGTCTTCTTGCATCGTCATGCTATTGCAGCAGCAGTTGACGATGACTTGGGTGCAGTGACGTCCGTGGGAGGACTCTTTGCACCCCGATGCATCTTTTCTTTCCTTGCGTTTGTGGAGGATGGCCTCACGCAAGTCACTTGCTTTGCTGGCTCGGGAATTCCAAGCACGCGAGTATGTAGGCCTCCCGCCTGCTTGCCTTCGTTCGTTATTGGGAGATGTTCGATGGCTATCCCGCCCATTGGCCGCAGGGGGCATGATACGAGTAGCCTTATACAACTCTCCATTAGAGGCCCGCGTGACAATCAGCGGGACGCTCCGATAGTCAGAGGTTGGGGCAGCTGACTGGGCTTGGTGAGCCCGCGCTGCTCTAGACTTCTTCCTTTTAGCATTTACGGGTGCGTAATAGGAAGAGTCCAAGTTGGATACCACAGAGTCTGGCTTATCATCCAGAGAACCATCAGGGTCAGGACCGTATGAGAGACGGTCGAAGACCGATCGAGAGAAGCGTGGAACCGACGCTATACGGCTAGGATTGGAAGCCGTGCAGGATGTCTGCATGCGGCTGTCTTTAGCTGACGGATGAGTTGTTCTTATGTGACTAGGAGTCACAACCGTGCAGGCTGGCCGCATGCGGTTTGCAATTGTGGCTGCATGGGTTTTCTGCAAGCGATTGACTTCAGTAGCCGCATAAGTTTCATCCATGCGGTTGGCAACTGTAGCCGCATAAGCTCTGGGGCTGACAGATGTGGCCGCGTAAATTTTCTTCCTGCGGCTGGCGGATGTAACCGCATAGGCTTTCTCCATGCGGCTGGAACCCTTATACGGCTCGGATCGTATAGAGTTCCTCTTTGTCCCTGCAAGTCCAGCATCATAATATTTTCTTCTGCCGGACTTGGGGACAGCAGAGTCGTCTATGATCTGAAGTGGGGCCACAGGAGACTCTTTTCTGCCATTTTGAGCGACAGAGGGTACCTCTGCAAGAGCTTCAGTAGGAACGAATGATCGGGGTCTCCACTCCTTGCGGGCCTTCTTTGTGCGGGCTCGCTTCTGGACCGGGCCAGCGCTCTTGTCGGAGAGCATTTCTTCGAACGCCTGTTGGTCGAACCGGGCGACCATCTTCTGTTGCGTGGAGCCAAGCTTGGCTGCATCCGATTGCATCACCAACTCCTCAGCCGTGGAGAAGTTTGTCCCCAGCAGAGTCGCCATCGTGTTTGCCATGAAATATAAAAGAGTAGAACAGTTTTATGGGAGGACTGGACTTTTACTTCACGTTACAAACTCGCTTGTACAAAGAAAGCCTAGGGACGAAAACCTAGGTACAACAATCTAAGTACAATTGTTTATTTTTGATTCTGGGGGGTGACGATAGAGGCTCGGGAAAACGATGGCAGCTCTGCCTTACTCCTTGGACGATCGGACGTAGCCTTGGCTCCTGTGACGAGATGGTTGGCGTTGATGAAGAAATGCTCTTCTTGCTCTCCTCGTATTGCTCTTCTGGCTTCTCTCTCTCTGGATTGATCTCTGTGGATTTTTCTCTGATTATTAGGGGAGTGTCTCTCTGTATATGCGTATCTCTCTCCGTCAGTATATTTTTGCAAGAAAATGACACCCTGCTATTTATAATAGTGGGAGCATCATTAGGGTTTACAATGATTGCCCATTCTCAAAGTGGCGGCGGCCTGGTAAATGATCAATCTGGATCATTAATCTTGAGCGTGAAGGATCTGGGCCATTAATGAGGATTATGCCAAATCATGTCAGTCATTAATGTTGATTGCAATAAATCCCCATCATGATGATTTGCTGATATCCGCAAATCTGAATGAATCAATTTAATTCATTCTCTTGCCACGTGTCCCAAATCATTGGGATCTGACCCAAAATTTGATTATCTTTAGGACACGTGTTCTATCATCATTGTTGAGCCGCATGAGGAGCGTTCATATTTGGGCCGCATAAACGTCGTCATGACCGAGCCGCATGAAAGGTTTCATGACCGAGCCGCATGAATAGTCTTTATACTCGAACCGCATGAAGGTCATCATGACCGAGCCGCATGAATATGTTCATGACCGAGCTGCATGGGGGTCTTCATGGCCGAGCTGTATGAGAGTCTTCATGGCCGAGCCGCATGGGTTTCTTTCACGACCGAGCCGCATAGGGGACCTTCATGCTCGAACCGCATAGGTTTCTCTGCACAGGCCGCATGAACTCGTCTAGACTGGCCGCATAAACTAGCCTCGAAGTTGTGAAAATTTTCTTCAGTTCCCTAGGAAGATGTTGCTCCTGTGTCAGTCATCATGACTACTTTTCGTCAGGGCTGTCAGCTGTCAGCTGTCTGCCGTTAGAGCATTAATTGTCAGCCGTCAGGGCATTAATTGCGTTTGAATGACGCTGGTTACAGCCATTCTAACAAGGACACATGGCTTCCCTCTACTGGCCGCATGGAGTCTACTTTGTATTTGAGCCGCATGGGGCTCTTGAGCCGCATGTGGCCCCTTGGCCGCATGGATTATATTTCTCTTCTTTTTCATGCTTCTACAAGGATGCTGGTTGAAATTGTCGCGGACGACAGGTACGGCCAAAAATCTGCTCGCTATCAAGTGCGGCTTCGTAGGATTCACGATAAGTTCGGCATCGCTGATTCATGACGTCCCTATATAATTCGTCTTTGTGGCCTTGTTGAAAACGCTCATAACATTCTTCTTTGTTGGGTAAGAAGGCGTCGGCAAATTTTGTAAGTTTTGAGAAGCTTGCATCATAATCTTCAACAGTCATATTCCTTTGCCTCAATATCATGAACTCATCCTCCTTCTGTCGACGGATGGCACGAGGAATGTACTGCTTAAGAAAGACTGCCTTGAACATTTCCCTGGAAATCTTGGTGTTGGGATCGGTTTTACAGATTTCCTGTTTCTTCGTCGCCCACCAGTCGTATGCTCTCAATTGTAGCTGTAGCGCCGCACAGGCCACCCTCTGGGACCCTTCGATGCAGAGAAGATCAAACAAGTCCTCCATTTCTACGAGCCATCCCACTATCACATCGGGCTCTGCTCGACCATTGAACTTCGGCAGATTCATTTTACGAAACTCCTTTGCTTTGAACAGGAAAGAAGAGTTTATCATTTACGATTGGACTGCTTCCTTGACTTCATCTTGAACATCTTGCATCTCTTCGGATACCACCACCATTGCTTTGGTATTGTCCCCCATCTTGCATACGATCTGCATTAGGTCGTCCATTTGCTTCTGCTGTGCATCAAATTGGGCTTTGATTTGCATCTGAAGCTGTTGCTGCTGCAGCTCCATCAACTGTAGCATTTTATCTATCGTCGTCTCGCTAGGGCTAGTACTCTTTGAACTCGACGTACTATCCACGGTTTGGGTTGTTGTGCCGAAATTATTCTTATTTTTCTTAGTCATTCCTACAAAACAAATTAAACCCGTTAGTATTTTTCAAAATATCTACGGAATTACGTGTATGGAACTTTTATTTCACGCAGCATGTCGACAAGCATTCAATCGAGTAATCGCAACGAACATTCCAAAAATGAAACATCTTTCAAAAATTCGAGGAAACATAACTGTGCTCTGATACCAATTTGTCATGCCCTGAGTCGACAAACCGTTCGTTCCTGGTGTTGTTATGTCGAATCGATCGTCCTCGCTAAGGTGTGATGTCGTACGAGTCTGAAATTGCATTCGTACAAGACAAGAACGTTACATTGATTATTATATTAAAACACCAAGTTGAAACTTCACAAATCACATCAGAATATAAGACGCAGTTTAGAAAGATAGAAATATACTTTTCATTCATAGCTTGCAACGAAGTACAAGTCGTAATTGTATTGGATGCCGTTGCGGCCACATTAATTGAAACAAAAAAATATACTCGACAAGCTGCCTGAACTAACACTTGTCGTTCCATACATTCGCCCCTTTATACATAAGCCTTCGATTGAATTGGCTTCAAAATACTTCAGTATAGGAAGAGCTTCAAAATGCCTCTCCGTACTTCAGCTTCAGTTTAGAGCTCCCGCCGCACTTGGAGAGTTAGGGGAGGGGGTTAGCACACTTGCTAAGTGGACGAGACGAACCCACTCATCTAAACCGACTCTGATTGTTAAGGTAGGCATGCTTTAGAGTTTTCTTTCTATTTAGAACTAAATGAATTCAGTTCATATCGATAGCCATCTTTGAATTAGTAAAGCATACAGTGAAACAAAATAATTTATCACAATTCTTACCACGGCCGTGCTCATCCCTACATAAAACACAGATAATATTTACTACCTATATAAGACAATAGGTGAGCATGATCTATCTTATATGTGCGATCATTGATGCTATGCACCACGAGGGACTTTTATATGGCATTACGACGTGCCTGTCAGCTTGGGTTGCAAGCCCTACTGCAGGTCCCGTAATACCTCGCGTCGAAGCACGGATTTGTTTATTCCCCCTAGGTCGATTCGGTTTCGATGCCCCGAATACCGCATCGAGGAAAGTTCAACTTGTGCACAAGCTGTCCATGACCATGCCATTGCGTGAACAATTTAATATGTGCAGACAGATTTGTATAGCGCGGACAGTATTGAACAAGATTATCATTATTTGCCCTACTCATGCAACATATTATTTTCCCTGAGCCATACTTCTGACTTAGCATCTCGTAGGTACCAAATTTCCCGAGGCACCGTAAGCTACAATCGACGTTTCATATTATTTTGCAGCACGTGAAATAGTCTATCTTTTTACTAGAACCTTAAACTTTCTCGTTTATGTACGAAACTTGTATTTTCAGAGTAGATTACTCTAAATCGATACATTTTTCTCGAGTTCTTAACCTTAGTGGATTGGCATGTATTTAACTTGGCATCATCGATTTGAATGAATTCGAGGCAAAGGAATTTCGTTTACGAGACAATGTAGAAAAGAAGGGTCCGAATCACCCACCAAGTACTTTGATCGTGCTGACCGTCAAAGCGCTTCACAACGTTCAAGCTTTAGTTACGCGATCTCCTGCAATGGCACCAACACTTAGTTAGAATTCCTTCTTCCTCCTTCACTTTGAAATTCATAGATTGTATTTAGAAAACGACGCGAAAGCACATTCATCAAAACCGAGCGACAAAAGCTCGAAGAAAACCAAACAGCGGTCCGGTCCCATCGAAGGGACTCTTATATAGAGCTCACTCACCGAGACTTAGCCCGCTGCATCTAGGACTTATTCCAACAGAAGTCGTTTCATTAGTTGGATTGATTCTCGTAACATCCGTCCAAATCGATTTGATCGATGCCGCAAGGTGTTATTGTTTACCAAGCTCAGCGATCGAGTAAGATGGCCATCTAAGTTCACGACCGATCTGACCCGATGTAAGCATATTATGAAGTCTATCGCCTATCGAAAGTGGGGCACTACAAAAATGAGGCAAGGTATACTTGCATGATGGTAGCACATAGAACCAGCACTATAAAGTCAATCGACGAGCCACAAAAGTCAACTCTCACAACAGTCTCCCTGGGCTGAAACAAATATTACCAACATGTTCATAATAGTCAAATTAGCTAGGATAGCCCACTCATAAGTTCAATTCTGGACACAGGAGCAAAACAGTAATTTCGGGTCAAAATGATATCCTCCGTTGGACTCGCTTTGCACTGAAAAGCGTGCCAATATTTACAGTCTCTAAAGTTGTCAAACTATATGTCTACATGTCTGATTTGATGAGACGAACCCAACCATATGTCCAAAGTGGGTTTTCGGTGGGCCGTGCACAATTTTGCCCATTGGATCGGGTTACAGGCCCGCCAAAATAGCATTTCGGTCGACCTTCTCAGAATCCGATCAAACTTGGCATACATGACCAGAAAAATAACACAGTCCTGTTGGCAAAAGTTTTGTCTCGAGATGACGAACATGCACGAAGTATTTGACTGATTTACAAAGGAGCCGATACAGGCTATCTCGATGGATACATATTGATTTTGTTGCGCACGCACAACGAAATCGAGTTTCGTCGAATTCTATATGTCGACAACACCCATACGCGTCTTTCAATGCTCAGGGTTGCAACTACGTCGCCCGGTTTGTCGAAACGCACGCCGTATCGGTGAAAATTCCTAAAAATTGGTTGTTTTTGAAACCGTTTTCCTAAATTTAGAAACTGATTTAATCTCAGTATAATCAATCAAGAATAAAACTACAAATTTGGTTTCCATCACCTATATGTTGTCTATGACTCTGTTCAACAATTTTAAAATAGTCGAGGGATTGGCGATGATCTGCCTTCCAAGTCGGGTGTCTGGGCTAGCTGTTCTTGGCTCTTTTTAAAATAGATTTTTTTTCAACTTTTCGACTCGATTTCCCTAGATTCTGGGTCATCTAAAATAAAACAAATTGACAGGAGTCGAAAGCGTATATGTTGTGGGCATACTTGAGAAAACGACTTGAAGAACGGTCGAGCATGGCGGCAGAAAATACGCAGCAAAATCGGCTTCTCCGGCTGCTGTTTTTCTGCTGTGCCTGCTGTCCGTACGGCTCTGTCGTCGGCCAAAGGCCGCCCGCGGCGGCGCACGCACGCACGCGCAGGGCATGGGCTCCTGGGTAGTCGCCAGGAGTCGGGGGTCGTGGGTCGTGGGGTTTGGGTTTTGTGTTAGGGTTTTTTTCCCATTCTCTTTCGATCTCGCTATATATATACGTCTATATGTAGTCAGCTAGCTTGGGGGTTTGGTCGGGTGTGAGGGCTTCATCCAGCTGAGGGGTTTGTTTGGCTGGGATTGGGTTTTCTTTGGTATTGGTTTCGCTTTTTCTTTTTTTTTTTCCATCCTTTTTCTTTATATATATATATATATATATATATATATATATATATATATATATATAGAGAGAGAGAGAGAGAGAGAGAGACACGCACACATACACACAAATTTATCCATCGAACAAATTTATCCATCGAATAATTTATTATATATATATATATATATATATATATATATATATATATATATATTTGTTATATATACGAGGTATCTCGATGGATAAATTTGTTATATATATATATATAATATTTAATAAATAACTAATTTATTTGTTTATAGGGATCAAGTCACAACTTGGCCTAGTTTTCCTGGTTAGAACGAACACACTTATGGCTCGGTATTCCTTACCATGGCTAATACACTAATCAAAGCACGTAACTATACTATCTATGCCATGTTTTCTTGTCATCTTGTACTCCAAATCTTAACAATGACTAAAGCATTCTATCGTAATAACTATTTTATTAAACATTTATAAAATTCCAAAAATTACCATATAATTTAATTAAATAATAAAAATATTTTCACAATTTCAGGAAGAGGGGTTGCAAATCTACCCGCCTTAAAATAATTTCGTACTCGAAATTTAAATAAAAATCTAATCTCCTCAATTTTAAATTCAAATATAAATCATGTAAAATATTTTTATACCAAATATAATAAACTTTATCAATGTTCTCCACAATTAACTAACCACCAAGAGTAAGTTTGCTAGAATCTCTACCCACCTTTGATCACACTACCTCTTTAAACACATGATGTCCTAACATTTGTAACCTTGCACACTATTGCAAAAATGACTACAAAAAGATATCCATAGCATATGACACCTCTAATCCCCTCCTATCTATCAAGGAACCAAAATTCAACAATCAAACTAACTTACACTATAACTTAATTTTTTAATAATTTCTAGATAGTATAATCATTCGTCACCCCGAAATAGGAAGGGACGAGAATCAATGTTACGGGAAGGCAAGGAAGAATAATCGAGAGCAAATATGAAGTTTCAAGGATGGTAGAGAAATTTCTAAAATAATTTTCAAAGCAGTATGGATTGAGATTTCTAAGGGTTTAATCTTATTCGCAGGCTCGTATCGATACAGTTACATAATGGATACGATATGCTCTGACCTGCATGGGCCACCAAAAAAACTTGTTACGACCCGCACCCATTTTTTGGGATGCAAGCATGTGCGTAAAGCCAGCTACGTATTAAGCGGACTCTAGCCTAACTCGAATACGTATTCGTTGTCCAGAATTGGGTAATATGCCAAATCATGGCAAGACAAAACTATATCTCAATCCACAAGAGTATATAAAACAAGAATGAATATTATGGGTCGTAGTCTGCAGCCCACTAACATATATGTTCGATTAGACTCCAAGAAATAACATGAGTTTATAAAACTAGGCTAACAAGCAGGATATATCATGATAAGTAATATAACGCACGAGAGAGTAACAAAGTAATATCACTAGCAAATACCTGAATCATGTATATGTAATCGACTACTATCATGATCAGCTAACTAACTCCGTGCAATCAACTATCTAAAGAGATCATCAGGTCCTCAGGGACCTAGCAAGATACATAAAATATGTCTATCTAACAGTTTTATCATGCATAACAGGTAAGCAATGAAGAAACAGACAATGACAAGTGACTATGAACATAGACACGAGAACAACAATTCATAAATGAACTGCTGGAAGAAACAAGTGAACAAGAGATCAACGGATACCAAACCCTCGCCCCGAGTGTGGACTCGCAGGTTTAAACAAATTACTAACCCTCGCCCCCGAGTGTGGACTCGTAGGTTAGTTCACGACAATCACCCATGTCCCGAGTGTGGACTCGCAGGTGCAAATAGTCAAACCTTGCCCCGAGTGTGGACTCACAGGTGCAAACAGTCAACCCTCGCCGAATGTGGACTCGCAGGTTGAGAAAACCAAAACAAGGAAATAGCATTTCAGTTATAACGCCCTCATTCTATGACACGATACGAAGGTACATGTGTCGACACGATACAATTTAGTCAAGGTACATGTGACGACATGATACGACTCAGTCAAGTGCATGTGCGAACAAATCCAATTTGAACTACAATGTCAAACTATAAACAATAACAATTTATGAACGAGACAACTAACTAATATACATGATGTAAAGAAAAGCATACCAACCAAAACAATCCAATAAGACCTAAATGATGACATATAACTAGAAAAGAAAATAAGCATACAATAATTGTAAAGATGAGGCAAGGTATACTTGCCTGATGGTAGCACGTTGAACCAGTACTATTTAGTTAATCTACGAGCCACAAAAGTCAACTCTCACAACATTCCCTCGGGGCTAAAACAAATATTACCAATGTGTTTAGAATAGTCAAATTAGCTAGGATAGCCTACCCATAAGTCCAATTCTGGACACATGGACAAAACGGTAATTTTAGGTCAAAACGATATCCATCATTGGACCCGCTTTACACCGAAAAGCGTACCAATATCTACGATCTCTAAAGTCATCAAACTATATGTCTATAGGTCCGGTTTGACAAGATAAATCCAACCGTATGTCCAAAGTCGATTTCCGGTGGGCTGTGCACAAATTCGTCCATTGGATCGGGTCGTAGGCCCGCCAAAATAGCGTTCCGGTCGACCTTCTCGGACAAAACTTGGGATACAGCACTAGAAAAATGACACGGTCCTTTTGGTGTAAGTTTCGTCTCTAGATGGCAAACATGTACGATGTAATTGACTAATTTGCAAAGGGGTCGATACGGGTATCTCGACTGATACGTATTGATTTTATCGCGCACACACAACGAAATCGAGTTCCATCGAATTCCACACGTCGACAACACCCATACGCGTCTTTAGATGCTCATGGGTTGTGACTACGTCACCCAATTTGTCGGCGCACACGTCGTATCAGTGAAAATTCCTAAAAATTGGTTGTTTTTGAAACCATTTTTCCTAAACTTTGAAACTGATTTAATCTCAATATATTCAATGAAGAATAAAGCTACAAATTGGGTTTCCATTTTTTATAGGTTGTCTATGACTCTTTTCAAACACAATTTTAAAACGGTCGAGGGATTGGCGATGATCTGCCTTCCAAGTTGGGTGTCTGGGCTGTTCTTGGCTTTGTTTAAAACAGATTTTTCGTCGACTTTTTGACTCAATTTCCCTAGATTCTAGGTCATCAAAAATAAAACAAATTGACAGGAGTCGAAGGTGTATATGTTGTGGGCATTCCTGAGAAAACATCTTGAAGTACGGTCGAGCATGGCGGCGGAGAACAAGCCGCGAAATCGACTT
>JANAVB010029819.1:38483853-38703853 GCA_029216955.1 Iris pallida
ACAACTTCATCTTCAATGCCCACCTCGCCTCTCTTCAGTTCACCGACAACGCTTTCACCTGGTGCAATATGCAGGAAGGGGATCGCCGTCAATACTCCCGCCTGGACAGGGCCCTCACTAACGCTAGCTGGCACGACATGGAGATTACCACCCATCTATCCCACCTCAACTCCTCTGAATCCGACCAGGCCCCGCTGCTAGTCGAAATCAAAAGCAATACTAATCCATTCAAAAAGAATTTCCAATTCCTAGACTTCTGGACCGAACATCCCCAATTTTTGGACATCGTTACGAAAGCTTAAAATCGCAAGGAATCCCCCAAACCCCTCATTCGAGTTAGCAACAAGCTTAAAGAAACGAGAAAAGCCCTGTCCAGTTGGAGCAAACTGGCCTACGGGGACATTTTTTAAGCCGTTCGGGTTGCGGAGGACGATGTATCTCGTGCCGAAGCCACATTTGCTGCGGATCAATCTCAGGCGGCCAGGAAAGCCCTAAACCTCACCAAGGCCATGCTCAAATTCAGACTCAAAGTGTAGACAGAATTTTGGAAGCAAAAAGCAAGGTTAAAATGGGACAACGATGGGGATAAAAACTCGAAACACTTCCATGCTTGCATCAACGGTCGAAGACAGAAGCTCGCGGTTCACCACACAGCTGACGATAATAGGAACATTCTTAAAGACCATAAAGCCATCCAAGCGGCTGCTGCAGATTCTACTCCAAATTATTCTCCAAAGAAATGGTTCACAAAGATAGCTCCTTCCTGGACCAAATTCCCCTTCTCATCAATGATACCGACAACGCCCAGTTGGAGCATCCACCGACTGAACAGGACGTAAAAGATGCTGTGTGGGTACTGAACGAACACAGCACGCCCGGCCCGGATGGGTTCTCCGGGGTGTTCTTTCGCAACTGTTGGGAAATCATCAAGCAGGACATCACCGAAACGGCTATTGCTTTCTTCGAAGGAGCTACTTACCCCAAAAATATCTCTAGTGCCAAGCTGATCCTGATCCCGAAAAAGATAACCCGGAATCCATTCGCAACTTTCGACCCATAAGTCTCTGTACCTTCACCAACAAGATCATCTCTAAGATCATCGCCACCAAAATGGCTGGCATCCTCCCCAAAATCATCTTCGAGGAGCAAAGCGGCTTTGTTCGGGAGAGGAACATCCAGGACAACATAATACTGGCATAAGAGTTAATCACCTCCATGAAGTTTCCAGCTAGAGGGGGCAACATTGCCGTCAAAATTGACATGGAGAAAGCTTATGACAGACTGGATTGACAATTTATGATCTGGGTCTTCAGGGCATTCGAATTCTCAAAAAATTGGACCAATACCGTGTGGAGATCCATTAGCAACTCGTGGTTCTCCACGGTTATTAACGGCCAAACAGGCAAAATTTTCAAATCCAACTGCGAAGTTAGACAGGGCGACCCACTATCTTCCACAGTCTTCACCATTGCAGCCGACGCTCTGAGTAGGAACCTTAACAACATGGTCAATACTCCGAACTTCCAGTACTACCACACATCCAGTGGATGCCCTATCATCACCCACCTGGCTTTCGCCGACGATTTACTCATCTTCTCGTCAGGAGACATTGGAACGATGGATGTGATCCACAATACTCTGCAGAGGTACTCTAGATGCTCAGGCCAGAAGATCAACCCATCCATGAGCGTTATCTATGCCCACCACAACATCAAAAGTGAGCAGATCATCAGTTTATCCAACTTAACATCATTCTCTGTGGACCATCCTCCGTTCAACTACCTCGGTTATTCCCTTGGGTACGGGAGATCTAACGCTAGCATATTCGAGAATTTGATCACAAGAATCAGGAACAAACTTGAGGGATAGCATAACGTCATATTATCTCCAGGCGGCAAGATGATCCTCATCAAACACGTGCTCATTTCCATCCCAATCCATACCCTGGCCGCGTGCTCCTCGCCCAAGAAGGTTCTTTCTTCCATCGAGCGGATCTTTTGTAATTTCTTTTGGGAGCATAGCAACGGTCAAGACAAGCACCACTGGGCGAGTTGGGACTCTATGTCCCGATTGACCGAGGAAGGAGATCTCGGATTTACCAAAATCACTCACATCGTTAACGCTTTCTCGATGAAATTGTGGTAGAATCTCCATACGAGCAAGAACTTATGGACCAGGTTTATGAAGACCAGGTAATTCAAGCACATCCAACCTTCAACGGCATCTGCCAATAGCAGATCCTCTACAACATGGTATCATATCCTTATCGGACGCGACCTTGCCGAGCCAGTGATGAGACTTTATCTGGGGGACAATGACTCGAATCCCTTTCGGGAGCGATGGATCGAAGACAGATTGATCCCAAGACTCACGGAGACCCCCAGAGACAGTAGGATCAGAGACCTGTGGAGCTCTAGTACTGATGACTAAAACTGGAATAAGATTCATGTTTGGTCCGGTAACGATACCGTTGACAGCATCCGCCGGCACGAATTGAGCCTCGGTAGCAATGCCGATGCGCTGCGGTGGACGCTCGTGGCTTCCGGTAAATTCTCGGTAAGATCGGCAAGAATTGTTGTCCAAGGGATCGGGCAGACGCATCATACATTAGCCCGCTATTGGCATACCTGTATCCCAATGAAGTGGTCCTTCCTCATGTGGAGAGTCATTCATAAGAAGCTGCCCACCGACGACATTCTCAACAACATTAGGATTAGCTTAGCTTCTGCCTGCACGTGCTGCGCCGACCGTCAGATGGAGACCGTAGACCACATCTTCTGTCAGAGGAACCTGTCAGCCAGTATCTGGAGGACCCTTAACCAGCTATACAATATCGCTCCGGGTGGTCGCTTCCACGATCTGGCGGCCTCATGGGGTACGGCTTTTCATGGCCACCAGATCATCGTAGCGGCCGCAACATGGATGATTTGGAAGAATCGTAACAAGACGAGATACGAAGGTCACCAATACTCAGTCGACCAGCTCACCTGGGAAATCTTCCGTCAATGCCGCAAACGGAGCACCCTATGCTCCCACAGTCCGAGTGCTTTTTGGTCCTCGATCCACCCCTAGCTCTTGGTGGTCGAGATGTTCTTCCCCCTCTTCGTCCCTTGTGATAATATACTTGTATAGGCTTTGTCTTTTTGTGCCTTATATACGTCGTCAGGCTTCGGCATTTTGAACCTTGATTAATAAAATGAGGGGGTTTTTCACAAAAAAAATAAAAATGTATATACATATATGTATACATATCTAGATATGTATACATATAAAATATATATATATATATATATATATATATATATATATATATATATTATATATATATATATATATATATATATATTTTATATGTATACATATCTAGATATATATATATATATATTTATATATATATATATATATATATATATATATATATATATATATATATATATATATATATATATATATATATATATATATATATATATTTATATGTATACATATAAAATATATACATATATATATATATATATTTTATATGTATACATATAAATATATATATATATATATATATATATATATATATATATATATAAAAAAAATATATATATATATATATATATATATATATATATATGCACAAGCAAAATGTAATCAAATAGTTGCAATATAAACAAAATATTTTATAAGCGAAACTCTATATATGTATTTATATTTCCAACTTCATAAACATTCCTATAATAATAATAATAATAATAATAATACATATTCCTTTTAGTTATATATACATATAGCCTAATATATTTATACTATAATGCATTTATATGCCTATGTGTTTCTAGCCTATTATTCCAGAAAGTCTAAAAAAATTTAATTAACAAGTTATCATCTTTCCAAAATAAATATTCCATCAATATCAAATATTGTTTATATATATATATATATATATATATATATATATATATATATATATATATATATATATATATATATATATATATATATAGCAAAACCCTACTTTATTGAAGAAATAGGCGCAAAATGCCTTAGCCTATACAAGAAAGCGTGCACAACGCGACACTGGGAACAAAAAAGAAAAAGCACGAATCGCGCACAAAATAAAACCGGACCTCGGCTGCAACCGACAGATGAGGCGCGGGGAACCCGAAGAAAGGCCTAAAATAGGGCCTCCCAAAAGTTGTTGGGGGCGTGGGAGCAGCGCCTCCTAGCTTTAAAATTTTTTCTGATGACCTCTCTGTACAATTATGGGGGAAGAAATTGGCGGCCTTCGTATCTATATTTGTTCCTGTTCTTCCATAAAACCCAGATACCAGCGGCTATGATGATCTGATGACCATGGGAGCCGCTCCAGCTGGCCAGAAGATCGTGGAAGCCCCCGGTCGGGGTGGGGGGCAAGACTCAGTCTATTGTAAATATTGAGCCAAATCTAGGTTGCCAACTCGCCAGAAAGTAGGACGTGTTCTGCCGATTCTGATGTGTGCTCCACGCAGCAGTGGCATCTGGATGCGAGGCTGAATCCGATAGATCTGATGTGATCGTCCATCGGAAGCTTCTGTCTCAGTGCTCGCCAGATAAGGATTGACCATTTGATGGGTATACAGGACTGCCAGAACATAGCGCACGTGTCATCCGGCATGTCTCTGCCTCTGGCCACAAGTCTGGCAGAAGCCAGCGTGAAATATCCCCCTTGGTTAGGGGACCAACTCCTGAGGTGTTCTAGCGTTGGGCTGATAGTGCACCCCTGAGGTGTTCTAGCGTTGGGCTGAATGGTGTCTTCTCCTAACCACCGTTCTAGGCAGGCCGATGAGTGGCCGTCGTCCAACTGAAGGCGGATTAAAGGTTCTGCGATGTGGCACCCGCAGATTATGCATCACCAAGACATCGAGGATCTATTGTTAGTGTCCGCCTCCGTCAGATGGCAGAATCTAGAATATCTAGCTCTCATGAACCTCGTCCATAACGAGCTCTCCGTGCGTAACTTCCACCAAATCTTCATGGAGCAGGCGTTGACGATGTGGGCCAGTCTGCTGAAGCCCAGACTGCCTTCTTCAGTAGGTTTGACCATGGTGTCCCAACCGGCCCAGTGATGTTTGTCTTTGCCGTCACTTTAATCCCAAAAGAACTTGGCGAAAAGGGATTCGAGATTGTGGAGGACCTTCTTGGGAGGGGAGCTGACGGCCAGGGTGTACAACGGAATAGAAGATAGAACGTGTTTAATGAGGATCATCTTGCCCCCCAGAGATAGAGTAGCATTGTGCCATCCTATAATCAGTTTGCAGATTTTGTCAACCAGGTGTTCGTATATCCCTGAGTTGGATTTTTCGTACACCAAAGGGCAGCCCAAGTAAAGAAAAGGAGGGCATGCCGTGGCCCAGGATGTAATGTTGGAGAGCAGGGCTGAGCGAGTTCTGTCAGCTTTGTGATGAGTATAGATGATACTCTTATTATTATTGACACGTTGGCCGAAGCAAGCTATTTATCTAGATATCATTCTCATGACCACCTCGATCGATCCACTGTCTCTAGAGGAGAAGATGTGGATGTCGTTCGCATACGCCAGGTGGGTGATCAGAGGGCAGCCAGATGTGGTATGGAAGTGGTGGAAACCGGTTATGCTGGGCATGCTATTGAGGCTTCTACTGAGGGCTTCTACCGCGATGATGAAAATAGTGGAGGAGAGGGGGTCCCCTGTCTGACCCCGCGAGAAGATCGGAAGAACCCGCCTGCCTGGCCGGTAATGATGGTTGAAAACCAAGCATTGCTGATAGATCTGAATATGATGTCAATCCAGGCTTCGGAGAAGCCGAAAGCCCTGAATACCCAGATCGTGAATTGCCAATCGTGGCAGTCATAAGCCTTCTCCATGTCTATTTTGATTGCTATGTTCCCTCCTCTGGATGGAAACTTCATACATGTGATCATCTCTTGGGCGAGGAGGATGTTGTCTGTTATGTTACGGCCTTTAACAAATCCGCTTTGTTCTTCAGAAATAATCTTAGGGAGGAGATTGGACATCCGATTAGCAGCGATTTTCGATATTATCTTGTTGGTGAAGGTGCAAAGGGTGATTGGACGAAAGTCCTTTAAGGTTTTCGGGTTGTCTTTCTTGGGAATAAGGATAATGTTGGCGCAGGAGTTGGAATTGGGATAAGTCGTCCCTTGGAAAAAGGCTAAAGTAGCCTCTGATAAGTCTGATTTAACGATGTCCCAACAAGCTCTAAAGAAGACCCCATTGAAGCCGTCTGACCCCGGAGCATTGTGTTCGTTAATGGAACATATAGCCGCCTTGACCTCCACCTCCGAAGGGGTGGCCAACAGGGTCTCGTTCTCACTGTCGCTGATAAGGGATGGGATAGCGGACAAGAACGGGACGTCTTTAACGACCGGCTCTTTAGTAAAAAGGTTAGAGTAGAAGTTCTTAGCCGCGGCCTGAATACCATCCTGGTCTTCCACCAAGGCACCATTATCGTCGTAGATCCGGTGGAGTTTAAGTTTGTTTCTGCGTCCTTTGACACACGCATGAAAGGACCTTGTGTTTCGGTCCCCATCGGTATCCCAGGTCAATTTAGTTTTTTGCCTCAAGAATTCCGTTTCAACTTTCAGTCTGGATTTAAGAAGCGCTCTGGCGAGGTTGAGCGTTGTACGGGCAGTCGGGGATCTGTCGATGGCAAATGTGGACTCAGCGCGGGTGACGTCGTCCTCTGCCACCTTAATCGCCTGGAAGATATCTCCGAAAGCCTATATGCTCCATGATGATAATGCCTTACGAACAACTTTGAGTTTGGCCGCCATCCGAGCCAGGGGGTCAAGTTCGGAGACGGATGCCCAGGCGGTTGCCACGACGTTCTGGAATTGGGGGTGGTGACGCCAGAAGTCGAGGAAGCAGAATGTTTTTTTTGGAGACGGTGTGGTTGTTGCTGATCCTGATGAGGAGAGGGGAGTGATCCGATTCGGTTGAGTTCAGGTGGGAGAGGTTAGAGATCAGAGCCATGTCGGACCAAGAATCGTTGATCAACGCCCGATCCAATCTGGAGTACTCCCACCGGTGTCCCTCCTGCATGTTGCACCAGGTGAATTCACTACCTTAGAAGGGTATGGGGGTTAAGTTTTCGTGGAAGATGAAGTTGTTAAAATCGTCCATCGCTGGCTAGGGGGGCGGGCGGCCACCCGATTTCTCTTCTCTGCAGGACACCGTGTTGAAATCTCCAATGCATAGCCACGGAAGACCATGGTCGGGTAATACAGCTGCCAACAGGTCTTTCCAAAGCTTTCTTCGCTCGGGTATGTCACAGCTACCGTGGACGACAAAAATGATGGAGCGGGACTTGATGGCCGGATGTTCTACCCAATAAGAGAGGGCCTGAGGCGAATCTTGTATGATGCCAAATTTGAATTCGGGAGCCAGAAAGATCCCGATGTCATTACATCAAGTGATGGCATGAGGGAAACCTAGCTTAAGTTGGGTGGCTTTGATTCTGCTTTGTGGAATTTTTGGTTCTATGATGATTAATAGGTCAATACGATTAGTTTTTTGAGACTGAGGATTCTATTCAGCATCGGTTTGTTTCCAAGACCTCTCACGTTCCAAGAGATGATGTTAAGCATTTGAAGTGTTATTGGAAGGTGGATGGTTAAGCTTCATGGCGGACCTTGTAGTCATAGCCGTCTGCTGCTTTTGTTTGTTTTTGTTCTTCTTGGAAGATTTTTTTGGGGGTGTGGTACTGAGCCCGGTGTCTCTGTTGCCTTTGCTAGTCCTGTCTAGCTCGCTGCCTCCATTGATATCAGTCAAGGGGGTCGTAGGATCATTATCATATTCTTCTGGGGCACTTAAAGGATTGTCACGATCCAGGAAACCCTCTTCCTTGGCTTGCCAAATCCTTCCGGTTAGGGTGAGGCAAGTGGGATGGGCGTCGGGAGACTGAGGTACTGTATGTTATTCAGCGTAGTTCTTCGTCTGAACCTCTATAGTTTGGTCCGGGTAAGAGGTGGTGAGCGAGGGGGATTGAGAGACCTCGGGAGGGGGGATAGAGGGTATAGGGGATTTGTGTGACGAGATGGAGGTTGGCGACTTGTTGGCGCTGTCGTCGCCAGTGTGATGTGTGTGGTGGAGGTTGTGTAGCTCGTTAGAGCGGCTGGGCTGAGAAGAATCTGGCCGAGCGACTTCGCCGGATCTGGAAGAAGTGGGCACACTTGAGTTATCGGAGGGGGGGGGGGTTGTCGGGAGTGATGCTTGTGAGGAGTTCAAAAGAGTTGTTGAGTGAGATATCAGGTGGGTTGAAAGGGATGATAGCAGAGCAGGTCAAATCGGCCGAACGGGGGCGGGGCGGAAGTGCTGGGCCGTCAATTAGGAGGGATAGGATTATGGGCGAGTCTGATTGGCGATGTCGGGGTCACGATGAGCAGTCGTTTTGCACTGTTTGCACGTGTTGGTCTTCTTTAGCGCAGGGTTGGCACGGAAGCAGTGCTGCAAAGAGTGACTAGTCATCTGACAGTGCTTACAAAAGAGGATGTTGTTGTCATAGGGTAGCGGTTGGCGGTGTGTTTGATCTCCGAGCTCGATCTCTATAAGTTTGGGAAGGTCAATTTCGAGATCTAGCTCCACACATATCTTCGCGTAGTTACACTTAGAGAAGTTGCGTGTTTCTTCTGCGATAGCTACCAGGGTACTAAAGGAACTGGAATCTGCTTGAGGGCAGCTGCGGGAAAACAGATCAGGGGAAGGTTGGGGAGGGTGATCCATGTGGTTATTATTGTCTAGTCAACTTTGGGGTTGAAGTTGGAAGACTATTTGACAATTTTGACGGTCTGTGTGCCGATTCTGGAAGTTCCCTTAGCGCGAACTACCGAGTAGTCCGGGGCGGATGAAAGGTGGAGGAGCATGTGCTTGGGGTCAAGCGAGGCAACCCGGTAAGTAGCGG
Organism: Iris pallida; assembly: GCA_029216955.1. NCBI lineage: Eukaryota > Viridiplantae > Streptophyta > Magnoliopsida > Asparagales > Iridaceae > Iris > Iris pallida. The sequence continues at coordinate 38,492,778 of JANAVB010029819.1, forward strand.
AGACGCCCCATCCTGCGACCGCTTACCTGACAATGGAAATTTTTGGGCATCCGTAGCCAAATTTGAGGACAAACGTCTTAGTGAAGGAGGAGGATAGGGAGGAGATATCCAACTCATCGAAGGCGACGCAGATGGGGTGTCCGGCGATGGGTGGCAGGAATTCAACGTTCGGGAGCTGAATTTCGATCGTCGGAAGGGGAAGTTGCCTCTCACGATCTGGCCATAGTGCTTCGGCGTATGAGGGAACGCGCGGGGGGACCACCACATCGGGGATGGCCGAGGGAACGAAGTCTCCGGGTGGGGCCGAAGCACTGGGGTGGCCCGAAGGTGAAGAGTGCCCGGGGACTGCGTTGGACAAGTGCACAGGAGGAGCAGAGGATGGCACCTGCGCTCTTGCTGAGGGGAAAGGTAAATGCACCGCAGGGAAGGCGCTCAAGCTAGGGCCACCGGAGGTCCGTGGAGCCGCCGAAGTGGCTAGTGCGTGTGGCTGGCCTACAGGGGCAGTTCCGACGATGGAGAGCGCCTGTAGGGGGGTGGAAGATACCAGTACTGTACCTGCACCAGACTGCGGGATGCGGGGGGAATGGCACGGAAGGGACTGGTTGACACCAATCGTCGGAGGGGCGAAGAGAGGCACGAAGGCTTCACTTCCATAGGTAGTTGCGGCAATCGACAGAGAGGGAAGCGGGATAGCTGGAGGGTGCACCTGGCCAGCAGGGCTGGCACAAGCCGACTCGTGCGCCAAGAGGCAAAGAAGGTCACTATCTGTCATAGGAAGAGCCAGAGAGGGGGCGCGGGTCGTCACGTGCGCCTCATCGCATTTAGAGCACGCATCTGGTGCAGGTTGCACCGAATGATGAGAGGTACCGTCCCGAAGAGCCGAGAGCGCCAGGAAGGGCCGCATAAATACATGGAATGGGGGGGGGAAGGGTGCCTGCCTCGGAAGGACGAGGACTAGGGGCGCACCCTATGGACAGCGCCGGGGGGAGGAGACCTGGCGCACTGAGGGATAATGCTTATATATATATATATATATATATATATATATATATATATATATATATATATATATATATATATATATAACAAATTTATTTAAAAAATATATATATATATATAACAAATTTATTTTCTTCGAAAATAATTGTTCGATCATTTAAAATAGGGCACGAAATATACACCCAAAATATATATTGACATGGATGTCTTTGGATGCACTGTATCACTACATAGGCTTGGCCTTGGTTTGGGTCCAATCCGGACTAGTTGGGTACAACCGGAATTCCTAAATGTTATGATATTTAATAAATAACTAATTAATTTATATATAGGGATCAAGTCGCAACTTGAACTGGTTTTCCTAGTTAGAACAAAAGTATGGCTCGGTCTACCCTACCATGGTTAATACACTAGTCAAAGCACGCAACTACACTATCCGTGCCATGATTTCTTGTCATCTTGTACTCCAAATCTTAACATTGACTAAAGCATTCTATCGTAATAACTATTTGATTAAACATTTATAAAATTTCAAAAATTATCATATGATTCAATTAAATAATAAAAAATATTTTCATAATTTCGGGAAGAGGGGTTGTACAACCTTCCACCGACTTGCGACAACATAAGCGGATTGATACCGCCCACCACATCTCGGGGAGAGATCATGTGACTTCATCCGGACCTCGCTTCGGAATTGACCTGTCATGACCCGCACCCACTGTGAGGGTACAAGTACGTAACAACGCCCAGTCTACGTCGCAGTGTCGGTGGTAGAACGCTGTCCTAGGTCAATCGTCTAACAATACATAAGGTACCTGTACAGTATATATACTCCGAATGGAGGTGACATAGCAAATACAGTCTCAATCACATCTAAGGTAGAATACGATAAAGATAGATAGATATAATGAACAGAAATAAAATCCACAGAGATACAATCCAGATGAAGGTCTAAGTGTCTAAGATGATACATATCCAAATAATATCTCATGAAATAAACTGCCAGTATATACAATAATGTATCAATGAGAAGACAAGATAAGAGTCTAAGCTAGCAGTTTAAACCACAGGTGGTAGATCCTCTACTGCAAGTGGGTCCAAGTTACAAGTGTTGTCTAAAGCTGCACCATAATGGGTAGACACCAGAGCCTCATCATTCTCTGTAAAATTTTCAACAGGTCTAGTCAGGACAGGAGCGAGTACAGTACATCTCAACAAATCATAACAGGTTAGGAAATATAAACATGCTAGAGAGTAAGATACAGGAAACTGAAGAACAACATGATGTAAAAAAGAGAGACTATAAATAAATAGCTACAATATATAGAGAACTATCAGTGACTAGTGATTCAGAGCACAAGATGGTTATGTAAACGGCACGATGTTGCACACGAGTAATCTAAAGAGGTTGCACACGAGTAATCTACTGGATTGAATACATAACCACTTCTACTCCCCTGCCCCAATCAATACACAAGGATCTAGCCAAGTTATGTTATTGCACACGAAGTATAGTCGTACACGAAGATCATGTGAGCACATGAATATACACGATTTCACAAGATTTGCACACGAATGTCACGAATACAAGGAGTACACGATGCTCACGATAAAGTACACTAACATAAGATACCCGATGTATCTGCTAAGGGGATAACATCGTACGACAAGATCCATATAGTACTAATCCGTATTACCAACGTGTCAGCTTCAAGTAAAGTAATCTAAAGCAGGAAATATAATCCTAAACAAGATATAAAATGATCAGAGAATGTACTCGCCTGGTATCCTGAATATATGAAGATAATATACTGTCCGAGGAGTGGTGTCTGTCTCCTATAGAACAGTACAAGTCACTACATGTCTAAAATAATGAAATAGACTGCTACAATGCATCTACATGATGTTTGGGGTCAATCAGGCTAAAGTCAACCTTGGTCAACTCTAGTCAACCCTAGCAGTCAAACTAGGTCAACTCTAGTCTAGTTAGGTCAAACTAGGTCAAACAAGGTCATATAAGGTTAAACTAGGTCAAACAAGTCTAGGTTGGTCAAACCTAGGCTTAACAAGTCAACCTAGGGTCTCTAACCAATTATCATACAAGTCACACTAGCCTAGTGATACACAAGTGTATCCACACCACATGCCATAGGCTATCCTACCTAGGCCATGAGCCAAATCATACATAGGCCAATACACCCATTACCATATATCTAAATACACATTAATTATATATATATCAATAGCAATATCTATTTACTCTCATTATATATTCACATTGCACATAGGCAATTGCAAAATTGATTTCAATTTACCTTATAACATTCACATATTCACTAGGTTAGATATTAGATATACATATATACATACATACACATAGAGGGAAATATGAATTTCAAGACAATGTGTGTGTGTGTCTCATATGTGAAGTAAAGTGTGACAGGAAATACCATTTGTGTGTGTTTAGTGTTTAGGCATGGGTGTGTAGGAAATCAGTGTGACAAGGAATGTGAGAGTGTGGTGAATGAGTGTGGCATGTGTGTGTATTTTAAGGGTTGTGTATAGTGGCATGTGTGTGACAGGATATTAGTATAGAGTGTGTGTATTAGTGTGCATATGAGTGAGTGTGTGAGTTCATGAGTGTACCTGTATGTGTGTTTATGTGTGATGTAGGTTGTGTCAAGTGTGTGTACAGTGGTAGGAATAGGGTAGGGTGTGTGAGTGTGTGAATAAGTTAATAGGAAAAACAGTGGTGTCAATGTGTGGCATGTGTGTGTGACTGTGTGTGTGAGTGCAGGAACACTTGTGTCTTAGATTTGTGTGACAGTGTTCCAGGCTTTTGTGTGTGTGTGTAACTGCACAGGTGTGTGTGTGAAGTGTCAGTCAACATGAGTTCCTGTGTTCATGAAAAGAATGTATAGGGAAATCTATGTAAGGAAAATAGTAGCTAATCAGTCAACTCAGCCCCCTTATCAGCTAGCATAACAAAATCGAATTTTCGAAACTCATTGATCAACACAGAACACAACCAACTTGATCCCCATTTATTAAATGTGTAGGTCAATCTAATTAGCCATTTAATTATCATCAAACAGGCAATTATGCAAATTAAACAGGAGAACAGTTCAGTTAATGACAGTTTATTAGAAAAACCAACAGTTAGCACAACCCAAAACCCCATTCGAAACCCATAGCTCAATCATAAGTCATAAATTGATATGAACATCATTCATACACATGTAGGTGAGTGTAAATCTAAACATTTAGCAGCATTAAATCAGGAAAAGGCAAATCAGAACAGAAATTAATTCGGTATCAGTGCGTATCAGACCACATTGGGAAATTCATGATTTCGAACTCAATTATACATCTAAATCAAGATTAATAGGTTGGTAAATAGTGTAGCATATGTGTAGGTGTCCTGAGAGTCATTTTGTGTCCAGAAATCATGACACAGGCATGTCCAACACATTACAAACACGTAGGGTGCACCCAATGTTGCACAGTGTCGTGCACGCATGCACACGAGTGTAGGACACGACACACGACACTTCATGTCACGTGAATACACCCACGTGGTCGCCTAGGGTAGGACTACACATGGGATATCCTGAAACGTGTCCACGACGTGTCTACAGAGGACACGAACGTACGTTGTGCACGTGTCTGTGCGTGTTTAGCCGTCTGCGTGCGACAGCACACGGCCAGTATGGGCGCGATTGTGCCGCATGTACTCAACCATCTGCTTCCAAATTTTGGGAGAATGATGTCATACTTTGCCCCTACTCTCCATAAAAAATCGTGTCCCGAAGTGTCCTGTGTCACGAGATATGGACCCCGATAGGCAGGACACAGGCTTAGGGCTCGTGCAACGTGTCCAAGGCCAAAAACTCGACACAAACTGACACGAAACCCATAACATCCTTCACAAACATTAATACACACATGTAGATCTACAAATCTATGTAATTAGAATTTCAAAATTCGAAAATAAATTCCTAAGAAGCATTTCTACAAACACCTATGCACCTATTATGATACATGTCCGATACGAACACGAATTGTGCCCAAATCTCGGGGATAGCCAGGGAATCCTTAAACCTAGCCCTATATGCAAAGAAAATAGGAAAAACAATGGGTTTAATTGGTTTACCTATTGAGTGTCAATACTCAAGAAAAACTTCAAATGGAAGGATTACAAATAGCAACTCCCAAGCTCCAAATGACACAAAATCCGAGATTAACCTCCAAAAATAGTAATTACACAGAAATTAGGTCCTAATGCAAAATACTAGGGTTAAAAAGGAATTAAAATGAATTTATTAGGATTTTTGGAAGGGGAGAAAATACCTTTTCTTCAATTTCTAGGTCAAGCTCTAAAAGAGGCAAGAACACCTCAACATGACATTAAATGGGGGGGGGGGGGTTCTCCTATGGCTGGCCATGGGTTGAAATATTAGGGTTAGGGTTTCCTAAATTGGCCCATGGGCTTAAGTCATAATCATTTAAATCATGAAGTCATAAGCCATTTCCTAAAACCATAAGTCATGACTAGATTGCACTAAACTAAATCCTCTCATTCTAAAACTAATCTCTAATGTCTAAAATGGATTAACTCAAGTTAGACTAGGGTTACCGTAGCTAGGGTTAGGTTCTAGGCTAGTCCGCTAAGTCTCTACAAGTCAAAGTCCAAACTAAGAATCACCAATTCAATAAATTAAAATAAATTCAAATTTCACTAAATAAAAAAATACCCTCAAGCTAAAATGATAATTAAATCATTCTAATGACATGGTTAGGCTCTAGGTCATGTAGTCTCTAGGGTTTTACTAGCAGCACATCAAAATTATAAGTCATAATTTAAAACAGTTTTTAAATAGTTTAAAAATAATTAAAAATCACCAAAAATCATAATATGAAATAAATATCAATAAATAATAATTATAATTATAAAATTTTAAAATTATCCTCATCTGAAAAACTGGGTGTTATATGACCCAGCCGGGGGTATATCCTACCTCAAAAGCAAAGGCAAGAAGACCAAGTCTTGCCGAATGGTGACTTCCTCACCTGAGGAAGCACTTTCTGTTCAAACACATTTCCAGCAGAACATTCAGCAAGAGGAGGCTCCGGTCGAAGTAACGCCTCCTGTCACTACGTCGGCTGTCCAAGGGGAAGGACCATCCCAACCTCCAGCGGTTGACAAACAAAAGCAGAAGAAGGCCCATTTTGATAGGCCTCTTCGAAATGACAATGCTCCGGCTTTAACCAAATCCTATAACTTTGACATACTGGCACAGCTCGCCCGTACCCCAGCTCGGCTGTCCCTGTTCGAGCTTTTCCGTCTATCCAAAGATACTCAGAAGGGTCTATGTGAAGCCTTGAAGGACGCTGAGTCTTTTATCAGCCAGGTCAAGCAGCCTGAAGACGATCCAACAACATGTTCGCACTGCCATAGTGTAGGGGAGATCATCCCCAACATCACTTTCACTCAACAAGTCATGCTACTCAAGAACAACCGACACAACAGACCGATGTACTACACAGGGTACGTCGGTGCCATCAAGGTAGATCGAATTCAGATCGACCCTGGATTTTCTCTTAGCATTATCCTCCAGACTCTGCTCCAAACATTGGGGATCCGATGCATCGTTTGACGGCATCCCACACTATAATCAGTAGCTTCAACACTAGCAAAAGTGAACCATTGGGCAAGATTCGGCTGAAATGTCATATCGGTGATCTCCAAACCGAGGTGACTTGTTATGTCATAGATACAGACGTCAGTTATAACATCCTGTTGGGGCGCCCTTGGATACACGAATACATGGTGGTGTCGTCTACTCTTCACCATTGTATGAAATACGTATCCACCAACGGCATACTCAGGACGGAGTTTGCTGATATCGATCCCTTAAGAGGGATTATGGCCTTTTTCACGGACTCCGATCTATTCAAATCGATTCATCTGGACAATAAAACCAACGATGTCGATGATGAAGCAGAAGCTGAAGCAGAGGCCGACCCTGAAGCAGAAATGATAACCAGTGCCCCTATCGGGTTGCAAATCAAGGGCAAACCTCTTCAGGCATCGGCCCCTATCATAGTCAAGCTACGCAGGAAGGCACGAGCCTCTCTGGTTGGAACAACCACTGAAGCCCCTTTAAAGATTTGACTCAAGGGGAAACCTCCCCAAGTGTCGGCACCTCTCGTGGAAAAGTTGCACGGGAAAGCACCAATTTTAGGAGCACCAGCTGAGCCACCTGTCAAAATATGGTTCAAGGGGAGACCTTCCCAATCGTCGGCCCCTCTCGCCGTTAAGCTACAAGGGAAGGCCCCAGTGTCCCTCTCAGCACAGGCTCAGGAGTCGGTACGAGCCAAACTCTTGATGAACTCTTCCGAGTCGTCCAAGGCTACTTCGGTCCTCACTGACAAAGAATTAGGAGAGTACATACCTGCCAATGTCGATGCACCATCTCTCTATGATATAATTCCCCGAGACAAGATCCCGTACTTTATCGATAAAAGGTTGTCATTGAATTATTCTATTCTTCCACATTGGAATGCCATGTATATCCTAGATAATGCCTCATAGTCTTGGTAAACACAAATAACGACTTTCAATCATGAAAATTGAGTCATCCTGTACCAAGGAGTCTGTTATATAGTCCCGTCCCGTAACCAGGACGAGAAATCTATCATCTTCGACAAGGTCGAGCGCCATCAAGAACTCCTGTCTATCGAACTAGAACCTGATATTGACAGAATACAAGTGTATCGGTACACCAATCAAGCAATATACCTCATCCAAAAGATGGGTTACAACTTAAAGAACGGCCAAGGTCTGAACTATGGCAAAGGTCGGCGTCTTCCTTTGCGACTCCCTGTTCCAAAAGGGAAGCCACAAGTTTATTACCACTGTAGGAACAATGGCACCTCTAGAGGGGGTGAATAGCGTGCAGCGGAGAATATTTAGCAATTAAAAATTTAACTCTAAGCAGGTGAAGCAATATATATATAAAATAATTGCAAGTAAGTCAGTAAAATTAGGGCGAGAAAATAATATGCAAAGGCAGCAGGTTTATACTGATTTTTCTCTATGAGGACTAGTCCAGTCTCGAGTACTCAACCCGATGTTTGAATCTACTATTTGAAATAGAGATTACACCACGTGTTTTGCTCTGAAGAACACGCTAACTTCACCACCGTCGTATTTTCATCCGAAGCCTAGGAACAAACTTCAACACCTTTCTGAAGAAAGCTTTTATACGCCAAGCTTGTACAACTCGAAACTCCTACTCGAAAAGCACCGGTACATAGAAGAATAGCGGTAACTTGGAGATTTGAAGATTAAAGCTTTGGGAATGGAATAGAAAAATTTGGAATAGATAGAGAAGATGAAGATTGAATTTGTGTTTGGAAATAAAAAATTCTTCTCTATTTATAGGTTTTTCTAGGACAGAGTTCGGGCAGAACTCGGTACCCTAACGTTCAAAAATTCAAACGTTGGAGATCCACAAGAATATGTAAAGCTTCTGACCAGGAGTGAATTCTGCTGACCGAGTTCGGGCAGAACTCTGGCCGAATTCAGTTAGCCTAATTCCAGGGTAGTTTTGGTTTTTAGATCTGGTTTGGTTTAGGATCAAATCAGGAATTGGTTTGGTTTGGTTTAGGAATGAATCAAGATGAGTTTGGTTTAGGATAGACTTCTAATTGCCAATGATCCCGATTCACAAATAATCTAGACTCAATAAAATAGAAAAATACAGAATAAATATAAAAATCTTAGAGACGACACAATCCGTATTCTTTATTTCTTTTCATATCGAGATTGAAGTTTTAAAACACTTATCGAAATCGGTTTGACTATGGCTAAATGTGCCAACAATCTCCTCCATTTTGATAATATGACAAAACTATGATTGATACTTAAGGAAAAGTTCAGCTTGAAGTGGAAGTGGACTTGATGAGTACGGAAGGTATGGTAGTATCTTTTTGTTCGTCAAAAAATGGTACAGTACAATGCTCAATGCTCCCCCGTCGTGTATGGTCAAGTCTTATTACTCCCTCGTAATAAAACATTCTGCTGAATCTATATCTGTAGAGTCTAAACCAAAATTCTTTCAAACAAAATTAGTAATACAATAAATAATCATCAGAAATCGTAAGTTGTATCCAAGATGAATCAAATCTAAATGAAGCTCATCTAAATCAATCTTACTGAATTTTATCAATCTTAATCAATCTTACTCCCCCGTTTTGTTATAATAGCAAAATGGTATAGAAATATTAAACCACAAAGCATAATAGAAGACATGCATGGAATAATGGAAATACTAACATAAACTGAATTTTTTTTGCATACATCACCAGAAAAAGAAAACTGAAAAAGTCATAACTGATAATGCTTGAAAGAAGCATTTATCACTAATACATGCCAACTAAAATAAAGTCAAAACATAACAAAGTCACTGAACTATCATGAGGAATAACAAATCCTCAACTATCATCCTCTTCCTCATCATCATCAGCTACAGCAGCAGCAGTACCAGAAGGACTTGTCTCAGCAGATCGGCAGGGGTCATATCGAGCAGCCGCAGGGTCAAAGTAACGCTGTGCCTCACGGTCATCAATGCGATAGCCAAGCCGGGTGGGATCACGAACCATAGAAATGGGGCCTCTAGGGTTATGAGCAAGGCTATACGACAAATCATGAACCGTATTTGAGATGGCCTGGAGCTGAAGGGTAGTACGAAAATCTATAGCACAGAATTGATCCAGCATGAGAGTTTGAAGGGACTCAAGAGTAACACCCGCAGGAGGATGAGTAGCCTAAGAATCAATGGAAGTGGAAGTGACTACATGAGGTGGAACCTATGCAGGCTAAGCTGGGCGACGATCCTCATGAAGATAGGCAGGAGCAGCATCCTCAGCATAGTCCTTAAGACTAATCTCAAAATACTAAAAGATGATAGAGAGGTACATCGCGTATAGAATGCATCGCGAGGAAGTCTTGCGACAACGATCCATAGTGGAGATGATAGTCTTGGGAAGACTAAAAGAAACATAAATGTGAAGATAATAAATCGTTGAGAGTTCCAGGTAGAAAATCTCATCTGTGGCAGTGTTCTTAGGATGGATAGTGGAGAACACCATGCGATGGAGATCATAGAAGTAGTTGTTCATATTTCTAGGGCGAAGAGTGCCATGGGGTCGAGGATTCGGTTCACAGAGAGAATCACAGAAGGAATCAAAAGTTGTCCCCTCGAAAACTCAATAGAGGTTATTTCGACAAGTGCCTCCCCATCATTGGGCGCATGGAGAATGATTTCTAAATCATTGGCATCAAACTCGATGTCGACTCCCCTAACTTTTGATTTTATCGTGCCCTTTGTGACCATGAAATTACAGTAGATCATGCGAATGGCGTTGGTATAAACGGGAAAAGTGGATTGAACTAACTCTAGCAAATAATGTATGTGAATATACTAGAGTGATCAGGAAATAACGTGAAGTTGATAGGAGCGTCCAGACAGATTTATCTTTTATGAAAGTCCGTGAACCAAGAGTCCGAAGCTTCTTGGGACACAAAAATAAACTCATCGAAGAAATCTTCGTCGGGTCTCAAAGGAGTGTAAAAAGAAAACGAGGCCGCCTCATGAGGAGTCGAGGACGAACCTTCGTCAACTTTCCTCTTCTTTTGAGAAGAAATAGGTTGTTTGGGAGCCATATGAAAATTAAACGGAAAGAAAAGAAAGATATATACCAAAATTGATGGTAGACAGTGGAAGAGAACCTCGAGAGAGCTCCGAATCCGAAGTTTGAAGGCTTGAAGAGGTTGGATGAGGGAGAACTTGGAGGTTAGGGTTAGGGTTTCGATATGGTTTTGGAGGTGCTGTAAGGAAAAGCATGATGTAAAAGAGGGTTAAATAGAAGGGGGGCTCGGCTGTCCAGCTTTGTTTGAAATCCTCCAGACCGAGTTTGGTTTCTAGGGTTTCAAGACAGTTGTTGGAAACAGTGTGATAGTTTTTAACATAAATACAAAAATAAATTAGAATTAATTGTGTTAAAGAAAATAATTTAATATTTATCAATTAATTTCCCATAAATTGTCATAAATACTTCGGGTTAGCTATAGGGGCTGGATTCCAGCTAGCGGTAGTCCGAAGACTAGTACACCGTGTCGCTTCAGGTTATTTACACATGTGTGACAGAAGGGCCCTTTCGGCTTATAAACAAAATAAATTTAGCGAATTCATGCTCATTAAATAATAATATTATATTATATTACCTCAACATCCAGAATTCCTAATTCTCTTTGTATAAAGTTAAAACGATCTTCAGCCAAAGGCTTTGTGAAGATGTCAGCTAGTTGATGTTCAGTATCAAGAAATTCTAAAATAATATCACCTTTCAAAACATGGTCTCTCAAAAAGTGATGTCTAATTTCTATGTGATTAGTGCGTGAATGACATATGGGATTCTTAGTGAGATTAATAGAGCTAGTGTTATCACAGTAAATAGGAATATGATGAAAGAATAATTGAAAGTATTCTAGAGTTTGTTTCATCTACAAAATTTGTGCACAACAACGTCTTGCAGCTATATACTCAGCTTCAGTAGTTGATAATGAAATTGAATTTTGTTTCTTAGAAAACCAGGAGACTAATGAATTTCCTAGAAAATAATATGTACCGCTGCTACTTTTACGATCGACCTTGCATCCAGCAAAATCTACGTCCGAGTAACCTATTAGGTCAAACAAATCAGTTTTGGAATACCAAAGATCGGTTGTCAAAGTTCCATTAAGGTATCGTAAGATACGCTTAACAACACTTACATGTGATTCTTTAGGACAAGCCTGATATCTAGCACGTAAGCATACCGCAATCGTAATATCTAGACGACTAGCTGTTAAGTATAGTAAACTACCAATCATACCTCTGTACTTACGTTTGTCAGCTGGTGTACCGCTTTCATCTATATCAAGCTTTGTAGACGTTGCCAATGGAGTACCAATAGGTTTGACATTTTCCATATCAAATTTCTTAAGCAAGTCTTTTGTATATTTGGCTTAATTAATAAAAATTCCTTGTGAACTCTGCTTAATTTGCAGTCCAAGGAAGAGTGTTAATTCTTCCATCATGCTCATTTCGAATTCACTCTGCATACACTTAGCAAACTCGTTACATAGCATCTCATTAGCAGCTTCAAAGACTATATCATCTACATATATCTACACTAGTAAAACATTTTTGTCCAAATATTTTATAAACAAAGTTGATACAACCTTCCCTTTTGAAAAATCGTGTTCAAGTAGGAAAGAACTAAGACGCTCATACCGTGCACGGGGTGCTTGTTTGAGACTGTAGAGAGCTTTTCGAAGCTTGAATACGTAATCAGAAAATTTGAAATCTTCAAAGCTAATTGTCTTGAGCTGGAATGAGTGCTTATGACTTTTGACACATAACTTATTACCAGGTCTTCGGAAAGGTCTGGTGTAAATCACATATGTTTCGGCAGACTTTCCAGATAAGACGTGAAAGTATCTTCTGTTGTGGGAGTTTCTTCTTCATTGTCACTGTCGTATTATCTTTTAACATTTAGCTCATCGAACTTGACATTGATTGATTCTTCAACAATAAGTACTTTCTTATTGAATACTCTGTATCCTTTGCTTTTTGTCGCATATCCCAAGAAAATTTCTTCATAAGCTTTTTTTTCAAAATTTCCCAAGTTATCTTTTGTATTTAGAATATAACATCTGCATCCAAAGACCTTAAAGTAGCTGATATTAGGAGTTCTATTAAGCTATCATTCATAAGGAGTCTTTTTAGAGATAGGTCTAATAAGAACTCTATTCAATACATGGCATGCTTTATAGACAGCTTCTGTCCGAAAGTATTTAGGAAGATTGTACTGATTAAGCATAATTCTGGCCATATCACCGAGAGTTCTATTCTTCCTTTCTACAACTCCATTCTGCTGAGGAGTTCTGGGGCAAGAGAATTCATGAGATAATCCATTTGAATTATAGTACGACTTGAATTCATGGTTATCGAATTCTTTTCCATGATCACTTAGAACACGAGTAATCATAAATCCTTTCTCGTTTTGTACCTTCTTACAGAAAGATACAAACTCGGAAAAGGCCTTATTCTTATTTGTAAGAAAATAAACCCAAGTATATCGTGAATAGTCATCGACTGTCACGTAAGCATAAAGTTTTCTGCCAAGACTGGCGACTCTACTTGGTCTAAATAAGTCTATATGAATTAATTGCAGGGGTCTAGAGGAAATTATAGTATTTATTGATTTAAAAGATGATCTAGATGCCTTATTCTTATCACAATCAGTACAGATCATATCTTTCTTGAAACTTGTTTCAGGTAAGCCTCTTAGCAGTTTCTTGGTGGATAATATTACAATCGTGTCCATGTTTGCATGACCAAGATGCATATGCCAAATCCAGGTTTCATCTTGTGTTGGAAACAGACACTTTCCTTTATTATTAGTCTTTTCTGAAAAATATAAAACATATATGCTGTCCTCTCTTATTCCCTCAAAGGAAATTATTCCAGAGTTTTTATCATAGACAAAACATTTATTTTTAACAAAATTTATTCCATAACCGTGATCAGCTAATTGACTGATACTCAACAAGTTATGTTTCAATTCTGTTACTAAGCAATCATTTTTAATAATAGGAGAGGGAGAGATACCTATGTCACCAATGCCAATGATATTACGTTTAAGATTGTTTCCAAAGGAGACATAGCCTTCTTTCTTCATCGATAGAGTTGCAAACAATTTGTCGTCACATTTTATATGCCTGGAGCAACCACTATCGAGTATCCACTTGCTTTTAATGGGAAGAAAAAAGGTCCACCTACAACACAAGTTGAAGATATAACCTTTGGTACCCACTTTCTTGAGGGTCCTGATGTGTTAGCTTTTGGAACCCATTTATACACATTCATATCTACTAGATTTCTAATCTTACACTGTGGTGACACATGTCCTTTTAATCCACAATAATGACATGTAGCAAAAGTGTTAGTACTAGGTTTTGTTTGAAAAATATGCTTTTGAGTTTTTGAAAAGGTGTGTGTACTCGTGTTATGTGGAAACATGTATATATAACCATGATTTCTAACATTACCAGTCGTGTTGTTAGTGTGGTGTTTGTATTTAGCCTTCTGAATAGTGTTTATCTGAGCAATTGGTCTAGCGAGTTGTTTGTCCAGTTTTATCTCTAACTTTTTAGAGTTGTCATTAGCTTCATTTAATTTGGCCGTGAGTGCATCTACTCTTTGAATAGCAATGTTATACTTCTTCTCTATCGTTAAGTTTTGTATTTTCTTGATTTGTTTTTTCAAGCTTTTCAAGAGAATCATGCAGACTCAGCTTTAAAGAAGTAATCTCATTGGTGTCAATAGAAGAATCTTTAATATCTTCTAAAATCCTAGATTGCTTTGAAAATTTAGACTGTACAAATTTTAGCTATTTCTTAGCATTTTTGTACATGTCTATCATTTTCTTCTGATCGGCTAATAGATCAGAGAAAGCCTCACATAATTCATCAAAAGTAAATTCTTCATAGAGAGGGTTAGTTATTACCTTAGCATCTGTAGCCATGAAGCATAGGTTTGCTGAGCTCTGAGAGTTATCTTCTTCTTCAAAGTCACTAGTCTCTCTTTCACACTAGATACTAGTGTTTGCATAGTTTTTGGTTATTGACATTCTCTTGCTTGTCTGATCATATCTGCTTGTTTGATCGTGTATGCTTTCTTTTCTTATAACAGGGCAATCCTTCTTTATGTGACCTGTTCTTTTGCAGCTGAAATAGATCGGTTCTTCGTCATCTTTGAAGTTCTTTTCTTCTTGTTTGACTTTTCGTGTCTTAGGAATCTTCTGAAGTTCCTTGTTATCAGGGCCATTTGCTCGTTGTCCGAGTCGTCTGATTCACTCTCGTCGTCAAAGATTGTTTTGTGATTTGCCTTGAATGCTATTGTCTTCTCTTTCGGATGTTGATCTTCGAAATCCTGAAGGTCCAACTCATGTGTCATGAGCTTTCAAGTCAGGGTTTCAAGACTCATTGTCGAGAGATCATTTTCTTCAATAATGGTCGTTGCTTTTGGATTCTAGCTTTTTGTAGTCTACGAAGAATCTTCTGAATCTTTTCATGATCGCTGTAATCTTTGCCAAGGGAAGCTAGAGGATTAACAATATCTAAAAATCTAGTAAACATAGCAGTAATAGTCTCATTAGGCTTCATTTTGAATGCCTCATATTCTTGTGTAAGTCGTGAGATTTTGGATTCCTTTACTTGTGAAGTACCTTCATGAGTAACCTCAAGAAGTTTCCAAATCTCGTTGGACGTGGCACATGTGGAGACTCTATTGAACTCAGTTTTATCAATAGCATAGAATAAGGCATTGTAGCTTTTGCATCAAGACTAGCTTGTTTCTTTTCATTGTCGGTGTATCTATCAAATGGTTTGTCAACTAGAGCACCATCTATCGTAATAGTTGTTTGCCATGAAATATAAAAGAGCAGAACAATTATCGGAGGACTGGACTTTTACTTCACGTTACAAACTCGCTTGTACAAAGAAAGCCTAGGGACGAAAGCCTAGGTACAGCAGTCTAAGTACAATTATTTATTTTAGATTCTGGGGGGTGACGATAGAGGCTCGAAAAAGCTACGGCAGCTCTGCCTTACTCCTTGGACGATCGGTATGCAGCCTTGGCTCCAGAAGATTGCCTGGCGTTGAAGAAATGCTCTCTTTGCTCTCTCTCTCTGCTTTTTCTCTCCAAGTATGTGGTGCTCTCTCTGATCTCGAAAAGTGGTCCTTCTGCAAGGGAATGGCACCTTGCTATTTATAAGGAGGAAATACAATTATTAGGGTTTACAATGATTGCCCCTTAGAGTGGCGGCGGCCTGTTGATTGATCAATCTGGGCCATTAATCTTGAGTGTGATGAATCTGGGCCATTTAGTGCAGATTGCACCAAATCCTCTCAGTAATTAATGTTGATTGGAATAAATCTTCGTGATGATGATTTGTTGATGTCTGCGAATCTGAATGAATAAGTTTAATTCATTCTCCTGCCACGTGTCCCAGATTATTAGGATTTGACCCAATCTTTGATTATAGTAAATCTGGGAAATTGATTGGCTTTATGACACGTGTCCCGGGAGTCAATGAGCCGTATAAGGATTGGGCCGCATAAGCCTGGCCACGTGTCAGGGCAGCTTAGGGTGTGGCCTCCGAATCTTCGAACGGTATGATAATCTGGACCATACAATGGGTAGTGAGCTGCAAGGAGATGATCCTTGTGAGCCGCATAGGGCTGCGTCTGCTTTAGCCGTATAGGACTGTTACGATCTGGGCCGCATAGGACAACCTCAGCCTGAGCCGCATGGGTGTCTCCGCTCGAGCCGCATATGGCTGTCCACGTGTCTAGGCTGTGTGGTGTTTTCTGGAGCTCGGGGGGGGGGGTGTGCCAGAGATTTTCTTTGATTTCCTAGGATTCTATCATTATGACAGAGTCATAATTGCCTCTTTATGTCAGGCCTGTCGTTTCGTCAGAGCGGTCAGCCGTCAAAGTAATTAATACAGTATAGGACGGAGGGGAGAACTGTTTGCAAGCCACGTGTCTTCTCTTCTGAGTCGCATGGAGATCACAGAGCCGCATGGGTCTTCTGAGCCGCATGGGTTTTCTGAACCGTATGGGATTTTCTGGCCGCATGGCTCTTTCTTTATTATTTTCCATGCTTCTACAAGACCCCCTTTAAAGTTTTCAATTTGCAAAATTGAAATTCTTTGAATAAGAAGCATGGCCGTGTGGAAGCTCTTTCTAGCCGCATATATGGTCCTAGCCGCATAGATGTCTTGGCCGCATGGAAGTTTCAGTTGTAACACCCAGTTTTCCAGATGAGGGTAATTTTGAAATTTTGTAATTATAACTATTATTTATTGATTATTATTTCATATTATGATTTTTGGTAATTTTTAATCATTTTTAAACTATTTAAAATTATGACTTGTGATTTTGACATTTTACTATTGTTTGGTTTTAATTTCGAGGAATTTGTCACCCCCAGTTTTCAGAAACAGGGGTATTTTGTCATTTTATATTTTTAAAATATTTTTGAAATTTATTTTATTATTTATGATATTGTTTTGGGATTATTTGAGTCGGGTTCGAATTTTAGCTCAATCCGACTTGAAACGGGGACCCGGGGGTAGTTTGACTCTAGTGGGATCCACACACTAGTTAGGCATGGCCCACATAATATTAATTTTAGTCCACATGATAGAAATATTTTAGTTAGAGGTTAGACTAATTATTATGGATAAGGTTAGTGTGATTAGAGACTTTAGAATGACTAATTTAGCCCCAACCAATTAGCCCTTTCCTAATACTCATAGAATAGGTTAGTGGGGGCATTTTGGACCTTACCATAATAGGACAAATAGCCCCATGTGGCCAGCCACTTTGGGAGAGGATAGGCTCAAGTTCATTTCATTATTCTCATCCACACTCTCTCTCTTGTTCTTCTCCAAATTTCTAGAGAGCAATCCCTAGCAATTTCTCCACCAAATCCTTCCATTTCTCCACCAAATCCTTCTATTTCGCCACCAAATCTTCTTCTTCCTTCTCCATTCTAGCCAAGGAGGAAGCTACCCAAGTTTGGGAGGATTCGGAGCTCGTTCGTGTCCTTTTAGAATCTCTACGTGTCGGTGTCGCTCCGGGAAGGCTTTTCTTCGATTCGATCTACCGGAAGGTATAAATCCCTTCTCTTTTTCATTTCCTCATGTATATAGGTCTATTTTAAACCCATAGGAATGATCCCCATGGTTGTATCTCCATTTGTGTCCATTTGGAGGTCATAGGAGTGTCCTTTGTGTTGTAGATGTGTTCATGTTACATATATAGATTTATATATATATATTGTAATGAGAGTGTATCTATATTTATATATGTAATAAATGGTTCATGATGATTATATAATCAAGTTTGTGAGTGTGGTTCCTCATATTATTATTGCTATTATTGTTGTGGATAATTAGGATATATATTGTGTACTCTTTTGGCTCAAACTATCTAAATCCGTCATGATTTTTATCCACGTTTTTAATTTCAGCCCTAACTTAGAAATGTCATAACTTCTAGCTCAAAGCTCGGTTTAATCTCCAGTTTTTTTAAAAGAAGCGTATTGAAGTTAGCTTTCCAAAAACATGTATTAATAGGCCTAATTCTTTCTGTAACTTTCTGGAGAATTATTTGAGTGTCAGCTGTACGAAAGACAAACGCGTTCTCGATGTTTTTGCGATTCCGGGAGTTTTCGAAAACGAAAACGCGATCCGTTTGAAGTTTCGGAAAGCTAACACATAGATCTATAACATACTTTGATCCTAGATTTTAATTCATGCTGAGATGGTACAGTATTGATTATTAGTAGGAGTTACTATTCGGCATATGCATTTTGTGCACCCTTGTGTGTAATATAATATTCTATTTGATTTTAACCCATGTTAATGTATATACATTATGTAATTAAATAGAGAATACAAGCATGAGTAAATGTTTAATTAAATGATGATGAGGTGTAAGTATCCTATCTAATGTAGGCATGTATAAGTATGGCTTGTAATGAATATGTAGGTTCCATAGTATGTAATGTATGGTGCATATAGTAGTACAAGAGAATAAATGAATGATGAATGAATGCAAGCATGAATATAATGTAATAATAGATGTAATGTTCTATGTTAACATAAATCCTATATTACCTCATGTACCCCCTTACACTATGTTGACACTATCACACTTGACACATTGTTCACTTACACTTTGACACTCTTTGATATGTATACACTATGTATGCCCATTTAACCCTCACTTGCCCCTTTATCATGTTCACATACACACACATAGCCTCTTAAATAAGTATTTATGAATACAGTTAACTTAGCTATATATGTATATTATATATATGTTAGCATATTGTGTTGTAATATATAAGTTTATATAACCATTTGAAATGCCATGATTATAGACCTAATGTTGAATACCAATATATGCATGTGTATATATGTGTAGACATATATAGCTTAAAGTAATAGATTACCTAGTGTATATCCAATGTGAATTCTTGCCTATTTGAGTATTGAATAATTGCATGCTGTATAGAGTTGGGTGTATGTTGGCTTGTATAGCCTTGTATTGATGTGTGCTTACTAGGATAGTATTGGTTAGGCCTAGTAAGACTTGCTGGGTTAGGTCATGACCTAGTTTGACCTAGTTTGACTAGTGCAGTTGACCAGAGTTGACCAAGGATTGACTTTGGCCTAGTTTGACCTAGATTCATATAGAATGCATTGTAGTGCTTTATATTACCCTTCTGGACATGTTGTGACTTGTGCTATTCTAATTAGGAGTCAGACACCTCTCCTCGGACAGTATCTTTATCTTGGACATTCAGATATCAGGCGAGTACATTCTCTGATAGTTCTTTCATTATTTGATGATTACTGTGATTCAGTTCTAGTATAGTTCTATTTGATTCTCTGTCACAACATGTATTAATATTTTAGATTCATTTACTCGTAATACATGTACTTGATTTGTCTAACCCTATTACTCGAATCACTCACAAGACTCATCTACTCGAAACACCTACAAGTATTAAATGTACAAATCATACAAGAATCATCATTACAAGAACGATAGCCATCGCTGCTGGGCCGGTATACGATGTGCCGTATTCAACAAGAATCACCAAACAAGAACGATAGCCATCGCTGCTGGGCCGGTATGCGATGTGCCGTATTCAACAAGAATCACCAAACAAGAACGATAGCCATCGCTGCTGGGGCGGTATACGATGTGCCGTATTCAACAAGAATTACCAAACAAGAATGATAGCCATCACCGCTTGGCCGAGTGTACGATGTGCCGTACTCATTAAAAGAATCACCTACAAGGATTAGTGTACAAGAATCTTACAAGAATCACTTCACTCAAATCATTGAGAAAAATCATCTATTAGAATCATCATGTACAAGAATCATTTACTAGACTCAAATTGTATTAGACTCACATTGGGATTACACTCAACTTACATTGTACAAACTGGACTTATAACATGTTACCCTAGTTCAGTTAGATCTTATTTTACAGTCTTCTTTGCCATCATTCTTTTTTTTTATTACCTTACTTTCCTTGTACCTTGCTATTTCTCTACATCATTACCTGTATAAAACTGCCATATTCATCAATAAAACTGTCTATAACTGCTTTATAGTTCTCTGTCATTTAATTAGGATTTCTTGATGAGTTGTACTCGTTCCTGTCCTAACTGGACCTGTTGATAAATTTTACAGATAGCCTGGAGGTTGCCTGCTAGCCTAGAGGAGACACACTAGAGGTTGTTTAGATAGTTATTTCATTTGTCTGGAGTTGTATTTACTTTATGGATTATTGTATTTGAGTTGAGGTGTATTTCTGGGTTTTTGTATCTTAGACACTTAGACTTCTATCTCCTGTATCTCTTTGGATTTTATGTTTATTTATCTTTATCATGCTCTACCTTAGATGTGATTGAGACTGTATCTGCTTAGCATTATATTGTTAGATGATGTGACCTAGGACAGCGTTCTACCGCCGACACTGCGGCGTAGGCTGGACGTTGTTACGTTCTCGTACCCAAACAGTGGGTGCGGGTCGTGACATCAGTCATATGAACTTTCGAGCCGCAGAGTTTTTTCAGCCGTATGGATGGCTTAGCCGCAGAGACTTTCGAGCCGCAGGGCTTCTTGCCACGTGTGAGGGTCTTTAATTGCCTCCTGATTCGTTTCAGCGCCGTCTTTAGAGGGAAATCCCAAGGGCCGGTTCATTAATTCTTTTTGGATTTTATGCCCTGGGTGAATCTCGGGAACGAAATTTGAGGAGTCGGTTTTGCCTTTTACGAGGCGGTTACTAGTCCACGTGTCCTTCTTCTCTCGTCCTCCTATAAACAAGAGGAGTTTGGAGAGAGAAAGGGCTTCTTTACTTTCTCTTTTTCTTCAAATTTTCCTTATCCCGATCGTCCTTTTCTTCTCCGATAACTAATGGCTCCCAAGAAGACCGTGGCAGCAAAGGGCAAGAAGGCGGCCTCTTCATCGATTGCAACGGCGAAAGGCAAGAAGACTACTTCTGCCTCAACTACGGCCGTTCCTTCGTCGGTCATCATACCCGATGTTCATCCTGACATTCATCCCCCCATTATTGGTAAGGACATTATATGAGTTAAAGAACCCTAACTGCTATGGCTACGTTGCATATTTTATGCATGAGCTTTTGTGAGCTTCATGTTCGTCCTATGGCTGGGCTGCGAGCCGCATAAGAATAGCCACTATGTCCGCATACATGCTCTGCCGACGAAGCCGCATAAGAAACGCTGAGCCGCATAGACTTTCTCTGGACGGAGCCGCATAAGTGTTCTTCTGAGTCTTGAGCCGCATGATGCTTCGTTAAGTTGGAGCCGCATAAGGCTTCCTTAAGTTGGAACCGCATGGGTGTTTTCTTGAGCCTCATGAGGCTCGAAAGCACCCAATCATTTCTTTTTATCCCTCTTTTTAACTTATCTTTCTCTGTCTTCTTTTCAGTAAATCTACCGGTAAATGCTGCTGGAGAACTCCTGGTAGGTAGTGCCCAAGCTGCTCTGGGTTATAGATACGACCATATTGTTCAGCATATGACGGATCAGTTTTCGAGTGACGAACCTCCGGTTAGACTGAATGCCATTAAGAACCAGTCTTTCTATTTCCTTAACGCTATGATGAACTCCGGGAAATTCGAAGGGGAATATTTGAAGCCCGCGTTCTTCTTTGGAGACGCCTTGACTATGGAGAACAGTCATGTTCTGGAGGTGTCAAAGAATTGGAGTTTTGTCTCTAACGGAATGGCGATCCGTATCCCCCAAATGGAGCGACACTTTCCATTATCTTGGTTCAATATGCTCCCATTGGACCGGAAGATGGAAGAGACTTTAACCCCTACCCAAGGTGGGATGTTTGTGGGAAACATCCATTATAACAACAGTCTGAAGTCAGTGGCTGTCGGCAAGGTGCATACCAGCTGTTCTGTAACGGGATTGGTCCCGGGTACTTTCTTGAATGTGTCGAGCCCCAATTTCACATTTTCTACCGCCGATACTTTTATAAATCAACTTGCTCGGAAGGGCTCCTACCCCATTGGCCGGTTGATGCTCCCTAGTTGGATACATCCTATTCCCTCGTGGACCAATCTGTCTATGTGAATCTTGCAGAAGTATGAGGCCTTTTTGTGTGAGATTGGCCTTTACCATGCTATTCGAGGCACCAGCCATGGCTTGTCCATAAACAAGAAGTTGTTCATGTCTCTGCTAGAGATGTATAACTGCCGTACGGGAACCTTCTATACACCCGTAGGGGAAATGGGGCTCGCGCTCCATGAAATGCACTCGGTCTCTAAGCTTCCTTGGGGGGACAAAGCTTTTGAGGTGTATACCCCCACTAATGAGGAGTTCGAAGATTTGGAAAGACGGTATCCCGGCTTCGTGGCTCTTTACGAAGAGATATTGTGCCACTATAGCACATGTCATCAGATAGCCCGAAAGGATAGCAACTCGGAAGGGAATGCTCCCCATACCAAGGACTGGGTGCACTATCTATTCCCGACGGATGCCTCAGGTCGAATTACCTCCCTTCGCCCTCGATCCCGGGAGGCGGTTAAAGACTTGGTGTTGTCGGCTAAGAGGGTGGCCACCACCAGTGACAGATTCGGGAGTAAGACTGACTCTTTTGGCTATTTTTACCAGGATACCCAAGAGCTATCAGAGAAGGCGCTTCTGGCAGAATTTTTGATGATATAGCTGCGAAATTGTGTAGTCTCTGGAGGGGCTGGTTCTATCGTGAGAATCAGTCGTAACTTCATCCTTCCGACTGTGAAGTTAGTTTTGTGAATCAGGCTAGCTCTCCTCCCGGCCATGGTGTGCAGCATACATCGTAGCCTTCGCACCTTCACATCTAAGGTCATCGTTCGCGACGTGGCCAAGGATTTTAAATGGACTGAGTTGCCCTATCACTATTTGATGGGGTGGCTATTGATGCATTATCCGTCTTTGATGAGACCGGGCTCTGAAGATGGTGTAACTGATGATGACGCATTTATCTTCCGTTATCGTGATGAGCCTTGGGAGTATGAGACATACAGGCTTGTCGGATGGCATTGGCGAGGGCAGATATGTACCATATTTTCGTATCCGTCCCTCGCTTTACTGCTAAGAACATAGAGGCTGTACATCTTGACGGTATTGTGCCCCTTGAACTTCTGGACGGTCAGATGCTCCTGTGGCTACGTAACATCCGCCCCGCACATCTGGTGTATCGTAACTGCAATAATATTTTTTGGAGCCTTATCTGCCTAGCAGGTTTGCCCGACAGTTTGGATACAGCCAACTTTGTCTAGACAGTCCCAGCTCCTGTCTGGGTTTTGAAGGTAGCCTTCTTGATGGTATCAGGGCTTGGCAATACTACGATACATTCCATACTCGTACCATTTTTTCGGTCCCTGCTATTAAGGCGTCAGTGGAGATCTTGTACATGACGGCTTTGTATCACGTCATGGCGAACAAACCCCCGGTCGGTTTTAACCCGGGTGCCAGTTTTATTGTTGGTACCGGCCTGGAGGAAGGATCTCAAGGGGCAAAGAAGAGAAAGACTAGAGTCGAAGTACCAGATTTGGATTCCGCTGCTGAGGGTGATGAAGGCAATGAGCATGATGGAGATGACTCTATCCTTCCGATGGCAGATATAGAGGTGGATCAGCCGCCTATTTTGTCAGATGAGATGTTGGGGGATCAGCCACCCGTTGAGCCTGGCCCTACTCCAAAGCATAGCAGGCAAGTTTCTCTTGTTGGCAGTATTTCTCGTTCTCAGAAGTTGGTTGCGACCAGACACCGTCAACTAACTATAAGAGAAAGTGGAGAAGGAATTAACCCCGCGTCAGAGGTAACCAAGCCACTCCCGACTCTTCCTTCCTTCTTTCCTTCTAGCTTCGATTTTAATCATCTTCTTTCCTTCTTGTAGGTGTCAAGAGAAGAAGAAGAGTCTCAAGATGCCGAGGTGGTGACCCGGGATGACGGGGATTTTAATGAACCTATCCCTGAAACTGCTGGATTTCATCAAGATTACGTTGATCACGTCGTACTTCCCTCCGGGGTGGCTGGGATAGAAGAACCCGCTGAATCTAACTCGGGTAAGGAGGTCATCTCGGCTACGTACGAGCTGCAGCCTCCATGTTCCTCTTCTGGTAAAATAAGCCAAATCTTATCCTGCGAGGAGGCCTATCTGCTCTATCATCACATCCTTCAGGTCACGTCGACTGACTATTGTTCTGGGCATACAGGTCTGACCTCTCCAGTGCTGAGGATGGATACTATTGAGACGAAATATATCGAAGGGGCATCGGTGGAGAGGAGCGTACTTCTTCCTCTTCCGGCTCGTCTTGAGGGGCCTCCTGTGTGCTCGAGTTCGAAAAATCGGGTGGTAGGACGGCCAGGGCAGGGGACGATGGTCCTTTCATCCTCTTCTGCTTGGGTGGCTCCGAGAGTCGACCTCTCTGCCCTACCGAGTATCCAGGCTCTTCGGGTGGCGGAGGAAGAGTTATCCGTTATCCGTGCGTCGTTCTGCTCGGATTCCATCCCCCAGGTGGCAAGTTCTAGTATTACTCCTCCGATATTGCCAGCCACGCTTTCTCTGACGCCGTCTTCTACAGAGGTCTTGGATGATGCGTTACAGAACGTAGTTGACATCTTTCACCGTCACTTGAGGAGGGGAATAACGGCTGCCGTGGAAAGAGGGACCTCTTTCGTCTTGTCCTGGAAATGTGCCCAGGGTCAAATTGATATCCTTAAGACTCTTCTTGGTGGTGCGGGGCTGGCTGCGCTCTTGGAGGTGAAGTTATTGGAGACTGAGCAGCTGGTGGCCCAGCTGCAAGTGCTGCGGCAGGCTGATTTGTCTGCTGTTATAGATCGGGAGCGTGGTTCTCTCACTGCTATTATAGAGAAGACAAGGGCTGCTCGAGATAAAACCAGGCCGACCGTACTGAAGGACCTTCGCGATCTGTCTAATCGATATGATCAATTGAGCCACGAGGGCGAAGATATCATGGCTCAGGAAGCGGCTGCCTCCCATGGGATTACTGAGACGCGAGAGCGGATCCTTGAGCTTCAGAGGAAGCTAACTTTCTTGGAGTCTGAACTTAAGGTTGCCCGTATTGATAAGGAGCTGATTATTCAGGAGGCTGACAGAGTCAATCGAGCTTCGACTGACCTGGAAGTTGCCCTGAAGAAGTTGGAAGATGACTGGCAGGAGCTCATGGGCTTGGATGATGAAGAGCGGTTATCCCGGGAGGCCGAGTGTCGAGTTAAACAGCGACTCGAACATGAGGCCATCTTAGTGAAGAATCGTCTTTTGGAATTATGTAATGCCGAGCTATAGTCGGCCTTTTCCTTTCTTGTCTTCTTTCTCTTTTTTTTGAGAGGGACGTGGTCCCAAAACATGTAATGCTTTTTTCGACTTTCAAATAAAGAGTATTTTCCATTCTACCATTTATTTGTATTGCTTATTGTACCTGTGATATTGTGGTGATGTTTGCCCCGTATGGGGGACTTGTTTGTGGACCTGTTACCCATGGCATACCTTAGTTTTAGGTACAGGTAACAAGTTTAGTTAGGATATCTGGAATAGCCATGGCAAAGTGGTCATGGGTGCTCTCGGTATCGGGAAAAAGAATACCGTAGAGCAGCTGGGCTCCCGGGACATGATGAGATGGTGGGCTTGTGCTAAGAAACTTAGCAGAGGATATTTGTGGGCCTATTATCCTTGGCATACCCTGGCTTAGGATACAGATAATAGGATGAAAGAGAACCAATATATTTGCTCAGAGGTAATGAGGACATGGCAAGCATGAGGGTTTTATCGTGGAATCTTCCTACTCAGAGGTAATGAGGACATGGCAGGAGTGGATTCACAGAGGATATTTGTGGTCAACAGAGGACATTTATCGGCCTATTATCCTTGTCGTACTCCGGTTGTGGGTACAGATAATAGGTTGAAAGGGAATCGACATACTTGCTCAGAGGTAATGAGGACATGGCAAGTATGAAGGTTTCTTCTACGGAGCCTTCCCACTCAGAGGTAATGAGGACATGGCAGGAGTGGGCTCAATGAAGAGGGGGTACATAGAACGACTCAGAGGTAATGAGGACATGGAAGTTCTATGTAGGGGGTGATTTGTTTTTGGCGGAAGTGAAACGACTAAGAGGTAATGAGGACATGGCCGTTTTGGTAATTTGTGGATCGATTACCCTTTTTGTGCACTGGGAGTGCGGGTATTAGATCATGAGGGAGGATCTCTTCCAGAAAGAAAGTTCAGAGGTATGATCATACATGACTTGCTATCTGAAAGAGTGACCGGGATGTGAGTTCAGAGGCACTAGCGGGTACATGACTCGATATTGTGAAAGTATGAGTTCAGCGGTGCCGGCGGGTACATGACTTGGGAATCTGAAGAATGGTGAGTGTGAGTTCAGCGGTACCAGCGGGCACGTGACTCAAAAATTTGGAGAATTGTGAGGGCGAGTTCAGCGGTACCGGCGGGTACGTGACTCAATGATCAGGAAAATTATGAGGGTGAGTTCAGCGGTACCGGCGGGTACGTGACTCAATGATCTAGAAAATATCGTTTAGACATAATATTTCTTCAGGAACTTGCCGTTGACGGGCAACATGAGCAAATCTCTATTCTGTTTTGCGAGGCGATAAGCACCGTTGGAGAATACAGCCTCGATGATAAATGGGCCTTCCCATTTTGGCTGGAACTTGTCGACGGTCTTGTGAGTCATGACCATCGGTCTTCGGACCGCCAAAACGAGATCGCCCACTTGGAATGTTCTGATCTTGACCTTCTTGTTGAAGGCTCCGGAGATGCGTGCTTGGTATAGTTCGATCCTTTACTGAGCTAGGAGGCGCTTTTCATCTAAGGCCTCCAACTCTTGTAGTCGGCGACGGTAGTTATCATCCGTCGTCAATTGATAAGTAAGGGCGACGCAGAATGAGGGTATTTGAGTCTCTAATGGAAGAACTGTCTCACTTCCGTACACCAGGGAGAATGGTGTGTTCCCGGTAGCTGTTCGGACTGTAGTACGGTACGCCCATAAATATTCACCGAGCTTTTCGTTCCAATCGTGTTTGTTGGAAGAGACAAACTTCTTGAGGAGTTTGATGATTGTTTTGTTGAATGCCACTGCCAACCCGTTCGCTGCTGGGTTATATGATATCGAAGCAAAATTCTGGATGCGGTGCTTATCGCAAAACCGATAGAAGGCGTGGCTTGCAAACTGCGGACCATTGTCGTGGATGATCCTTCGGGGCAGTCCAAAGCGATAGATGACGTGATGCTTGAGGAAGCTGATCACGTTTGAAGTCTTTACTTCTGCAAGTGGGACAGCTTCCGCCCATTTGGAGAAGTAATCTGTGATTGCGAGTATGAAGCGATGTCCTCGGGAGGAAGGTGGGGTAATCAGACCAATGATGTCCATCCCCCATGCTTCGAACGGCCAGGACGCCACTGTCGGATGTAGAAATTCGGATGGCTGGTGAATGAAGTCTGCGTAGACTTGGCAGGCTTTACATTTTCTTGCATAGTCTATCGCATCTGCTACCATCGTGGACCAGTAGTAGCCCATTCGGCGAAGACAATCTTGTAATTTAGGGCCAGGCTGATGGGCCCCGCAGACACCGTTATGAGCTTCTCGCACGGCTTCTTTGGCTTCTGCGTTCGACAGACACCGAAGCAATACTCCATCATAGGATCGACGATACAGTATTTTCGTCTCTGTATCGTAGAAGAATCTGAGGGAACGTCGTCTGATGAAAGTGGCTTTCTTTGGGTTCTCGGGCAGGATGTCGTAGACGACAAAGTCGATGAATGGTTGTCTCCAATCGGGGGCATCATCAATCGCCTGAGCGGAATAACTTGCCACGAATTGAACGTTGTTCTTGGGGCAGACCAGTTCGTAGCCTATCACATCCACCGATTGATGAGTATGATTTGGCACTGCTAGGGAAGCGGCCAGGCCCGCTAAGGCATCGGCTTCGATATTTTGGAGTCTGTAAACGTGCTCGATGAAGAACCCCTCGAACGATGAGATGATGTCGATCGTTATTTGGTGATAGGAGATCATGTCTTCGTGGCGAACTTCGTATGAGCCCCGGATCTGATTGACGATTAACTGAGAATCGCCGTATGCTTCAAGATATTCTACCCCCAGCTCTCTTGCAAGTTGGAGGCCAATAACCAGAGCGTTGTACTCGGCCACATTGTTAGAGCAGGGTTCCGTGAGGGAGTTAGCGCGGTTAATCATCAATCCGGAAGAGGAAACTAGCACCACCCCGACTCTGACGATGATGTTGCCCTTGGGTCCAGTTCTCGAAGCGTCGTCGAAGAACATTCGCCATATATCATCATGAGAGGTTGTATACGAATCGGCGACCTCATCTGGGATTTTTTCATATATCCTGGATGACTCCGAGCCCGGGTGGGCTGCCAAAAAGTCTGCCAGGGCTTGACCTTTGACAGCCTTTTGCGGAACGAAGATCATATGATAAGGGGACAGCAATATTGCCTATGTAGCAAGGCGAGAGCTGAGTGCCCCTGGTTTAGTCATGAGGACCCTGAGAGGGTTGACTCGTGAGATCACATGTATCGTTTGTCCGGTGATATAGTGCCGCGTATTCTGAATAGCGAACATCAGGATAAGGCATTCCTTCTCCACAGCGGTGTACCGGTGCTCTGGCCCAATCATCATTCGACTGAGGTAATATATGGCTTGCTCATGGCCTGCATCATTATTTTCTGCCAGCAGAGCCCCGAAGGAATGCTCCATTGCTCGTACGTAGAGCAGGAATGGTTTTCCAGCAACCGAGGCCACCAGGACTGGAGGGTTTGACAAATATTCTTTGATGCTGTCGAAGGTCCGCTGACATTCTTCGTCCCATATGAACGAGACACCTTTTTTCATGAGGTGGGTGAATGGTCGACATCGCCCGGAGAGGTTAGAAATGAACCTCCTGATGTAAGCTAGCCTCCCTTGAAGGCCTCTGAGTTCGCGAAGATTTCTCGGGAGATCCATCTCCATGATTGCCTTTGTCTTCTCAGGGTCTACATGGATACCCTGGACGGTGATGATGAAGCCCAAGAACTTTCCACTGGATACGCCCAGGAAGGACTTCGTAGGGTTTATTTTCAAATTGTGCGCTCGTATCAGGTCGAATACCGTCCTCAGATCCTGCAGATGGTCTCCCTTACAGCGGCTCTTGACGCCGATGTCATCAACATAACACTCTACCGTCTTGCGTAAGTGGTCTCTGAAGATGATGCTCATGGCTCTTTGATATGTGGCACCGGCATTCTTCAAACCGAAAGGCATGACTGTGTAGCAGTATGTGCCAATCGGTGTTCGGAATGATGTATGTTTTTCGTCGTCCTGAGACATCTTAATTTGGTTGTACCCCGAGAAGCCATCCATGAATGACATACGTTCAAAGCCACAGGTATTGTCAATCATGATGTCCGTGATAGGAAGGGGAAATTCATCTTTGGGGCATGCCTCGTTCAGATTGCGGAAGTCGATACAGATTCGAATCATCTCATTCTTCTTGAGAACGGGTACTATGTTGGCGACCCAGTCGGTATGTTGCTCCTCATGAATGAAGCCGCTGGCTATCAGTTTGTTGACTTTGGCTTCGATCGCATCCATGATGCCTGGGCGAAAGCGTCGCTCTTGTTGCTTGACTGGCTTTGCATCTGGCCGAATGTTGATCTTGTGAAGAGCAACATCGGGATTTAACCCTGGCATGTCTTCATAGCTCCAGGCGAACACATCAATGTATTCTTTGACAAGTTCCAGCAGCGATTCTCGCTCTACGTCTGTTAGGCTTTTACTGACGAAGATTGGTTTTGGAGAAGATTCGCAGCCGAGATCTACTTGTATGAATTTATCTTCAGTGGGAGGTTCTCTCTGTTTGAACCACTTTTTCCATTGTGCATCCAGCTGTTGCGTCCACGGCTCTAGCTCGAGGATCTCAGGATGTCTTCATCTTCTTCATAAGCGTCGGTGAATGCCATATTGACTGACAAGACTTGTCTGAATACATCTCTGATACTGGTATCTGAGTCAGAAGTTGGTGACCCGGTCGAATGTGAATGTCAGTCACATTCTTCATCTAAACTCTCAGAGGTCGTCGTGGGTGTTACATATCCTAATCCACATCGAGTCTTGCTATAGTAGTCCCGTGGTTTACCTGTCAGGGCTGGTGGCTTCAGGGGTAATCGTCGTCCAGTGCCGTAGTTCATGCCTGGCGTTGTCTCAAGACCATACCCCTGTTTTTGCATGAGATATTTAGATTGGGGGCTATAAAGATATAGAGGCAGTCTCCCGGCATCTGATCCAAGGTCGACTTCTTCTACGGTGAAGGGATGCAGGTCGTCCTTCCGGCCGAAGATAATTGGATGGTCCCCTCCCTCGATTATGCGGTAAGCGTCTTCCACTGGAGTAAGCTGGATTGCGGTGTACATATTTGTCACCTGTGTGTGGAGGTGAGTGCCTATACCGTGTTCCATAGAATACATCGTACAGAGCTAATTAAGCTCGAGGTAGTTCAAAGATAGCCCTTTATTGATGAAGTAAGGTATCTTATCTAGGGGGATTACATCATCTGTAAAAGGAACATCAGTGTGGGCAGCCATGTACTTGGCCAACTCCGGTTCCTCTTCGGCTACCCCCTGTATGAACGAAGACTGAGAGGACGACCTGGGCAGCTTGATCGTCAGTGGTTCAGCTGGTGGAGCAGAGCGTAGAGTTGTTAGCAAACTAGCGACCCCCAGCTTGGTACTTGATGCTGGGCGGGAAGTGGTTGGTTTGCTAGAAGTTCCAGACCTTGCATCGGGGTGACGGCCCTTCTTGGGAAGGCGTATCGTTATCGGCTTGTCGGAGGGATTGAGCTTCTCCGTTTGTGGCTGGCCGGCTCTCGATAGTCTGATTGTCAGTGGCTCCGTTGTAGGTCTTGGCACTTGGCCAGATCATGGCAGCCGGATTATCATTTGCTCTTCTTGTGCCGAGAGGCTGATTGCGTCCTTACGCAGAGTGGCGGTAAGGGGTGCAGACTTGCCAGGTTTGCGAGCTTGGAGGTGGATCGTCAGAGGTTCTTCTGATCGTGTGGTTGTCTCGGTACGAGCTTGTACATCTCCTTCACCAAGAAGCTTCTTCGATTGTTCGTACAGACAGGAGTCTGAGTAGTAGGATTCGACCCCTTCACTACTAAAATACCCCACTTTACCGACGGAAGTTTAGCGACGGACGTATTTCGTCGCTAATAGTGACCAGTTTCCGACATCTTAGCGACGGATTAGCGACATACAACATAACATAATTTTTTCCAATTTTAAATGTAAAAATTTGTCGGGTTTTCGTCGCTAAGTCGACGAACGTTAGCGACGGATTCTTTTTCGTCGCTTATTCGTCGCAAATGTTGGCGGTAAAATCTTTAAAACATTGGCGGGAACTTTAGCGACTAACTGGCGACGGATATATCCGTCGAAAAATACCTTTTAATTGGCGACGGTGTAGCGACTAATTTATTCCGTCGCTATTCCGTCGCTAGGTTCTGTGCCCTAACTTAAATTGAACCGACGGGGGGGATTTTTTCATTCCCCCCAAAACTCTCTCTCTCTCTCGCGCGCGGCTCTCTCTCTCTCTCTCGCGGCTCTCTCTCTCTCTCTACCAGGTATCTCTCTCTCTCTCTCTCTCTCTCTCTCTCTCTAATTTTGGGTTTTGGGGCCGGGGGGGAGTGGGGGGGGTCGGCTTCGCGGGGGGTGGAGAGGGCGGGAGGGGGGTGGTGAATGGGGTCAGGGGGTCGGGAGGGTGTTGGTAATGGGGGCAGGGGGTGGGGGGGGGTGGGGAATGAGGGTCGGGGGGTCGGGGGGGTGGGGAATGGGGGCAGGGGGGTCGGGGGGTGGGGGTTGGAGAGGGCAGGGGGGTCGGGGGGGGTGTTGAATGGGGCCAGGGGGGTCGGGGGGGGTCGGGAATGGGGGCAGGGGGGTCGGGGGGCGGGGGGTGGGGGGTGGAGAGGGCAGGGGGGTCGGGGGGGTGGGGAATGGGGGCAGGGGGGTCGGGGGGGTGGGTAATGGAGAGGGCAGGGGGGTCGGGGGGGGGGGGGTGTTGAATGGGGGCAGGGGGGTCGGGGGGTGGGGAATGGGTTGCATTCCCCGATACGGATACGGTTTGGCATGTCCCGATCCTAAGAAATAATACTATTTCATTTAATTTAATTTCATTTAATTTCAAAACTACTAAGAAATAATACTTAAAACACTTAAAATTATGCCTAAATGTATAAATTATATGTTTTTAAATGTAAATAATTTATTAATAATTATTTGTTTTCCAATACCAAAAAAATCCGATACTTCGATCCGATACCGCCGATACTACCGATATCGCCGATACTACTAATATGGGTTGCATTCCCCGATACGGATACGGGAGCTTCGTCGACGCGAGGGCCCAGGCGACTGATGTAAGTAATTACGTTTATGAGATTTATATTAGAAATATAATTATTGTTAACTTAATTAGGTGAACGTAGGATTCAAATTATAACTTAGGGAAACATAGGATTTAGATTATAACTTAGGAAAACTTATAGTATAAACACATTCATTGGATAGGCTGCATATCGTGAGGCCCTTAGTCAGATTGAGCCCCCTGCCGAGGTTGTCGGCGAAACGACGCCCACCCAGACGCCCTCTTCTATGGCCGCTCGCTACGACGACGTGTTCGTAGAGTCTGTCGGCGGCTTTAATAAAGGGCGCGTCTACGGCGTAGGTTCCCTGGCGGCGTCGTTGCAGGGCGCGACTCCGAGATATCCACCGCCCCCGCCTCCTTCCGCGCCCCCGTCGGACGATATGAGGACGTAGCTTGCGACTCTCACCTCCGATATGTCGGAAATGCGGAGTCTAATGTCGGATGTGCTGGAGCGCCTTCCGCGTCCTTCTTCTGCTCCCGGTCCAGATCCGTCTGCTCCCGGTCCGTCTAGTGCGGTTGCCGGTCCTTCCGACCCTGGACGTTATTCATTTGACCGTTCTGCCGAGGTCCGCCTGGTACCGGATACTGCGCTCATTGGGCTCATGGACTTGATGTCGCCAGAGCAGCTCCGCACGCTTCCAGAGCATATGTTGTCCCAGGTGCCGGCGTACATGGTGGAAGAGTACATCCGCAGAGCCGAACGACGACGCGATCCATCTCAATGATATTTGTACTGTTTTTGGATATTTGTACTATTTTTGGATTTTGAATTCTGGATATTTTGGAAGCGTACATGAATGTTTGGATATTATGAATTTGTGTATTTGTGTTTGGATATTTGTACATAGATGTTTGGATATTTCTGTTTGATATTGGATATTATGAATTTGGATATTTGGATATTTGTTGATCGTACATGGATGTTTGGATATTGGATATTATGAATATGTGTAATATTTACGAAAAGAAAATAGAATGTTTCTGTAATTTTTTTTATTAATGTTGTATTTAGCGACGGACTAGCGACTCATTAGCGACGGATATCTTTTTAGCGACCGATGAGCGACTTACTAGCGACGAAAAATCCGTCGCTAACTGGGTTATATAAATATTTGCAGTTACCGACGGACGAGCGACGGACAATCCGTCGCTAACTGGTTGAAATAAATTTGAAGGTAGCGACGATCTAGCGACCAACTAGCGACGGAACTTCCGTCGCTAACTGGGTACAATTAATATTAGCGACGGAATGTCGACTACCTAGCGACGGCAAATCCGTCGACATGGTTCTGGAAATATGGTAGGTTTCCAGAGACTTAGCGACGGATAATGGGTCGCTAATCCGTCGCTAATCTGTCGAGGATGACGACGGACTAGCGACGGCTTAGCGACCCATTATCCATCGACATGGTTCTGAAATTATGGAAGCTTTCCAGAACCAGGCCGACGCCCTACCCGTCGCTAATCCGTCGCTATAACGTCGAGGTTAACGACAGAATGGCGACGGAATAGCGACCGATGTTGCGTATCAGGAACCTCTCTGATACGCTTTTACCGACCTATTTACGACGGCTTAGCGACGGATATTTTAATATTATATGCCATATAAACCGACGGGAACAAGTCGCTAATCCGTCGCTAATCCGTTGAAAGGCAATCGTCGGTAATCAGTCACTAGTCCGTCGGTTAATCATTTGTCCGACGGCTTAGCGACGGACAAATTTTAGCGACGATGTATTTCCCGACGGCCATTTTCATCAAATATCCGTCGCTATGCCGTCGGTAATTTATGTTACCGACGAATTTGCGACGGATGTGGCCGTCGCTAAAGTTGGTTATTTTGGTAGTGCTTTGAAGGGATGGATATCAGCAAATTCCGTTCTCACGAAGCCGTATTTGTCGACATATTTGAAGCACTGGTGCAGCGTGGAAGGCACGATCATATAATCGTGTATCCACGGGCGCCCCAAGAGGATGTTGTAAGAAGTGTCTGCATCTATGACGTAGCAGGTGACTTCTGATTGGAGATCGCCAATTTGACACTTCAGACGAATCTTCCCAATTGGGTAGCTCCTGCCCGAATTAAAACTGCTGATGGCGATGTTTGTAGGCGTCAGGCGATGCATTGGGATGCGAAGATGATGTAGTTGACCCTTCGGGATAATGCTTATGGAAGAGCCAGGATCTATGTGCATCCGATCCACCTTTACGTCACCGATGTATCCAGTATAGTATAGCGGGCGATCATGCATGTTGGTTTTGATGAGCATGTCCTGCGGAGTGAAGACAATGTTGGGCATCGCTCCTGTGCAGGCACTGTCTTGGAGATCTGCAGGCGGGTTCTCTCCCGTGAGGTTGACCTGAGCCAGGTACGCGTCGGCGTTTTGGAGTGCATCGCTTAAAGCCGCGCGAACATCCTTGGAGAGTCTCAGAAGCTCGTATAATGACAACTTGGCCGATGTGTTGGCCAATTGCGCTAAGATGTCGAAGTTATAGGGCTTCTCCAGCCCCTGTAATGCCTCTTTTCAGAGGGATTTGTCAAAGCGAGTCTCCCTCGGCCTAGGCTTGTCGGTCGTCGGAGGCTGAGCCGGTCCCGGAGCATCAGTTGTTGTGGGCTGATGATCTTCAGCCGGGTTGTCAGCCACAGGTTGGGATTGTGCCCCAGATCGCGTGACGACGGCTGTAGCTTCTTCGATGTCTGCCGAGATTGTGCGGCAGGTCCTGACTTTTCTACTTTTCTTCTTGCAGGTGGAAGCGATATGGGCCGAGTCGCTTCCGATACCAAGTCTGGATGGATCCATATGACCTTCCCTTGTGATGTAGTGAGGGGCACTAGACTAGCAGCCTGATCTCGGGGAGGCGGAAGATTAGCAATCTCCATTATCGCCAGAGGGATGGGGACCACGCCGTCTTGATCTTCCGTCGGAGGGAAGCTGCCGAATTGTACTGACACAGTATTGGCTGCTACCGTTACCTCTTCGAAATCGATGGCCAGTGCGTTCGAATCGATGAGATTTTGGATGTACCGTTTTAGTTGGTAGTAGTCATGTGTGGCATGGTGGACGTAGCGATGGTAATGGCAGTACTTTGGGTTCTCCATATCCGCCTGTCGCGGTTCCCGTCTTGGTGGAGAAAGTTGAATTCTGTCTCCTTGTATGAGCATGTCCAAGATGGGCTTGACGTGACCGTCTTCGAAGGAGTAAGTAATTTACGGCCATTTTGGCTCAGGTTTTTGTGCTGTGTCGGCTACCATAGCCTGCTTACTCCTGCCGTCCCGGTTGTTGGAGGGGCTACCCCCATTATCGTTGTTAGGACGCTTGCCCTTGTTCTCTCCGTCCGAGATGTGCAGTCCCAATTGGCGGGCTTTCTTCAATCGTTCTTCGGTGCTTGTGGCACTGATGATGAACGTCTTCCAATCCTTGAATTGACTTTCGCCCATCCAGAGACTGATTGTTGGGAGCAATCTCTTTTGGCAAATTTCAATCAAGGAGGAATCCGGATTTCCAGATGGCAGCTTCATGGCGGTTTGGCCAAACAGCTCGATATAGTTTTTTGTTAGCTCTTTCTCCCCTTGGACGACGTCCATGAGGGTGGACATTGTGATGTCCTGCCCTACTTCGTAGAATCTCTCCAAGAACATGCGCTTAAAGCCAGCGAAGGAGTGGATGCAATTGTCGGGCAGGTTGCGGTACCAGTCGAAGGCGACCCCTTCCAATGCCCCGATGAATAATCATGTAAGAATAGCATCGTCATGGGGCAGATGGTCGGTGGTAACCTCGAAGTAAGTAATGTACCGACTTGCTGAGGTCTTGCCATCATAAGGATTGATATTGAACGGCTTATATCTTGACGGAAAGGAGACATCCCTCCACGCAGCAGGGTATGGTTGCCGTATTCTGAGGTCTTAAGAATTTTTTCGAGCGTAAAACATGGCTCGGAGCTCTTGGACCTCTCTTCTTGCTTCGCGTGCTTCGTCTACGGTAGTGGGGGCCGTTGTTTTAGGAGGATCGTTGCCCGGGTTCGGTGCCGCCGAATTCGAGTCTGCATTGACCGCAGGTCCCACGCTTGTTTGGCCAGGCGTCCCTCCTTGCAAAGTTGGAAGGGTCGCTTTGATCTCGCCCACAGACTTGACCAAGGCAAGCAATATGGCTTCGAGAGTGTCGATGCGTTGGCGATCGCTGGAACCATCTTGGCTGCTGTCTGTCATGAATACCGTCTTCACATGAGGAGAGATAGACGGAGCGGTGGAGGAAGCGCCCTCCGAATCGTACCCCTGTAGTGAGAAGTCATCGGGGTATGTGGGTATGTTCTCTTCTGGTTCAGACTCGGAAGGAACAGTACCCCCAGTCTCCGAGTTCGTCTCGTCTTGGGAATTGTGGACGTTCTCGGGGACGTCGGGGTTTGCAGCATCTGATGGGAGAGTTGTCTCCCCCAGCTTGTCTTCTTGGAACATTAGATTATCGTGGAGCCTCGGAGGGGTACTACCCCCACTCCCAGCAGCTTCCTGCGTTGTGGACGACGAATCTCCCACTGTAGCAGATTTCGTCTTAGAACGAGTACCTTGGAAGACTCCGGTGGTGGGCGCCCGCTTAGACGACAGTCTCTTAGTCATAGTGGTTGATATCTTCGGACTAGGAGCGTTGGTCTTCTTCCCTTTCCCGTCGACGGGGACTTTCTGAGCAGAGTTGCAGGAGACGACGGGAAGTGCCTCGTCTTCTGAAGATGGCTGTTGCAGCCTTTGAAAGACGGACTGCCGATCTTCTCGTATTGTCGCGTTATTGCAGCAGCAGTTGACGATGACTTGGGTGCAGTGACGCCCGTGGGAGGACTCTTTGTACCCCGATGCATTTTCTCTTTCCTTGCGTTTGTGGAGGACGGCCTCACGCATGTCAGATGGGTCTGGATCGACCATGTTTGCTCCTGGGATTTTGGGAGACTTTTGCGAACCTCTCTGTCCGTCTGCCGCCAGGGGCTGGACACGAGTGGTTCTGTATAACTTCCCATCCGAGGCCCGCGTAACAGTATGCGGGACGCTCGGATGGTCAGAGATCAGATCAGCGGACCGAACTCGCCAGGCTCGCGCTGCCTTAGAATTCTTCACTCTAGTACATAAGGGCACATAGTAGGAAGAGTCTAAGTGATACTGGAGAGAGTCAGACATATCTTCTTGGGAGCACAAGAGATCAGGACCATAAGAGAGGCGATCCAAGACAGAGCCGCGTGGAGTAGGCGTCAGGCGGCTGTCATCAGCAGTCTTCATGCGGCTGACAGACGTAGCTGCATAGGTATTCTTTATGCGGCTGGGAGTCTCAGCCGCATGAGTTTTTTTCATGCGGCTGGATGATCTGGCCGCATAGCCTTTCTTCATGCGGTTGGTAGATTCACCCGCATGAGCCTCCTGTATGTGGTTGGCAGATTTGGCCACAGGAGTGCTCGACTTCTTCTTAGGGCGCATGGAATCACTCTTTGTCCCTGCAAGTCCAGCATCGTAGTGCTTTCCTTTGCCGGACTTGGGGACAACAGAGTGCTCTACGGCTCGAAGTGGAGCCGTATGAGAATCGCCTTCGCCGTCTTGGGTAGCAGAGAGTACCCCGTCCAGAGCTTGCGGAGGAGAAAATAATTTTGGACTCCACTCGCAGCGAGCTTTCTTTGTGTGTGTTCGCTTCTGGATCGGGCCAGCACTTCCTTCAGAGAGTATTTCTTCAAATGCCTGTTGGTCGAAACGGACGACCATCTTTTGTTGCGTGAAGCCAAGCTTGGCTGCATCCGATTGCGTCACCAACTCCTCAGCCGTGGAGAAGTTTCTCCCCAGTAGAGTCGCCATCGTGTTTGCTATGAAATATAAAAGAGCAGAACAATTATCGGAGGACTGGACTTTTACTTCACGTTACAAACTCGCTTGTACAAAGAAAGCCTAGGAACGAAAGCCTAGGTACAGCAGTCTAAGTACAATTGTTTATTTTAGATGCTGGGAGGTGACGATAGAGGCTCGGGAAAGCTACGACAACTCTGCCTTACTCCTTGGACGATCGGTATGCAGCCTTGGCTCCAGAAGATTGCTTGGCGTTGAAGAAATGCTCTCTTTGCTTTCTCTCTGCTTTTTCTCTCCAAGTATGTGGTGCTCTCTCTGATCTCGAAAAGTGGTCCTTCCGTAAGGGAATGGCACCTTGCTATTTATAAGGAGGGAATGCAATCATTAGGGTTTGTAATAATTGCCCCTTAGAGTGGCGGCGGCCTGTTGATTGATCAATCTGGGCCATTAATCTTGAGTGTGATAAATCTGGGCCATTTAGTGTAGATTGCACCAAATCCTCTCAGTAATTAATGCTGATTGGAATAAATCTTCGTGATGATGATTTGTTGATGTCTGCGAATCTGAATAAATAAGTTTAATTCATTCTCCTGCCACGTGTCCCAGATTATTGGGATTTGACCCAATCTTTGATTGTAGTAAATCTGGAAAATTGATTGGCTTTATGACACGTGTCCCGGGAGTCACTGAGCCGCATCAGGATTGGGCCGCATAAAGTTTGAGCCGCATAAGCCTGGCCACGTGTCAGGACAGCTTGGGGAGTGGCCTCCGAATCTTCGAACCGCATGATAATCTGGACCATACAATGGGTAGTGAGCCGCATGGAGATGATCCTTGTGAGCCGCATAGGGCTGCGTCTGCTTTAGCCGCATTGGGCTGTTTCGATCTGGGCCGCATAGGGCAACCTCAGCCTGAGCCGCATGGAGGGGTCTCCGCTCGAGCCGCATATGGCTGTCCACGTGTCTAGGCTGTGTGGTGTTTTCTGGAGCTCGGGGGGGTTGTGCCAGAGGTTTTCTTTGATTTCCTAGGATTCTGTCATTATGACAGAGTCATAATTGCCTCTTTATGTCAGGCCTGTCGTTTCGTTAGAGTGGTCAGCCGTCAAAGTAATTAATACAGTATAGGGCGGAGGGGAGAACTGTTTGCAAGCCACGTGTCTTCTATTCTGAGTCGCATGGAGATCACAGAGCCGCATAGACTCGTTGAGCCGCATGGGTCTTCTGAGCCGCATGAGTTTTCTGAACCATATGGGGTTTCCTGGCCGCATGGCTCTTTCTTTATTATTTTCCATGCTTCTACAATAGTAACCATTGACGAAAATCGACCATAAATCGAAAACAAGTGACTTAAGGAAAAAGCTCATACGTGTCTTCCAGTACGTGTAATTTGTGCCATCAAATAAAGGTGGCCTATTGGTTGACTGACCTTCACCATTGCTTAGAAATAGGGATGCCATATCTCAAGGAGTGTTAATTTCGTCGAGAGATACCTGCTCTGATACCAATTGTAGGATCAATGGCACCTCTAGATGGGTAAATAGAGTGCAGCGGAGAATATTCAGCAATTAAAAATTTAACTCTAAGCAGGTGAAGCAATATATATATAATAATTGCAAGTAAGTCAGTAAAATTAGGGCAAAAAAAGAATACGCAAAGACAACATGTTTATACTGGTTTTCCTCTGTGAGGACTATTCCAGTCTCGAGTACTCAACCCGATGTTTGAATCCACTATTTGAAATAGAGATTACACCACATATTTTGCTCCGAAGAACATGCCAACTTCACCACTGTCATGTTTTTATCCAAAGTCCACGAACAAACTTCAACACCTTTCTGAAAAAAGCTTTTATACGCCAAACTTGTACAACTCGAAACTCCTACTCGAAAACCACTGGCTCTTAGAAGAATAGAGTTGACTTGGAGGTTTGAAGATTAAAGCTTTGGGAATGGAATAGGAAACTTAGGAATAGATAGAGAAGATGAAGATTGAATCTATGTTTGGAAATGAAAAATTCTTCTCTATTTATAGGTTTTTCTAGGACAGACTTCGGGCAGAACTCGGTACCCTAACGTTAAAAAATTCAAACGTTGGAGATCCACATCAAACGTTGGAGATCCACAAGAATAGGTAAAGCTTCTGACCAGGAGTGAATTCTGCTGACCGAGTTCGGGCAGAACACTGGCCGAGTTCGGTTAGCCTAATTCCAGGGCAGTTTTGGTTTTTGGATCTGGTTTGGTTTAGGATCAAATCAGGAATTGGTTTGGTTTGGTTTAGGAATGAATCAAGATGGGTTTGGTTTAGGATAGACTTCTAATTGCCAGTGATCCCGATTCACAAATAATCTAGACTCAATAAAATAGAAAAATACAGAATAAATATAAAAATCTCAACGACGACACAATCTGCATTCTTCATTTCTTTTTATATCGAGGTCAAAGTTTTAAGACACTTATCGAAATTGGTTTGACTATGGCTAAATGTGCCAACAATTACTACCGCACACGACGAGGGTAGGCTATATCACACCTCCCACAACCCCCGAGAGTTCAGAAGCAGAGGAGGCTATACACTCTCATTCATCTGAAACTTCAACTTGGGACTCTGACACTATTGTTGGTCCAATCTTTAGGAAAGTGTTATCAGTCAACATGACATCCACACATCCTTCAGAAGAAGAAGACGACGATCAAACAGTAGAGTTCTTCGAAGAAGAACCCTGGGCTCAAGGCCTAGGGGTACAATAGAATCTCGTTTCGAGCTACGAGAACCCCCCCACTGAAGATAAAGTCGAGCAGATCGACTTATAGGGTGAATCCTCGTCCAAACCCATCTTTATCAGCAAAAGCCCGCAGGAGAGGATCGGGAATCCCTGATTCAACTGGTCAAAGAGTACATCGACGTCTTCGCCTGAATCTATGAAGACATGCCGAGCCTAGACCCGCAGGTCGCAATGCACAAGCTGAACGTACATCTTACCTAACTCCAAGCCTGTTAAGTAGCAACAACGGTGCTTTCATCCTAACATCGAAGACACCATTGACAAAGAAATTAATAAAATCTTAGATCGTGGATTTATTCATGAGGAACAACATCCAGATTGGGTGGCTAACGTCGTTTCTGTCACTAAAGAGAATGGAAAGATCTGAGTCTGCATCGACTTCCGCAACCTTAACTCCGATTGCCCGAAAGACGAGTTTCCACTCCCGAACAACGACGTAATGATCGACAATACATGTGGCTTTGAACGCATGTCCTTTATGGATGAATATTCAGTCTACAACCAGATCAAGATATTCCCGGACGACGAGAAACATACGTCGTTTAGAACTCCAAAGGGGGTTTACTGTTACACGGTGATGCCCTTCGGCTTGAAGAATGCAGGCGCCACATACTAGCGAGCTATGAGCACCATCTTCCGCCAATATCTCTGCAAGACAGTCGAATGCTACGTTGACGATAGCGCTGTCAAGAGCCAGCTACGAAGTGATCACATACAAGATTTGAGGATAGTCTTCGATCTTATGCGGGCCCACCAGCTCAAGATGAACCCCGCCAAATCCTTCCTCGGGATTTCCAACGACAAATTCTTGGGCTTCATCATCACTGCAAAAGGCATCCATGTTGATCCCGAGAAGAAGAAAGCCATCCATGACATGGATCGTCCGAAGAACCTTAGAGAACTTCGAGGCCTACAAGGACATCTCGCATGCATCCGAAGGTTTATCGCAAACCTTTCCGGGAAATGTCAGCCCTTCACTAAACTCATGAAGAAGGGAGTCTCCTACGTTTGGATGAAGGAATCTCAGAAGGCATTTGACGACATCAAAACCTATCTCATAAGTCCTCGAGTCATAGTGGCACCCGTCGTAGGCAAACCCTTTTTGCTCTATGTCCACGCGATGGATCACTCTCTCGGCGCTCTATTGGCCCAGAATAATGATACATGCTACGAGCAAGCTATTTACTACCTGAGCAGGACAATGATCGGGGCTGAACACCAGTACAACCCCATCGAAAAAGAATGTCTAGCTCTGTTATTTGTCATCCAGAAGACTCGTTATTATGTTTCGGGACAGACGATCCATGTCATCTCCCGAGTCAATCCACTCAGAGTCTCTATGACAAAGTCGGGAGCGCTAAACTCTCGATTAGCTACCTGGGCAATACTATTGACTCCATATGATATGGTATTTGTCCCGTAAAAAGTTGTTAAAGGTCAGGCATATAGGAACAAATTGTAAAGCGCAATACTCTAGAGGGGGGATAAATAGAGTAGGTAGCAGAAATTAGCTAATTAAAAAATGTTAGCAGTAAGATCACGGAATATATCAAAAGTAAGTAAATAAAAAGCAGAGATCAGAAAGCAAACGCAAACACGACGATGTATACTGGTTTCCCTCCTGTGAGGACTATTCCAGTCGGAAGAACTCTAGCTTCCAGTTGAATCCACTATGGAATATACCACAAGTTTTTATCCGATGTTCTTGCAACTTCTACAATGCGAGCATTGATCCGAAGTACTCGACCAACTTCAGTTGTGAAGTATCTTTCTTCAATCAAGCCTCTGATTACAATCGCTCTGAAGCTTCTAGACCGTACCGCACTAGCAAATCGACTAGAGGATTTTAGCTGGCTTGGGATTTGAAAATGAATAGCTCAGAAGACTTTAGAAGAAGTAGTAGGCCTATAGAGAAGAGATATGAAAATGAATTGGTTTGTTGAGATCGAAATCCTTCTCTATTTAAAGTTTTTTCAAAGGCAGAACTCTGGCAGAATTCGGGCAGAACTCTATGAGAAAATTTTGGCAAGATCCGTAGCTACAAGAGGGCCAAGTTCAAAATCCAACGTCCACTAACCGAATTTTGGCCGAACTCGGGCTGAATTCTGTTGGAGTTCTGTCAAGATTTTTGCAAATTGGTTTTGGGCTTTTTGAAAAGATCAAGCAGTTAGGAAGTAGTTTGGGCTTTTGTAAGTGGGCTTGTTTTCAAAATGAAAGGGTATTTTCAAAATGTTTTTTGGGTAGCCTATTTGCTAATACGACGCAGTTTACATCATATTTCTAGACTCAATAAATATGGAAAATACATTAATCAAATAGGAAAACCAGTAGCCCTTTTGATGACACCTTTCTTCTGATATTTGAGCAAATATGAAGACACATTTTTTCTTGACGACAATCGTACAAAGATAAACAGATCTGAAAATCTGAATACCTTTCGGTGGCTTCGCCCCCGAACCCCATGGGTGGCGCTGCCTCCTCGACCCCTATCCATTGACCGGGCAGCGGAACCCCCGATGCGAGGCCCCGGATAGGTCGTTAGGCAGTTAAGAGAAATCTCCTTGTATAACGTCGTCTTTGGCCCATTGCATATGTTCTAGTTTGACAAAGCTTGATCATGCTTACTGCATGTCTAAGAACATGTTAGACGAACAAAACAATATGATACAAGTATAGCAATATGATATAGAACATTTGGGACAATACTAAGTTTAAGTAGCAACATGATAGTGATTACATGAATATTAGTGAACATGTTAGATGAACAAAACAGTATGATACAAGCATAACAATATGATATAGAACATTTGGGACAATGCTAAGTTTAAGTAGCAACATAATAGTGATTACATGAATATTAGTGATGTCATTATGGTAAACTTAATTGATTAGCCATATTAAAAAATATGATATAATCATTGGACTAACAATCTTCCCCCTTTTTATTATGGTAAATCCTTTAAGTTTAATATATATACAATAGATGCATGTATCACTAATAAACACATAATACTAGAATATTGTGTGTAGACTTAAACTTATTTTTTCCCCTTTGACATGATAAAAAATAAGCTCCCCCGTAATTAGAGCTAAAATAAACTCAAGCATAAGTAAAGGAGGAAAGCAAAAATAATCATGATCAAGGATTAGGAGAACAGTGTAACGACAAGTTTAGAAAATTTCATAACTAAAGTAGAAAAACTTGTCAAAAATAGTTGGTTGAACTTAAAAATATTGAAATCAATCAATACATAGTTTATATACAATATGATGAATAAATAAAACTGTAGTTTTGAAATTGACCAATAAAGGATTTTAATAAAAAAATAGATATCAATATTGTAGAAATCAATCATTGGTTATAAATAATTCATGAGAAATTCACAGATCTAGTATATACCAAAAAAATCAAGAATATAATGAGACTTTTAACAATGATCACAAAAAAATATGATTCATAATTTGCCTATACAAATTAGTGAATCAATTCCA
The DNA here is from genome assembly GCA_029216955.1 of Iris pallida. Taxonomy (NCBI): domain Eukaryota; kingdom Viridiplantae; phylum Streptophyta; class Magnoliopsida; order Asparagales; family Iridaceae; genus Iris; species Iris pallida. The sequence goes on from JANAVB010029819.1 coordinate 38,537,547, forward strand.
TAAAGAGTATAATCATTGAAAAAGAAATCAAAATAAATATACTAGATTCTATTCAAAATCTATACCAAAGTTCATGCATTTGAATTCAATTAACTTAGCATGATATATGTATATCCATTAGATAAACATGAAGGTAATGAAGACAAAATACTTGAGAAGGAGAAATCCAGTCGACTTGAATGCTCCCCTGCAAAGTATGATCAGTCTAAATATAGATAATCATGAACTTTGAGATAAAATCTCAATAAGAAATGCCAAAATTAATTTAAACTCAAGGAATAATCAAATAAGGATGATTAAATATATTTGGCAAGATAAATTTTAGAAAGTAAAAAAAAGAGGGAATTAAAAATAAATAAATAATAATAATCATATTGTAGTGCCCCGTCCCTACATCGTGCCCCGTCTCCGTCCATGGGGTGCGCGAGAAAGGAACACTGTCGCTATCGATTCGGTCAGGACAGATAGGTCGGAATCGTCCGAGTCGATCGAACGGGAACGGTTGAATTAAGATCCATTCCACGTTATGGAATGGCTTCTTCGGAACCAAGTCCCATATTCAGCGGGTTGCGCCTCGAGGATTGGCTCTGCGGCTGAGTCGGGAGAGACCTCCCGTTGCTCTGGTTTTCATGCCGCACTTGAGTTGGCTTTGGCTTTCATTTTCGTGAATGTTTTCGATGGGTTTTCGTGATGCGTTTTCGAGCTTCGCATTCATATCGAATATCCTTGAATTATACAGTGTTCTAATCAGTGGCTTATGCGATTGCAGGTGATCGCGTAGACGACGTCAGCGCAGCCAACCGGTCGTTCGCTTGAAGCAAGGCTAAGGCGAGTGGCTGACCTCCTTCACCTCGTCCCTCTACTTCAAAGCTTAATATGTGAAGTAAAATAAATGCATGTTATAATAGTGTAGAATTAAAGAAATTGTTGCACGATTCCTTACAAAATACTTGTCATCGAACTGTCGGCTTCGGACAAAGCAAAATGCTTCCTTATACAATCATACTTGGTCTATGCAAAACAATGAATGAATCGATTAACGTTTATCGCAACGATACGGCTAAATGACCAATTCAACTAAGTTCAAGGAAAATGGTCATTGGACAACTTGTCGACAAGGTGTAGTTTCCTCGAACGGTTACCTAGGCCAAGGGACCGATTCGGCCCGGGAGGAACGAGTGTATAGCAAGTGCCAGCCCTTCATCGGCACGGGTTATACGGGAACTTTCGCACAGGGCTCGCTACCCGACGCGAAAGGGTCGCCGTCTAACTCAGCTATAGTCCGAGATGGCTTGAAATTGCCAGTGGCCTTCATAACCCTTCTTCACTACTTAACAAGTTCACGGGACACGAGATGAATGTGATAGTTGCTTAATGTTACACAATTTCATATGCTTGCCTCAAACCATGTTAACATGCAAATTGAATAGGATGGTTAGAAAGATCATTGAAATAGCTAGCTAACATGTTTACGAAAACTTCTTGAATCAAATGCAGAGCCTGGATTTAATTAGCCATTCGCCAGTACATGTGTTTCGTGCTGATCCTCGCTCTTTGCAGGTTCTGCGAACCAGAAAGGACGCACCAGCTAGCTCGGCGGCGTTCGTGACTTTTGAAGCTTCGGCCGTGCGTCGAAGACTTACTCTGCAACTCCACTGTTGAAGGCTCTCGTAAGTCCAAGGCAAATGACTCAGCGTCCCTCCCATCCAGGTCAATGGAGTACTTGTGTATATTGAGGGATGTGTGCAATGTATGGAACGGCTATCTCATCAGCACTCTTTTGTAATCGAGTCATGTTGTAGCCCGTGCGGCAATGAGTCTTGTATCGGAGTCTGTAAAAAGATGTTCATTATCAATAAAGATCAAGTTTTCTTTACTTATCGTGTGTATCAATTTGTCTGCATACTCTCTTAGATCTCGTGTCTCAGATTACCTTATGACTTGGCCTTGTACGATCGCAAATTAGGTTCGCACGACATCACGCCCGGGGGACGACTATCGATTCGACGGAATCAGGGCGTGACATAATGGTATCAGAGCACGGCTTTACGTCCTTGGCCTCTAGTGTCGAATTCAAGTCTTCGACCGTTGACCTCGTGTCGATGAGAAGAGTTGTTCCATACGCTGAACCCAGAACATTTTCTGAAACTAACGAGAGTTGTCTTTCCTTTTCCCTGCAGTTACGGGAGCTCAGGCAGAAGACGAGACGAGCGCTTCCAGCGGCTCGAGTGCTTCTAGACCCGAGCATTCCGACAACCCAACGGGAATGACGCCTGTCGCAGCCGGACCTTCCGGCGACCCGATGCAACGTATGCTACAGATGCTTGAAATGCAGCAACGTCAAAACGAGCTCCATCGTCAGCAAGCGGAGGCTCGTCAGGCTCAATTTGAGAATCGGTTCAAGGCTCAATTCAAGCTGCAACAGCAGCAGCTTAATACTCTCCAGCAGATCGTACAGTCTGTCATCGGCAACAACAACAACTCAACGATGGCACCTGCCGTGACCCAGCCTGTGGTTCGATCTAACGAAGCTGAACCAGAGGTGCCCGCGCTCTTGACTGCAGCACCGAGAAGTTCTAACTTCGATGTGTCAAAATTCAGAAAAAGCTGCTGCACTTCCTTCAACGGCACAGAAGATCCTACGGTGGCGATCGACTGGCTGGAGGAGCTGAAAGATAAGTTCGAGCTTCTGGGTGTCGAGGACTCGAAGAAAGTTGCGTGCGCTCAACTTCTACTTCGAATGAACACGCACGATTGGTGGGCTGTACAGAAGTGGGCCATTCGACGTGAAGACGAGACGGCGGCAATCTCCTGGACTACATTCAAAAGTGCGTTCGAAACAGAATATCTTTCAGCAGCCGTGCGACAAGAGAAAGAAAATGAATTCATGCAACTGAGGCAAGGGAGTATGGCTGTAAGACAGTACGCGGCCGAATTCAACAAACTGGCCAAGTTTGCTGGAGACTATCTACCGACCGCCGCAAGTCGAGCTCGACGATTCGAAGTGGACCTGCGTTCAACTATCCGCGCACATGTTTCGGTGGCCGAATACAAAACCATGGGCGAGGCCCTCAACCATGCCATCCGTCTGGAGTCCGAGTATCCTCCTACTACTACCGGCGCTGTTCACTTTAATAACAAATGCCATAGTAATGTGGGAGGGAACAACGCACACAAGCGTCAAAATCGTGGCAACGGAGGCGGTAACCAGACGAAGGATCGAGTAGTTTGCACTTTCTGCCACAAAGAGGGGAACTTGGTCAGCGAGTGCCGATTGAAGAACGGTACGTGCCTCGGGTGCGGCCGAGCCGACCATATCGTATGCGACTGCCCGGAGAAGTCAAACCAGCGTCCATGACAACACCATCAGAATCGAGGCCAAGCACCTCGGGCTCCACCGACCGCACAACAGAATGGCCAAGACCGTCGCCCTAATGCTCAGGGCTGCGTCTACGCCATGACCCGAGACGAAGTGTTCGCATCTGACACAGTCATGACAGGTATACTGCAATTCAATAATAAACCTGCTCGTGTATTGTTTGATTCAGGTGCCACGCATAGTTTCATATCGGCGGACTTTGCCGCCGAACACAAATTTTCTTTGACACCGCTGGGTCTCGAGCTCACTGTTAACATTCCGTCGGGCATGCCACTAGCTGCGAACTTAGTCTGCGAAGACGGAATCATCTGTATAGGTGGTCAAAAGGACAGTCTCGATGCGATAGTTCTAAATATTAAGGACTACGATATCATTCTGGGGATGGATCGGCTCGGTCCGTACAACGCAACCATAGACTGTGCTGAAAAGAAGGTCACGTTCCGCATACCTGGAGTGCCTGAATTCTGCTACTCGTGTGGTGAGGCATCGCCGACCTGCATGGTGATCTCCGCGATATCTGCTCGACGGATGCTGCATTCCGGGTACGAAGGCTATCTAGCTTCCGTTCGAGACATACGACAAGATGGTGTAAACGCGGGTCAGACCGACGTTGTGGCAGAATTCCTCGATGTGTTCCCGGACGAGTTGCCCGGCATGCCGCCCGATCGAGAGATTGTATTCACTATCGATACCTTCCCCGACACTCGACCGATCTCGAAAGCCCCATACAGGATGGCCCCTGCAGAGCTAAAAGAACTCAAGGTGCAGTTACAAGAGTTACTCGACAAGGGATTCATTCGACCCAGCATCTCGCCATGGGGAGCGCCCGTACTGTTTGTCAAGAAGAAGGACGGCTCTATGCGTCTTTGTATCGACTACAGCGAGCTGAATAAAGCTACCGTCCGGAACAAGTACCCCCTGCCCCGTATAGACGATCTGTTTGACCAGCTTCAAGGAGCCACGATATTTTCTAAAATTGATCTGCGTTCGAGTTACCATCAACTCAAGATCAAGCCGGACGATGTGCCGAATTCTGCCTTTTGTACTCGATACGGCCATTACGAGTTCCTGGTAATGCCGTTCGGCCTAACGAATGCCCCTGCTGCTTTTATGGATTTAATGAATCGGGTGTTTCGACCATTCCTCGACAAGTTCGTAGTAGTCTTTATCGACGATATACTCGTCTACTCGAAGAACAGGTAGCAACACACTGAGCATCTGCGGACCGTGCTTCAGACCCTTCGAGAGAATCAATTGTACGCGAAGCGAAGCAAATGTGAATTTTGGCTTAGCAGCGTCTCATTCCTCGGACACATCATTTCTGCTGAAGGCATTGCGGTCGACCCGAAGAAAGTTGAAGCCGTCGTCGATTGGAAGCGGCCAGCATCCGTCAGCGAGATTCGAAGTTTTCTTGGCTTAGCAGGATACTATCGACGCTTCGTGAAAGACTTCGCGAAGATCGCATCGCCCCTGACTCGCCTCACCCAGAAAGGAGTCGCGTTTGACTGGTCAGACGACTACGAAGCTTGATTCCAAGAATTAAAGCAACGGCTCGTCTCGGCCCCGATACTCGTACTTTCAGAAGGGACTGAGGGTTTCCAGATATTCAGCGATGCGTCCGGTCAGGGCTTGGGGTGTGTGCTAATGCAGCGGAACAAGGTGATATCTTTTGCTTTCCGACAGCTAAAGCCGCACGAGAAGAATTATCCCTTGTACGACCTGGAGTTAGCGGCAATTGTGTTTGCGTTGAAATTATGGCGTCACTACCTCTATGGCGTGGTGTGCATGATCTACACCGATCATAAGAGCCTCAAGTATCTATTCACACAGAGGGAACTGAACTTGCGGCAGAGGCGCTGGCTTGAACTGATCAAGGATTACGACTTGACTATCGACTACACGTCGGGAAAGGAAAATGTTGTGGCAGACGCCTTGAGTCGGAAGTACATTACCTCGTTATCCATCGACCCCAGACTGCTACGTGACCTAGAAGAGATGGGCATCGAGCTCCGAGTCAGATTTTGGAATGTGCAGTTGGCAAAGTTGCAGTTAGAGCCGAGCTTGCTTGAAAAGATCAAGACCGCTCAGACGGACGATCCATACCTGAAGAAAGTGCGAGAGCTAATCTCGACGGGCAGGACGACCGACTTTACGGAAGACAAAACCGGCGTTCTTCGATTGAAGGGTAGGTTATGCGTTCCGGATGATTCAGAACTCAGAAAGGAGATACTGTCGAAGACGCACTATACGAAATACACTTTGCATCCCGGCAGTACGAAGATGTACAAGGACCTCCGCACAAACTTCTGGTGGCACGGGATGAAAAGAGATGTGGCACTCTTCGTGTCGCAATGCATGGCCTGTCAGCAGGTGAAAGCTGAGCACCAAAGACCGGGCGGGGAGATACAGAATCTGGCGATTACAGAATGGAAGTGGCAGCACGTGTGCATGGATTTTATTGTTGGTCTGCCGAAGACGCTGCGGGAAAACGATGCCATCTGGGTCATCGTCGATCGATTAACCAAGTCAGCGCATTTTATTGCCATCAAAGTTACTTGGAGCATTGATCGCCTGACACAGATATATCTTGATGAGATAGTACGGCTGCACGGAGTTCCAGTATCCATCGTCTCTGATCGAGATTCACGGTTCATGTCGCGATTCTGGAGTAGCCTTCAGTCGGCGCTGGGTACCAAGTTGCAGTTCAGCACAGCTTGCTCAGCTTACCATCCTCAGACCGACGGCCAAACGGAGCGCGTCAATCAGATTTTCGAAGACATGCTATGACTCTGCGCAATTGACTTCAAATCAAGTTGGGACAATCATCTACCTCGGGCCGAATTTGCGTACAATAATAGCTATCAATCCAGCATTCAAATGGCGCCGTATGAAGCCTTGTACGGACGCAAGTGCCGATCACCCATTTGCTGGGACGAAGTCGGAGAGCGGCAGATTCTCGGTCCGAAACTGGTTGAACAGACCGTACAGAAGATTCGGCTCATTCGGGAAAGATCAAAGACTGCACAGAGTCATCAGAAAAGCTATGTGGACATTCATCGTCGACCGCTCGAGTTTCTAGTAGGCGGTCACGTATTTCTCAAAGTGTCGCCCATGCGGGGAGTTACTCGGTTCGGCGCGAAAGGAAAGTTGAGTCCGAGATTCGTTGGGCCGTTCGAAATACTTGAACGGGTCGCACCAGTGGCCTACAAAATTGCCCTACCGCCGGCGCTTGAAGGTGTTCACAATGTCTTCCATGTCTCTCAACTACGGAAGTACGTGCACGACCCGAGCCACGTAGTAGACTTTGGTCAGCTGGAGCTAAAGTCCGACTTATCCTACGTTGAAGAGCCAATTCAAATCATTGAAGGCAAGGATAAGCTACTACACAATCGAGCGATCCCTCTTGTCCACGTCCTCTGGAAGAACCACTCGGTCGAAGAGTCGGCGTGGGAGCTTGAATCAGAGATGAAGGAAAAGTTTCTTTCATTGTTCTCTTAGAGGTAGGTTCTATCTTTAAGTTTCGAGGACGAAACTTTTTATTAGTTGGTTATGGTGTAGTGCCACGTCCCTACATCGTGCCCCGTCTCCGTCCATGCGGTGTGCGAGAAAGGAACACTGTCGCTATCGATTCGGTCGGGACCGATAGGTCGGAATCGGCCGAGTCGATCGAACGGGAACAGTTGAATTAAGATCCATTCCACGTTATAGAATGGCTTCTTCGGAACCAAGTCCCATATTCAGCAGGTTGCGCCTTGAGGATTGGCTCTGCGGATGAGTCGGAAGAGACCTTCCGTTGCTCTGGTTTTCATGCCGCACTTGAGTTGGCTTTGGCTTTCGTTTTCGTGAATACGCTTTTCGTGAATGTTTTCGATGGGTTTTCGTGATACGTTTTCGAGCTTCGCATTCATATCGAATATCCTTGAATTATACAGTGTTCTAATCAGTGGCTTATGCGATTGCAGGTGATCGCGTAGGCGACGTCAGCGCAGCCAACCGGTCGCTCGCTTGAAGCAAGGCTAAGGCGAGTGGCTGACCTCCTTCACCTCGTCCCTCTACTTCAAAGCTTAATATGTGAAGTAAAATAAATGCTTGTTATAATAGTGTAGAATTAAAGAAATTGTTGCACGATTCCTTACAAAACACTTGTCATCGAACTGCCGGCTTCGGACACAGCAAAATGCTTCCTTATACAATCATACTTGGTCTATGCAAAACAATGAATGAATCGATTAACGTTTATCGCAACGATACGGCTAAATGACCAATTCAACTAAGTTCAAGGAAAATGGTCATTGGACAACTTGTCGACAAGGTGTAGTTTCCTCGAACGGTTACCTAGGCCAAGGGACCGATTCGGTCCGGGAGGAACGAGTGTATAGCAAGCGCCAGCCCTTCATCGGCGCGGGTTATACGGGAACTTTCGCACATGGCTCGCTACCCGACGTGAAAGGGTCGCCGTCTAACTCAGCTATAGTCCGAGATGGCTTGAAATTGCCAGTGGCCTTCACAACCCTTCTTCACTGCTTAACAAGTTCACGGGACACGGGATGAATGTGATAGTTGCTTAATGTTACACAATTTCATATGCTTGCCTCAAAACATGTTAACATGCAAATTGAACAGGATGGTTAGAAAGATCATTGAAATAGCTAGCTAACATGTTTACGAAAACTTCTTGAATCAAATACAGAGCTTGGATTTAATTATCCATTCGCCAGTACATGTGTTTCATGCTGATCCTCGCTCTTTGCAGGTTCCGCGAACCAGGAAGGACGTGCCAGCTAGCTCGGCGGCGTTCGTGACTTTTGAAGCTTCGGCCGTGCATCGAAGACTTGCTCTGCAACTCCACTGTTGAAGGCTCTCGTCAGTCCAAGGCAAAAGACTCTGCGTCCCTCCCATCTAGGTCAATGGAGTACTTGTGTATATTGAGGGATGTGTGCAATGTATGGAACGACTAATGAAGCTTGTGACTTTTGAAGCTTCGGCACTCTTTTGTAATCGAGTCATGTTGTAGCCCGTGCGGCAATGAGTCTTGTATCGGAGTCTGTAAAAAGATGTTCATTATCAACAAAGATCAAGTTTCCTTTACTTATCGTGTGTTTCAATTTGTCTGCGTACTCTCTTCGATTTTGTGTCTCGGATTACCTTATGACTTGGCCTTGTGCGATCGCAAATTAGGTTCGCACGGCATCACGCCCGGGGGACGACTATCGATTCGACGGAATCGGGGCGTGACACATATATTCTCTCATCCAATACAAATCCGAATATCATGAAAAACTCAACAAGATATGTTAGGTAAAAGAATATATGCCCATGATGAACTAGCTATACCACATATTAAAGGCATAAAAGAATTGAAACAATTAATTTGCACCCGCTTAAAATATGCGTGTCTAGATCCGAAGTAATATATATGCAAAAAATAATTATAAAAATAATAAAAAAAATCTAAGGAATATCTAAGATATGGATTTTTCTTTCCTTTGATCAAATGTATATAAAGTTACAAAAACAAATATCATCTTTAGGCAAATAAAAAAAATATCCAATGAATAAATGCTTAAAGATGAACAAACAAAATATATCTCCAATATATATATATATATATATATATATATATATATATATATATATATATATATATATATATATATATATATATATATATATATTTTATATATATAAATATATAAATATATATATATATATATAATATTTATATATATATATATATATATATATATATATATATATATATATATATATATATAATATTTCAAGACATTAAAAGGTTTTGAAAATTGTCTTTAATAATAACATTTGAGTACCGGACAGATTCAATAAATCAAAAAGAAATAAAAAAGACTTTTAAAAAATGTGGAATTTATTATGAAAAACTGTCTTAGTAAATGTTCGAATGCGTTGTCACGACCCGCACCCGCTTTTCGGATACGAAGCGTGTCCAAGCCCAGCTACGCATCGAGCGGACTCCAGCCCATCTCGAATACGTAAACGCTGTCAAGGCTATGGTTTACTGCCAAATCATGGCAATACAATCTATATCTCAATCCACAATAAGAATATGAAACATGAATGAACACTATGGGTCGTGGTCTGTAGCCCACGAGCATAAATGTCCGATAAGACTCTAAGGAATATAACAAGAGTCTACAACTGAAACAAGGAACATGATATCTCATGATAAGGAATAAAAAGCACGAGCGGATAATAAACTGAATAACAATACCTGAATCCCGCAATGTATCATCACGTCTACCATCCAGAACTACTAGCTAACTCCATGCAACCACTAAACCTGAAGAGATCATCAGGTCCTCAGAGGACATAGCAAGATACATAATATACATGCCTATCTAACAGTTTTATCATGCACAAGGAAATAAACAAGAAAGAACAAGGACAAGACAAATGACTACGAACACAAACACGAACACGAATACGAACACAAATACGAACACTAGAACAACTACGTATAAATGAACTGTCGGATGAACGATAATCACGAGATCAATGGAAGAAACCAAACCCTCATCCCGAGTGTGGACTCACGGATTTGAACTAAACACTAACCCTCGTCCCGAGTGTGGACTCTCTGGTTAGTACTAACCCTCGTCCCGAGTGTGGACTCTCTGGTTAGTTTACGGCAAGGCACCCTCGTCCCGAGTGTGGACTCTCTGGTGCAAATACTACATCCTCGTCCCATGTGTGGACTCTCTGATGTAAACACCCTCGTCCCGAGCATGGACTCTCTGGTACAAGTCAAGTAAATCAAGTCTACACCCTCGTCCCGAGCGTGGACTCTCTGGTGCAAATAATCGACATCCTAGTCCCTAGCGCGGACTCACGGATGTAAACAAATCAAGGAAAACACCCTCGTCCCGAGTGTGGACTCTCTGGTGCCAAGGAAACAACGTCAAGGATTTAGCAGCTCACTTACACGTACTCGTTCTATGACACGACTCAAGCAAGGTACTGACGAGAACTCCAAATGTGAAACACAAGGCCAAAACATGAACATAACTATAAACAATAAAAATAACTCCACATAAAATAATACGAAAAGCACATGTCCATAAGCAATCAAATAACTGAAAAATGAAAGAAAATGCATGTAAGTAAAACTGTAGAGGAAGGCAAGGTATACTTGCCTGGAGGTTGCACGCAGATCCAATAACAATCTAGTCCACTACTAAGCCATAAGGTCCAAATTATCACAACTATCTTCGAAAGCTGAAACAGACAATGCCAACAGTCTCAGAATAGTCAAATTAGCAAGAATTGCCTGTCTTTAAGTCCAATTCTGGACACAGGGGCAAAATGGTAATTTTGGGCAAAATCGATGTCCGTCGTTGGACCCGCTTTGCACCGAAAAATGTGCCAGAGTGAATGGTCTCTAAAGTCAGCAAACTATGTGTCTACGGATCTGGTTTTTCGATACGAACCCAACCGTATGTCCAGAGTTGGATTCCGGCGGGCCATGCACAAAATCGCCCGTTGAGTGGGACCGTGGGGCCCGCAAAATGACGTACGATTCAACTGTCTCAGAATTGGACCAAACTTGGCATACAGGACCAGAAAAATGATACGGTTCTGTTGGCGTAAGTTACGTCTTGATCTGACGAGCGTGCACAAAGTAATTGAGAAATTTTGCAAAGTGCACGATACGGTGAATTTCGACGGATACGCATCAAATTCGTCGCGCACACGCGACCAATTTGAATTCCGCCAAAGCCCACACGACCACGAAGCCGTTACGCAGCTTTCGTTGCCTTCGGTTCGTGACCACATCGCCCGAAATGGCAGGACGCACGTCGTGTGGATGGTTTTCGATATTTTAAAAACAGGTTTTTGTCCAAGTTCGGGATCCGATTTCTCGACACGTAGTCGACGAAATCAAATTCCGTAAAAGGAATTCAAAGCCCTATAGGTTGTCTAGGACTGTCATTAAATAGCTTCTAAATATTATGCATGAGTTGATCGAAAACGTTCCTCGAACAGGGCGTCAAAACTGTTTTCTAAGTGGTTTTATCAACGATTTTTCGTTGATTTTTGGATCGACTTTCCGAGAAATCTAATCGGGAACTTTCGAATATAATTAATGGGACAGATAGATGGTCAGGTTGGGAAGGTACCTGAGCAATTGGTTCGATAAGAGATCGAACGAGGTGGAAGTTATCGCGTCCCAAAGTAGGCGCATCCGCATCCGCTGCCACTTCTCTGTTCTATCGGCTTGCTGTGCGCACGGCCTATCGGCCGTCTCCAGCGACGCACGGCCGTGGCCACAACGGCGGGTGGCCGCCCAGGTCGTCGGAGGGCACCGTGGGTTTCGAGCGTGGGTCGAGACATCAAAGTTAGGGTTTTGGGCGTGTAATCCTCTGTTGCTGATACATAATCGTATATGTATGTCTCGGATTTGCTCTCGGGTTCGGGGTATGCATGGCTTTGGGCCAACCTCAGTTGAACGCATGCTTAAGTGAGGCTGAGCCCATGTGGTCCGGGCTCTATTCTATGGGTTTGCTGCTATGGGATTTATTGGAGAAATATTACTCGGGCTGGGGGTCTTTGGTGTCGGCCTGTGGGAACTAGTTTGGGGGTGGAAGCTGCTGTACGCTCGAACAGAGCCGAGCAAGGTTTGGTTTCAGCTTTTCATGAGGTCGACCCTTTTGGGCTGGGGAGTTTTGGGCCGAGAGCAGTTGTCTGCTCTAAATCTATACTTCCTTTCCCTCTCTAAGCTTCTTAAACTAAATTTGATACGTATATACATACAACCATTTATATATATTTATATATACATATACATCTATATATATAGTATATTCAAATATACATACCAATGTACACTATATATATTTATATATATACGTATGCACATATACATACAAATGTACACTGTATATATATATTTATATATATATATATATATATATATAGATTATATATATATATATATATATATATATATTTTAAAAAATATATATATATATATATTTAAATATATATATATATATATATATATATATATATATATATATATATATATATAATATATATATATATATATATTATTATATATATATATATATATATATATATATATATATATATATATATATATATATATATATATATATATATAATATATATATATATATATATATATATATATATATATATATATATATATATATATATACGTATATACATATACGCATATACATACATCTCTATTTATACACACAAAATACATATATATATATATATATATATAATATATATATATATATATATATATATATATGAACACTTATGTACGTATATAATATCTATTTATATATATGTATATACATACACACATGTATAATATATTTATATATATATACACATATACACATATATAATGTATATTTATATATACCTAACTTCCATGCATACCTACCATCACAACAATGAATATTCACAACCACCAAAATATATCCTAATAATATATATTCATAATATAGTATCTTATTTACAGAAATATATATATACACATATATATATATATTATTATAATAAATGATTTAATAAATACAAGTCGCCAATTCCTAAATACATACAAAATACTTGCATTCAACAAACATGTTGGTCCCACTATATGCCTACATGGGCTTAGGTTTGACTTGGGTCTAATCTGGACAGGTTCGGTACAACCGGTTTCCTAAAACTCAATAATATAATTAAATAATAAATAAAATCTTCGGTAATGGTTAAGTCGCAACTTGGCCTGGTTTTCCTAGTTAGGACGTCACTATGGCTCGGCCTTCCCTACCAGGGCTAATCCACTAGTCAAAGCACGCCATTACACTATCCGTGCCACGATTCCTAGTCGTCTTGTACTCCAAATCCCTACCATGGCTAAAGGCATCTACCGTAATAATTAATTAAAATAATCATTTATAAAAATCGTAAAATCTCCATTTAAATCAAATAAATAAAATAAAAAAAATTTAAAATTTTCCGGGTAGGGGAGCTACAAATCTACCCACCTTAAAAATAATTTCGTCCTCGAAATTCTAAGTCGTAGCTATTCTTAAAATTCACGAAGAAAGTCTACCTTAACCTTAATATCCTCAAATTTAATTTCTCACAAATATTTTATAACCAAGAGTATTTGAGGACTTCTACCCACCTTTGGTCACACTACTCCCTTGAAACACAGGTCAATAAAATCATATAATCTTCTAACTAGTAACTAAAAATTCTACCAAGACTATCTAGGACATATAGTACCTATAATCCCTCATATATATAAACAACCAATATTCAATAGTCAAGCAATATTATACTATAAATTAAGAATTTCTGATAAACCTAGATAGCACGATTCATTTGTCACCTCGAAATAGGAAGGGACGAGAATTCAATGATACGAAAAACATGGGAGTGTAATTGAGAGCAAACATTGAATTTTCAAGGACGCAGAGAATTTCTAGGAGAATTTTTAAGGCAGAATGTATTGAGATTTCTAAGGTCTAGTCAGTTACGCAGGCTCGTATCAGTACAGTTACGTAACCGATACGATATGCTCTGACCTGCATGGGCCACCAAAAAAACTTGTCACGGCCCGCACCCGCTTTTCGGATACGAAGCGTGTCCAAGCCCAGCTACGCATCGAGCGGACTCCAGCCCATCTTGAATACGTAAACGCTGTCAAGGCTATGGTTTACTGCCAAATCATGGCAATGCAATCTATATCTCAATCCCCAATAAGAATATGAAACATGAATGACCACTATGGGTCGTGGTCTGCAGCCCACTAGCATAAATGTCCGATAAGACTCTAAGGAATATAACAAGAGTCTACAACTGAAATAAGGAACATGATATCTCATGATAAGGAATGAAAAGCACGAGCATATAATAAACTCAATAATAATACCCGAATCCCGTAATGTATCATCACGTCTGCCATCCAGAACTACTAGCTAACTCCATGCAACCGCTAAACCTGAAGAGATCATCAGGTCCTCAGAGGACATAGTAAGATACATAATATACATGCCTATCTAACAGATTTATCATGCACAAGGAAATAAACAAGAAAGAATAAGGACAAGACAAATGACTACGAACACAAACACGAATACGAACACTAGAACAACTACGTATAAATGAACTGCCGGATGAACTATAATCACGAGATCAATGGAAGAAACCAAACCCTCATCCCGAGTGTGGACTCACGGGTTTGAACTAAATACTAACCCTCGTCCCGAGTGTGGACTCTCTGGTTAGTACTAACCCTCGTCCCGAGTGTGGACTCTCTGGTTAGTTCACGGCAAGGCACCCTCGTCCCGAGTGTGGACTCTCTGGTGTAAATACTACATCCTCGTCCTGTGTGTGGACTCTCTGATGTAAATACCCTCGTCCCGAGCGTGGACTCTCTGGTGCAAGTTAAGTCAAGTCAAGTCTACACCCTCGTCCCGAGCGTGGACTCTCTGGTGCAAATAATCGACATCTTAGTCCCTAGCGTGGACTCACGGATGTAAACAGATCAAGGAAAACACCCTCGTCCCGAGTGTGGACTCTCTGGTGCCAAGGAAACAACGTCAAGGATTTAGCAGCTCACTTACATGTACTCGTTCTATGACACGACTCAAGCAAGGTACTGACGAGAACTCCAAATGTGAAACACAAGGCCAAAACATGAATATGGCCATAAACAATAAAAACAACTCCACATAAAATAACACAAAAAGTACATATCCATAAACAATCAAATAACTAAAAAATGAAAGAAAATACATGTAAGTAAAACTGTAGAGGAAGGCAAGGTATACTTGCCTGGAGGTTGCACGCAGATCCAATAACAATCTAGTCCACTGCTAAGCCATAAGGTCCAAATTATCACAACTGTCTCCGAAAGCTGAAATAGACAATGCCAACAGTCTCAGAATAGTCAAATTAGCTAGGATTGCCTATCCTTAAGTCCAATTCTGGACACACGAGCAAAACGGTAATTTCGGGCAAAATCGATGTCCGCCATTGGACCCGCTTTGCACCGAAAAATGTGCCAGAGTGAATGGTCTCTAAAGTCGTCAAACTGCATGTCTACGGATCTAGTTTTTCGATACGAAACCAACCGTATGTCCAGAGTTGGATTCCGGTGGGCCGTGCACAAAATCGCCCGTTGAGTGGGACCGTAGGGCCCGCAAAACGACGTACGATTCAACTATCTCAGAATTGGACCAAACTTGGCATACAGGACCAAAAAATGATACGGTTCTGTTGGCGCAAGTTTCGTCTCGATCTGACGAGCGTGCACAAAGTAATTGAGAAATTTTGCAAAGTGCACGATACGGTGAATTTCGACGGATACACATCAAATTCGTCGCGCACACGCGACCAATTTGAATTCCGCCAAAGCCCACACGACCACGAAGCCGTTACGCAGCTTTTGATGCCTTCGGTTTGTGACCACGTCGCCCGGAATGGCGGGACGCACGTCGTGTGGATGGTTTTCGATATTTTGAAAACAGGTTTTTGTCCAAGTTCGGGATCCGATTTCTCGACACGTAGTCGACGAAATCAAATTTTGTAAAAAGGAATTCGAAGCCCTATAGTTTGTCTAGGACTGTCATTAAATAGCTTCTAAATATTATGCATGAGTTGATCAGAAACGATCCTCGAACAGGGCGTCAAAACTGTTTTCTAAGTGGTTTTATCAACGATTTTTCGTTGATTTTTGGATCGACTTTCCGAGAAATCTAATCGGGTACTTTCGAATATAATTAATGGGACAGATAGATGGTCAGGTTGGGAACGTACCTGAGCAATTGGTTCGATAAGAGATCGAACGAGGTGGAAGTTATCGCATCCCAAAGTAGGCGCATCCGCTGCCACTTCTCTGTTCTATCGGCTTGCTGTGCGCGCGGCCTGTCGGCCGTCTCCGGCGACGCGCGGCCGTTGCCACAGCGGTGGGTGGCCGCCCAGGTCGTCGGGAGGGCACCGTGGGTTTCGAGCACGAGTTGAGACATCAAAGTTAGGGTTTCGTGCGTGTAATCCTCTGTTGCTGATACATAATCGTATATGTATGTCTCGGATTTGCTCTCGGGTTCGGGGTATGCATGGCTTTGGGCCAACCTCAGTTGAACGCATGCTTAAGTGAGGCTGAGACCATGTGGGCCGGGCTCTATTCTATGGGTTTGCTGCTATGGGATTTATTGGAGAAACATTACTCGGGCTGGGGGTCTTTGGTGTCGGCCTGTGGGAACTAGTTTGGGGGTGGAAGCTGCTGTATGCTCGAACAGAGCCGAGCATGGTTTGGTTTCAGTTTTTCATGAGGTCGACCCTTTTGGGCTGGGGAGTTTTGGGCCGAGAGCAGTAGTCTGCTCTAAATCTATACTTCCTTTCCCTCTCTAAGCTTCTTAAACTAAATTTGATACGTATATATATACAACCATTTATATATATTTATATATACATATACATCTATATATATAGTATATTCACATATACATACCAATGTACACTATATATATTTATATATATACGTATATATACGTATACGCATATACATACATCTCTATTTATACACACAAAATACATACATATATATATATATATATATATATATATATATATATATATATATATATATATATATATATATATATATATATATATATATGAACACAAATATATATATATATATATATATATATATATATATATATATATATATATATATATATATATATATATATATTTATATGAACACTTATGTACGTATATAATATCTATTTATATATATGTATATCCATACACACATGTATAATATATTTATATATATATACACATATACACATATATAATGTATATTTATATATACCTAACTTCCATGCATAATATAGTATCTTATTTACAGAAATATATATATACACATATATATATTATTATAATAAATGATTTAATAAATACAAGTCGCCAATTCCTAAATATATACAAAATACTTGCATTCACCAAACATGTCTACAAGGTCGTATTTGGTCCCACTATATGCCTACATGGGCTTAGGTTTGACTTGGGTCTAATCTGGACAGGTTCGGTACAACCGGTTTCCTAAAACTCAATAATATAATTAAATAATAAATAAAATCTTCGGTAATGGTTAAGTCGCAACTTGGCCTGGTTTTCCTAGTTAGGACGTTACTATGGCTCGGCCTTCCCTACCAGGACTAATCCACTAGTCAAAGCACGCCATTACACTATCCGTGCCACGATTCCTAGTCGTCTTGTACTCCAAAACCCTACCATGGCTAAAGGCATCTACCGTAATAATTAATTAAAATAATCATTTATAAAAATCATAAAATCTCCATTTAAATCAAATAAATAAAATAAAAAAATATTTTAAAATTTTTCGGGAAGGGGAGCTACATGCGTCTATTTAGTCCTCAGACTGAAAGCTGGCGATTCGAATCACGAAAACAATTTCAGTAAAAGAATCCATAAATAATAAATAAATCAATTTGAACAAATAAACATAACTAGATAAATGTCCAAAGAAAAGTGTATTCTAGATATTTGGGACAATGCTAAGTTTAAGTAGCAACATGATAGTGATTACATGAAAATTAGTGATGTCATTATGGTAAACTTAATTATTAGCCATATTCAAAAGTATGATATAATCATCGGGCTAACAAGGCACTGGGCGACTTCTTAGCTGTACATCCTATTCCGGAGTCATCCAAACTCTATGAAGATATTCCAAATGACGTACTGGAGTCCAACATTATTGAAGAAAATTCTGTCTGGCAGATTTTCTTTAATGGCGCTTCAAGAACAGGCCCTAAGGGTCAGATCATCGCAGGGGTGGGGGTAGTCTTGATCTCTCCCGATAAGCTGGTCATCCAGCGTGCCTATTCCCTATCAGTGCCATGCTCCAACAATATGGTGGAGTACAATGCCCCCATCATGGGCCACCAGTTAGCAAAACAGTTAGGGGTAGAATACCTTGAGTCTTACGGCGATTCAAAACTTGTCGTCAACCAAATTCGAGGACAATACGAAGTCCACCACAAAGACCTGGTACCCTATCATAAAGTAGTGTTGGATATCATCTCAACCTTCATCGAGTTCTTCATAGCTCTGGCTGGCCTCGCAACCTCATTGGCGGCACCTATCGGCACTCAACACTTTGTTACAGTAGCTGGTAGGGATTTGGCGTCCTCCAGAAATAATCTTTGCATGTCTTCGAACCATGCTATGCCTACCAATGCCAGTGTCAATGTCCGAGACTGGAGGTTCCCGTTCATCGGCTTTACAGTCTACAGAATCCTCCCAGACGACCCGAAGGAAGCAGCCTCTATTGAAAGGCGCTCTCTCAGATTCTACTATGATACAGTCACCAAAATGATGTATCAACGCTCCTATGACGGGCTCCTCCTCCGATGCCACTCAAATGAGGAAGCAGTAGAAGCCCTCCGAGAGGCTAATGATGGGACCTGTGGAGCTCATCAACCCGGTCCTAAGCTATAGGACCGACTCCGACAAATAGGCTATTACTGGCCCACTATGATGGCTGACACTACTGAATATGCAAAAAAGTATTGTACCTATCAGCTCCAAGCTGACTTCATCCATCGACCTTCGGAACTCCTACACCCTACAGTCACTTCCTGTCTATTCAAAGCCTAGGGTATGGATATAGTAGGACCAGTCACCCCTTGTCACGACCCGGTCCCAATTACTTGGGTCGAATCGGATCATGCCCAGCCTGTACCGCTGTTGAGGCGGCGGCAGTAAGCTGTATTTCCAAATGCAGATAATCAACAACTCAATCTAATTTGCCACAATCTTTAATATTCGATAAATAAAAACTTGTTCAGTACAGAGTACAATCTTAAAACCACCAACTGAAATAACATTGTTTTTAAACAAAACTATCAAACTGGAAAATAACATCTAAAAAGAAGCAACATCATCATCAGGTACGCCATCCTCAGGAAGCACAGCAGGGTATAGCTCAGGGTCATAGTAGCTACTAATCAGTAGCTCTGCATCCACATAAGGACCTAAAAATATAGTCTCCAGTCAGGAGGGAGCAAAGTACAAATTCATGATATTTTAACAATTGAAATTAATAATAGAATTATGCATTTTTAAACAATTTGAAATAAATGATTTTTCAACAGTTAAAACAGTGTAATATGAATAGGCAATGAATATGACCGGGTTGGATTTGTTACAGTAATATCCTAGTGATATGGTATGGCTTATCCCCGTGTGTTTGAGGGGTAAGCTAATACAATCAGTTATACTATTGGATGTGGTCATATCCACTACACTACTCCCCCAGTCCCCAATAGTTACAGTAG
Organism: Iris pallida; assembly: GCA_029216955.1. Taxonomy (NCBI): domain Eukaryota; kingdom Viridiplantae; phylum Streptophyta; class Magnoliopsida; order Asparagales; family Iridaceae; genus Iris; species Iris pallida. The sequence goes on from JANAVB010029819.1 coordinate 38,557,311, forward strand.
TTACAGTTAATGTTCCGTGTTGTATCGTGGTTTAAACTTGCATTGAAACAATTATTAACTAATTGTAATCTACCACAAAAATGTACTTGCCTCAATTGATTTGACTGGACGGTTCGATACGTCGGGATGGAAAATTCATGTTCTTTCTTGAAATCCTACATTCGGAAACTTATATCAGAAAACCAAAATCGCCAATGTTACTATACTAGTTGCAATCTCTAGTTGTTTCCTAGTCAATTTTAGTCTTTTGACTACGTTATCACAAACAACACAATTTATCTAGTGAGTTGCAATTAATTAAGAAAGATAACTCTGTAACTAATTTTTTTTGGGAAAAACTTTGTGTTTACCAATTTATTGACAAAACTTTGTATTTCGTATTTAAAAATAAAACTAAAACTTTTCTTTAAGTGAGAAATACATGAATCATTATTTACAACTTAAATTTCTATGTGATAAAACATTCATTTTCTTTAATAAATAATTATTATCTTTTACTACGTTCTTACGACAAAATGATAACCAGAAATATAAAAGAAAGTAAAACAAAATTCTAAGCTATTACAATTTCTCACAACCAGAATAAATAAATGGACTTATGCCCTTACAGACCAATTACATGAATTTAAATAAGAATAAAAGTTTGGTTAGTCCTGAAAATTATCCTATAATTTAATAAAATAAAATAATAATTTAAATTAAATTGAATTTATTTTATGAGTCTCAGATATTGGTCCAATCGTCAAAAATAGCTAATGCCTCAACGTCCGGTAAAACCGGTTTCGTTTGCACTTAGCCAGGGCCCATTGACCGATACGGTCGTCGCCCAAAAATCCCAAAATACTAGTATTTTCCGAAAACCGTTTTAAAAATCATTTTAAAATATAATTAAATTTTATGGAAAATCCGACAGCATTTCCTCTATTTTTGGTCAACCCAAAAACTGGGAAAGTGCGCCATAATTTCCTGCAAATAATCCCAAACCACATAACCACAATCATTCCCAATATTAATTCGGAACGACCCGAAATGAATTCGAAAATCTGAAACCAATCCAAAACATCACAGCACAAATCGGAAAAATCCGAAAATTAATTTATTCTCAGAAATCATTTCCGAAAGTTTCGAAAAAATCCAAAGCCAACTAACAGAGGTTAAGAAAATCGCGAATCCTAATTTCCAAAGCCAACAATTTCAAAACCGAACCCACAGAATTCTTTTCGAAGAGTTTTCGGAAAACCGAAACCAACAAACCAATCGCAGAACCAAATATCACTGAACAAATGGTTCCGAAATTTCCGAAACCAAAAACGTAGCCGAAAAATCGAATTTTCGAAGAAATTTGTGGACCAAAATCATCATAGACTAAGACAGGGGACGAACTACTGTGATTAACCAAGGATTACCCAAAACGATGGAATCCGAAGGGTTGCCTCGGACTCGGGACGCGCAAATCTACAGATCTGACTCGAAATCCAGCGAAGAGCGCTGGACATGAGCTGTCCAGAACAGCGGACACAGTCTCGGGGTGCGCCGGAGTGCTGGTCGGGCACGGGAACCACGGGGTCATGCTGGACCGGGGTCCGGGGCGCGGCGAGGCGCTGGGTCAGCGGCGGTGGAGCGCCGAGGCTGCGGGTTGCCGGGAAATGGCCCGCCGGAAGATGCGCGCGCGGGCGCGGGGAGGCACGCAGCCAACGGAGGTCAGGCGCGGAGGAGCCGCTGGGAGGCCGGCGAAGGGGGTCGGCCTGGAGGGTGCGACTGGAGGCTGGCAAAGTCGCCAGAGGGAGCTCGGGGTTCGCCGGAAATGGGAAACTAGGGCACGTGGTGGAGAAAAATGGTGATGGGAATGGTAATGGTGGTGAAGGGGGTTTAAATAGGAGTAGGGAAATTACCATGGGAAGGAGACCAACGGCCATGGCCGTTCGAAAGAGGAACGGAGGAGGCTCGGGGAGTTTCGGGAAGGAAAGGGAAATGCCATGGTCGGTTACGGAAGGGAAAGAGAAAGTCTGATGGAGAGAAAACATTTTGTTTATTCTTAATAATTTGATAAAATGATGTTGTTGGTTGAGTTATAATAGGCTGTGGGCCTAAAACAAAGTTTTAAGAAAAATCATAACTCATTTATAATGAGTGTAAACCCAATGAACCAAATATTCGTGGGTTTGGGTTTTGGGCCAAACAATTTGGGCTTCTAACAAATGGCTAAAATGACAACTAATATAATTTATTTATTTTTTAAAAAAAAATTATAATTTAACATTCTACAACTCTAAAAATATTTTATGGTTCCAATTGGGTTCGGGTCTGGCTGATAAACAAAAGTCCAAAAAGTTATATTCTTGAAAAATAATCTAAGTAACATAATATTAATTAATTAGAAAATTACATGTTTTGCTAAAATTTCCAGTTTTAATAATTTTTCTAAAAATGCAATTTCCTAAATTTACAACTAATAATTAATTATATTAGCTAATTAAATTATATAAATAATTATCTGAAATTACGGGTTTCACAACCTTCCCTCCTGAAGAAATTTCGTCCTCGAAATTTAAAGGATAAGGTTAGGAATTACCTCAGGTCTCAAACAAGTACGGGTACTGCTCCCGCATCTCATCTTCTCGCTCCCAGGTAGACTCGCCTGGGGAATCGTGCCTCCACATAACTCTGACTATGGGAGTCACTGAAGTCCTGGTCTTCTTCTCACCTCCGTCCAAAATTGCCACTGGCTTCTCTGGTACTGTAAGGCTCGGTCCAATCTCCAGTTCCGAATGGTCCAAGATGTGACTCGGATCCGGGATGTAGCGTCTGAGCTGCGAAACGTGGAAGATGTTGTGCACGCCCTCAAGATTAGCTGGTAGAGCTAACCAATACGCTACTTCACCAATTCGGCTCAAAACTTCAAATGGTCCGATATATCTGGGACTCAGCTTCCCAGCTCTGCCAAATCGGATGGTTCCTATGGTAGGAAAAAACTTCACAAAGATACTATCTCCTTCTTCAAACTGCAGTGGTCGACGACTGCTATCTGCCCAATGCTTATGCCTGTCTTGGGCGATCCTGAGCTTGTCTCTAATTACCTTCACCTTCTCTGCTGCGTCAGTCACCATCTCTGGCCCCAGTAGTACTCTTTCTCCTACGTTGTCCCATGCAAGTGGAGTGCGGCAACGACGTCCATAAAGAGCTTCAAATGAGGTCATACCAATGCTAGCTTGGTAACTGTTGTTGTAGGAGAATTCCACTAAATGCAAGTGGTCCTCCCAAGACCCTCCAAATTCTAAGACGCAAGATCTCAGCATGTCCTCTAGTATCTGGATGGTCCTCTCAGATTGTCCGTCAGTTTGGGGATGATAGACTGTGCTAAACTTCAGTTTTGTCTGTCATGCAAAATCTTCCAAAAGTGTGAGGTAAATCTAGTATCTCGGTCAGATACAATACTTACCGGTACTCCATGAATCCGGTATATATGCCGCATGTAGAGTGCCGCCAACTTCTCGGTGGATAAACCAACCTTGAAGGAAATAAAGTGAGCCGACTTAGTCAGTCGGTCCACAATAACCCAAATAGCGTCCTTCCCTCCTTGGGATCGAGGCAATCCTGACACAAAGTCCATTGTTATATGCTCCCACTTCCACTCCGGAATGTCCAGCGGCTGTAGAAGTCCTGCGGGTCTCTGTCTGCTAGCCTTCACTTGTTGACAGATCAAGCATCTAGCCATAAATCTGGATACATCCTTCTTCATTCCATACCACCAAATGATGGTATGCATATCCCGATACATCTTATTAGCTCCAGGATGTATGGAATACTGTGACTGGTGCGCTTCTCGCATCAGCTCATTCCTCAATTCGCCAGATGGTACACACAGCTTCGTACCATTCTTCAATGCTCCGTCACTGGCGATAGAGAAACCTTCAAGTGTTTCTGCCAGCACTTCATCTCTGAGTTTGCAAAGCATCTCGTCTTGGAATTGTGTCTCCTTGATTTTATCCATCAGACTTGAACGTAATTGCAACTACATCATGGTTGAGTCAGCTCCAGGTACATCAGCTTCTCGCCCCAGTTCCTTCATCTTCTCCTCAGGTAGTACAATCTCCAGACCAAACTTCTCTATGTCCTCCAACAAGTGTCGCTCCTTGGTCAAGAACATCGCCACTGGGTATCGACTAAGTGCATCTGTAACCACATTAGCCTTACCAGATGGTACTACAGGTCGATGTCAAAATCTTTCATCAGTTCCAGCCACCTTCTTTGTCTCATATTTAGTTCCTTCTGAGTGAAAACATATTTCAGACTTTTGTGGTCTGTATATATTTCCACTCTCTCTCCATATAAATAATGCTTTCATAGCTTTAATACAAAGATGACTGCAGCAAGCTCCAGGTCATGTGTGGGATAGTTCTTCTTATGGTTCCGTAATTGCCTAGATGCGTAAGCAATCACTTTCCCATTTTGTTAAAGAACGCAACCCAGACCTTTTCCAGAGGCATCACTGTAGATTGAGAAACCACTGGTTCCTGTGGGTAGCACAAGGATTGGTGCAGTGGTAAGCCTCTTCTTCAGCTCCTCAAATGCCACCTGGCAATCTTTCGTCAAGATGAACTCTTCATTCTTCCGAGTAAGCTTCGTCATCGGTTCAGCAATCCTGGCAAAATCCTTCACAAACTTCCGGTAGTATCCAGCCAAGCCCAAGAAACTTCTGATTTCAGCAACTGAGCTTGGGGTAGACCACTTCTCAACAGCAGCTATCTTCTTAGGGTCCATCAAAATTCCTTCTCCTATGACAACATGGCTAAGAAAATCTACCTTGTCTAGAAAGAATTCACATTTGGATAGCTTACCATATAACTTTTCCTTCCTCAAAGTTCCCAGAACTTTCCTGAGGTGCTCCTCATGCTTCTCTTCAGTCTTCGAATAGATTAGAATGTCATCGATGAAGACAACGACAAACTTATCTAGGTATTTATGGAAAACCTTATTCATAAGGTTCATGAACACAGCAGGAGCATTCGTCGGTCCAAAAGGCATGACCAAGAATTCAAACTGCCCATACTTGGTATTGAAAGCCGCCTTGGGAATGTCCTCCTTCCTGACCTTGATCTGATGGTAGCCGGATCTGAGGTCAATCTTCGAGAACACCTTGGCTCCACTGAGTTGATCAAACAGGTCATCGATCCGGGGCAGAGGGTACTTGTTCTTGATGGTGATATTGTTCAGCGCCCGATAGTCGATGCAGATCCTTACAGTTCCGTCCTTCTTGGAAACAAACAAGACAGGTGCTCCCCAGGGTGAAGCTCCATCTCGGATAAATCCCAAAGCCTTCAGTTCATTGATCTGATCCTTCATCTCCTTGGCCTCCTTTGGGTTGACTCTGTAGCATCCCTTAGAAATAGGGAAAGAACCGGGGACTAGGTCAATGGTGAACTCTATGTCTCGGTCTGGGGGTAACCCGGGAAGACTATCAGGGAAGACATCCATAAATTCTGCTATGATAGGATGGGGAGGTCCGGATTCTTCTGTGATAGAGGTGTAGGTAACACACTCCATATCCTCCGGAGTTCGAGAGCTTTCAAACTCTGGCTCTCCAGGTGGGCTAAAGACTACACATCCTTTGTGACAGTCTATCAGTGCATGCTGCTTACTCAACCAGTCTATCCCTAGGACTACATCATAATTGGGTAAGGGCATCACAAGCAAAGGTGCTATGAATTGGTGGCCTGATATGGTGATAGGGGAATTACAGGTCTCAGTGATGGGTAGGGGTCCTCCACTGGTCATGACTCTATATATCTTCTTGCTAAAGCCCGTATCTATGTGGTGTGCAGAGATGAATTTTGTGGATATGAAACTATGTGATGCTCCTGAATCAAATAAAGCTAAGACAGGATAGGAATGCACATAAATGAAACCTGCAATGACATCAGCTGTATGTTCCTGCTCTGGCTCTTGTTCCTCAGCTGCTAGGGCAAAAGCTCGCCCAGTCTTCTGTTGATGCTGCCCAAATTATTGTTGCTGAGTGGGCAGAGGACCTTTCTATTGAGTTGCTCTAGTCTGGTGTGCTGCCGAGGGGCAGTCCTTCACTTGGTGGGTGGAAGACCCACAGACTAGGCAATGTTCTAGTCTCTTTCTGCAGATATTTGCTTGATGCCCCGGCCTTTTGCAATAGTCGCAGACAGGGATCTGCCTCTGAGGTGTCCTATCATTGTTCCTTGCCTGCTGGTTCTGCTGTCGGTGGTGGGAAGGCCGGTTGTTGTTGTTGTTGTTGTTGGGCCTCTTCTGATTACCCTGGAAGTTGTTAGTTCCAGGATAATCCCTCTTTGAGCGAGCGGGTTGGCTCTTCTCTATATCTTGAGCTCGCTCTAGGATCTTTTCATAGGACTTAGCACCGCCTGAGATCATATGGGTGCGGATCTCCTCTCTCAGCCCATGTCTAAACCTTTCAGCACGATCTTCAGGGTCAGCCACCAGGTTCTTGGCAAAACGGCTGAGTTGGCCGAATTCTGCCGTATATTCTCTAACAGTCATATTTCCTTGCTTCAGGTTCTGAAATTGCCTCTCCGTCTCCCACAATTCTGATGTTGGAAAGAAGTTCCTCTTGAACAACCTCTTGAAAGTGTCCCAGTCAATCTGCCTGTCCTGGAGTCGGGGTTCATTCCGATACCCGGTGCTCGCTACACTTTGCAGTTGGAGTCCCACTGCTTCAGCCTTAAGGTCTTCTGGAAGTCGAGCGACGCTTAGGAGACGCTCCATGCTATCCAGCCATTCATCAGCATAGACGATTCCCTCGGTTCCCTTGAAGGGTCGAGGGTTCTGCTTCTTGAAACTCTCAATATCGCCCACCTTGGCAATATAATTCTCATTAATTTAAATGGCCTTAATATTACAAAAATTAATCCTTAGATTTATGTTTACCTTGGCAGGCCTTGGTTCCTGTTGAGCTGCTTCTCCTCTCTCCAATGCAGCCATTGCCACGCTATGGGCATTCTCCATACCTTCTCTCATAATCGCCGTATGCTCGCGGTGAGCTTTAGCTTGAGTTCTCTAGGCTTCTAGCACTCCTCTTAGTAGACCTTTGAGGTCGGTGGAGTCCACAGGCACCGGTGGGGCAGCTGGAGTGGGCAAAACCACAGGGGGCTGCATCTCCGTCTGGGAAGATGATGGATCCGCCGTTGTATTATGGGGACGGTCGGCCAGCTGCCGAGGTGTAGGATCCGGACTTGATTGGGGAGGTGGGGTATGATAGGGTGAAGATACCCCATCGCCAGCAGGATTGGTATTGTCAATGGCCATTCTCTGGAAGGTTTAGGATATAAACATAAGCAAGGTAACCTACCAATCTATAATCAAACAAAAATATTTACATATATAATTCGGACCTATTATTGTGACAAATAAATATTCTAGTATTCTAATTGTCTCTAGATAGGTTTTCCTAAGTTGTTGATTCGACCTGCATGGACCACCACTAAAAACATGTCACGACCCGGTCCTAATTACTTGGGTCGAATCGGATCATGCCCAGCCTGCACCGCTGTTGAGGCGGCGGCAGTAAGCTGTATTTCCAAATGCAGATAATCAACAACTCAATCTAATTTGCCACAATCTTTAATATTCGATAAATAAAAACTTGATCAGTACAGAGTACAATCTTAAAACCACAAACTGAAATAACATTATTTTTAAACAAAACTATCAAACTGGAAAATAACATCTAAAAAGAAGCAACATCATCATCAGGTACGCCATCCTCAGGAAGCACAGCAGGGTATAGCTCAGGGTCATAGTAGCTACTAATCAGTAGCTCTGCATCCTCATAAGGACCTAAAAATATAGTCTCCAGTCAGGAGGGAGCAAAGTACAAATTCATGATATTTTAACAATTGAAATTAATAATGGAATTATGCAATTTTAAACAATTTGAAATAAATGATTTTCCAACAGTTAAAACAGTGTAATATGAATAGGCAATGAATATGACCGGGTTGGATTTGTTACAGTAATATCCTAGTGATATGGTAAGGCTTATCCCCGTGTGTTTGAGGGGTAAGCTAATACAATCAGTTATACTATTGGATGTGGTCATATCCACTACACTACTCCCCCAGTCCCCAATAGTTACAGTAGTTACAGTCAATGTTCCGTGTTGTATCGTAGTTTAAACTTGCATTGAAACAATTATTAACTAATTGTAATCTACCACAAAAATGTACTTGCCTCAATTGATTTGACTGGACGGTTCGATACGTCGGGATGGAAAATTCAGGTTCTTCCTTGAAATCCTACATTCGGAAACTTATCTCAGAAAACCAAAATCGCGAATGTTACTATACTAGTTGCAACTTCTAGTTGTGTCCTAGTCAATTTTAGTCTTTTGACTACGTTATCACAAACAACACAATTTATCTAGTGAGTTACAATTAATTAAGAAAGATAACTCTGTAACTAATTTTTTTGGGAAAAACTTTGTGTTTACCAATTTACTGACAAAACTTTGTATTTTCGTATTTAAAAATAAAACTAAAACTTTTCTTTAAGTGAGAAATACATGAATCATTATTTACAACTTAAATTTCTATGTGATAAAACACTCATTTTCTTTAATAAATAATTATTATCTTTTACTACGTTTTTACGACAAATTGATAACCAGAAATATAAAAGAAAGCAAAACAAAATTCTAAGCTATTACAATTTCTCACAACCAGAATAAATAAATGGGCTTATGCCCTTACAGACCAATTACATGAATTTAAATAAGAATAAAAGTTTGGTTAGTCCTGAAAATTATCCTACAATTTAATAAAATAAAATAATAATTTAAATTAAATTGAATTTATTTTATGAGTCTCAGATATTGGTCCAATCGTCAAAAATAGCTAATGCCTCAACGTCCGGTAAAACCGGTTTCGTTTGCACTTAGCCAGGGCCCATTGATCGATACGGTCGTCGTCCAAAAATCCCAAAATACTAGTATTTTCCGAAAACCATTTTAAAAATCATTTTAAAATATAATTAAATTTTATGGAAAACCCGGCAGCATTTTCTCTATTTTTGGTCAACCCAAAAACTGGGAAAGTACGTCATAATTTCCTACAAATAATCCTAAACCACATAACCACAATCATTCCCAATATTAATTCGGAACGATCCGAAACAAATTCGGAAATCCAAAACCAATCCAAAACATCACAGCACAAATCGGAAAAATCCGAAAATCAATTTATTCTCAGAAACCATTTCCGAAAGTTTCGAAAAAAAATCCAAAACCAACTAACAGAGGTTAAGAAAACCGCGAATCCTAATTTCCAAAGCCAACAATTTCAAAACCGAACCCACAGAACTCTTTCCGAAGAGTTTTCGGAAAACCGAAACCAACAAACCAATCGCAGAACCAAATATCACAGAACAAATGGTTCCGAAATTTCCGAAACCAAAAATGTAGCCGAAAAACCAAATTTCTAAAGAAATTCGCGGACCAAAATCATCATAGACTAAGACAGGGGACGAACTACTGTGATTAACCAGGGATTACCCAAAACGACAGAATCCGAAGGGTTGCCTCGGACTCGGGACGCGCAAATCCACAGATCTGACTCAAAATCCAGCGAAGAGCGCTGGACAGGAGCTATCCAGAACAGCGAACACTGTCACGGGGTACGCCGAAGTGCTGGTCGGGCACGGGAACCGCGGGGTCGTACTGGATCGGGGTCCGGGGCGCGGTGAGGCGCTGGGTCAGCGACGGTGGAGCGCCGGGGCTGCGGGTGGCCGGAAAATGGCCCGTCGGAAGATGCGCACGCGGGCGCGGGGAGGCACGCAGCCGACGGAGGTCGGGCGCAGAGGCGCCGCTGGGAGGCCGGCGAAGGTGGTCGGCCTGGAGGGCGCGGCTGGAGGCTGGCAAAGTCGCCAGAGGGAGCTCGGGGTTCGCCGGAAATGGGAAACTAGGGCACGTTGTGGAGAGAAATGGTGATGGGAATGGTAATGGTGGTAAAGGGGGTTTAAATAGGAGTAGGGAAATTACCATGGGAAGGAGACCAACGGCCATGGCCGTTCGGAAGAGGAACGGAGGAGGCTCGGGGAGTTTCGGAAAGGAAAGGGAAAGGCCATGGTCGGTTACGGAAGGGAAAGAGAAAGTCTGATGGAGAGAAAACATTTGTTTATTCTTAACAATTTGATAAAATGATGTTGTTGGTTGAGTTATAATAGGCTGTGGGCCTAAAACAAAGTTTGAAGAAAAATCATAACTCATTTATAATGAGTATAAACCCAATGAACCAAATATTCGTGGGTTTGGATTTTGGGCCAAACAATTTGGGCTTCTAACAAATGGCTAAAATGACAACTAATATAATTTATTTATTTTTTTGAAAAAAATTATAATTTAACATTCTACAACTCTAAAAATATTTTATGGTTCCAATTGGGTTTGGGTCTAGCTGACAAACAAAAGTCCAAAAATTTATATTCTTGAAAAATAATCTAAGTAACATAATATTAATTAATTAGAAAATTACATGTTTTGATAAAATTTCTAGTTTTAATAATTTTTCTAAAAATGCAATTACCTAAATTTACAACTAATAATTAATTATATTAGCTAATTAAATTATATAAATAATTATCTGAAATTACGGGTTTCACATCCCTCCTTCATCCAGGGGACATCGCTTCATCCTGGCAATCACCGACTACTTCTCTAAGTGGGCTGAAGCAGTACCTCTTGTCATTTGCCATTTCGTAGTACCCCGAAGGATCATCCATTATAATAACCCGCAATTCATCAGCCATTTGTTCAGCAGAATTTGTGACAGGAATCGTATTCAATACGTGGCATCAATCGCCTACAATCCGGCCGAAAATGGATTGGCCGAGGCTTTTAATAAAACCATCGTCAAACTACTCAAAAAATCGTGTCATCTAACAAACGCAATTGGGATGAAAAACTAGGCGAATGCCTTTGGGCTTACTGTACAATGGTATGGACACCATCGGACAATACGCCATTCTCCCTAGTTTACGGAAGCGAAGCAGTACTACCTCTGGAAATCCATATCCCCTCACTTCGGATGGCTATCACGAACCAGCTGACAGAGGAAGACAATCAACGTCGTTGTCTGCAAGAGTTGGAGGCGCTGCATGAAAAATGCCTCCAACTCAACAATGTATCGAGTTGAACCAAGCTTGTATTTCACAAGCTTTCAACACGAAAGTCAAACAAAGGACTTTCCAAGTGGGTGATCTCGTCTTGTCAGTCAAAAGACCGATGGTGATGACTCACAAAACACCAAGAATGTTTGAACCCAAATGGGAAGGCCCCTTTATCATAGAGACGGTGTACTATAACGGTGCCTATCGACTTGCAAAACCAAATGGGAACTTGTTTATGATGCCAATCAACAGTAAGTTCCTAAAGAAGTATTATGCTTGAGATTCCTCAACATGTACATCCATCTCCCCAGCAGGAGAACTCATGAACTCAACCATTGGGTTCACTCTCCTTCTTTCATGATTATATGCTTCTGGAACCCGGTTATTCCACTGCATTCTCTCCCAAGTAGAAAACATCCATGTCCATATCACCTCTGAGTTGTTTTTCTATACCCCACAAAGCCAAATCTTATATTTCGTAAGATCACGCTAAATGCTATGTTTATCACGTCCACATTACCTATGAGTAAATATTCCATGTAGCGACCCTTGCGGTGTTATACTGTGATCATAGAACATCCACATCCATATCACCTCTGAGTTATTCTTGGTATCCCTACCGAGTTCATTCCTACCATGTCTATATTACGTCTGAGTAGGAAAACTCTACCACAAATCCCATATTTACCACGTCCATATCACCTCTGAGTAAATATGTTGGTTTCCTCTCTCAACTTATTATCTGTACCTAGAAACCAAGGTGCACAAAAGATAATAGGTCCACCAAAAACCACACGTTCATCAAAAAAGTTGTACAAGCAAAAGTTCTTTATCTCTTCATCCAATAAGAGTAAAGGATCACATCATCGTTGAAAAGAAACAAAAGCAAAATACATCTCAAGACATCGAAGAACAAAGATAGAAAATACTAAAGACAAGAAAAGGAAGTCGGCTTCAGCTTTATTCCCCGAGAATGGCAACTACAGAACGGACGATAAAATCCTACAGCCAGGGACGATAGTTACGTTGAGGCATATACCACTCCCTCATCTATTTCGCATATGAAAGTTCTATCTGATTAAGGTCCCCGGCAGGAGAAGGAGGATCAGAACTTCTGGTACTGCTACCTTTCGGCACTGGCTCCTCCTTAATGATAAATTCAACTTTCGGAGTTATCTTCTCCTTAACGGTCAACGATTCTCCTTTGATAAAAGGGGACGGTATCTCCTCCTTCTCGACTGCCTTCGCTTTTGGCCTAAACACTACGATGAAACAAGACAAAGTATCAGCAAACGAGCTCTATCCCTCGGGTTAAAAAGAACCCATACACAGCTCAGCATCAGCGCATGTAAAATAATGGTGCATCAAAAGTCTTGGTACATAATCTGGACAATAGTCCATGCGTATCGACTAAATCCCACCATGGCGCATATACAGGACGAAAGTCCACGCACGATGGAGGAAAGCTTTGGCACATCATCAGGACCAAAGTCCATGTGCATCAGTAGAAAGAAGCTTCGGCGCATCATCAGGTCCAAAGTCCATACGCGTTAGCAAAGGTAGCTTCGACGCATCATCAAGACAAAGTCCATGCGGGTCAGCACAGAGAAGCCTATGTGCATCCTCAGGGTGGGGCTCATACAGCCGCACCCATGCGCTTCAGCGGTGTGATTTGAAACGTGCAAAAAAGTGTCTGTGCAAACTCCCAAAGCAGCAGACCACCCACCAATCACTTTCGGCCGCAGGTCGGCGTGCGTCGTCTCGAAAGAGGAAGACTCCTCAACGTCGGCTACAACGGGCTTCTTGCCCTTTCCTTTGCCTCAGCAAGCACCACCACGCGAAGTCTTGGGGGCCATCTCTAAAAATACTAGGGTTTTTTTGAAGAAAAAAAAGAGAAAGCTCTAGGGAAGAAGAAGGTAGAAAGCAGAAGACTCTCTCTTTCATCAAGTCGGCTATTTATAGGCTGGCCACAATGTAAAAACTCCTAATTTTTTACTATATTTTTAGTACTAATTATTTTTTTGTATTTATACGTCGCAAAGTCGTATTGTACGTCACGCGGGAATTTGCATTTTTTGTATTTACTCGTCGAGTGCGAATATGTGCGAGGTACATATTTTTACAAAAATAATTTTAATTTTATTATTGGTGATGGTTTCAAAATAATATATATAATAATTATTTTTATTAAAAGTTGTGAGAAGTATCTATCGAGGTTGCCAAAACTTATTATTTTAGTTATTTATAAAAGGCTATCTTATTTTAAGAGTGGTAATTTAGAAAACTAGATTATGTGAATATTCTACTCGTGTAAAGCGCATGAAAATTATTTCATGTATATTTTCAAAATTTATTTTTATTATTTATAATAATTTATTTAGCAAGAAGGTATTTTAAATATTTGAATATTTATATTATTTTCAAAATTATTTTTAATGTTATTTTATTAGTCAAGAAAAAGTATTTAAAATTTTTTAATATTATTTTATTAATTTTGGTGATTTAAATTTGGAAAAAGATATTGTTGACTTAATTCTAATAGCTTTAAAATAAAGACGAGATTTAGCTAGATTTGAAAATTGATTGGATTTAAATGATTTATATTTGATTTTATTTTAAATGGTGAATTATCTATGAAGGATTTAATTACTCCTGCCCCTTATCTGAATAGGAGCCTCCATCTCCTATATAGGAGTCTCCATATGCTCCTCCTTCATAAATTGTCTACCAATTTCTCCACAAATATACGTGCGTACATCGTGTCCATGTTTCCCGTCCAATTCTTATTCTATTTTTTTTACAAATATATTATCCATCTCTCCGTGTCGACAGACCCGACACAATCAAATACCTAATCCCTAAACCTATCCTAACCCTGTCGACACCAGCCCCGGTCAAGCCCTCCGCCATCTCCTTCGCCACCTATGACTATCATCCGTAACTCTAGCCTGGCACCACCAGGACCACTCCTGTTCGCCCGGCTAACCAGGGCCAACACCACCATCATCCCAACCACCTTGGTCATACCACAGCCACCAAACACAGAACCCCGACACAGCCACCCCGCCACTGTAACCGACAGCCCGACCATCCCGGTCTTCCTCTTCCCTGACACCACCCCCACCTGCGCCGAACACCCTGTTTACAAAAATAAAAAGTTTATTCCAAACTTGTGAAAGAATAATACAAAGTACAATGATTTCTAGGGAAGTACAACTGTAGGAATCTGATCAGAAGACGATCACTTTATCTCTTGGACTATGTGAACTTGAAGACTATAGCCTCTGGAGAATACAGCAACAATTTTACAAGAGTTCTTGATCTCTGTACGTATGTATCTGATCCTTCAATAATGATTAGAAACTCTATTTATAGAGTTCAGTAAATAACTGTTTTAGCAGTTATTCTGATGTACGCAAGGCTGGATTGTGCCACATTGGGTTGTGCCAACCTCCTATTGTGCCAACTTTTATTCAGTTATAAGTCGTGTACTAACTGTATTTAGACGCGTGGCATCATGTGATTGAGATGCGCATGGTCGTGTACAGGATAGTAGACACGTCTTGAGAGATTAGTGGGATGTGTGCCACGTCATCCTGCTTTAGAGATGAAAATTATCTCAACTTTATCAGATTGCACGAACTTCAGTCAGTTAGTAACATTGCGCTTGATTGAGCTGTGCCTTGACACGTGGAAGCTTTTGAGCAGAAGTCATTCAGATTGCGCCTAGTCCCAACTAAAGATTTTGTCTGGATTGCGCCTAGGTGCAACTTACAAAGCGTACAGGACTGCTGTCAACCAACTCTCCTCGAGCGGCATAATTTGCGAGATTCGAAGAGATTTTCCTCGTTCGCTGTGGTATCAGTTGTCAGTGCTGTCAGGTAATGATGGCCATTAAGTGTCAGACGCCACGTAGATTTTGGCACAATAAGACTGGTCGCAGTCTGATATATGGCGCAACCTGTTCAACGGTGCAGTTTGTTCTCTGAGCTTCATATCAATGGTGCAACCTGATTGTTGGGGTGCAACTTGATCACTAGTTAGTAGGTTCGTGGAGCAACTTGATTTTTAGGCCCTACAAGACCCCCTTCAAAGTTTTCAAAACTTAAAAACATTTCAAAGTTTTTAAAATACTTTGAACTTTATAAAAGTTTTGACTGAGTCAAGTTGCGCCAATCAATGCCCGGTCATCATAATTAAATTTTTTTCTCGAAAATACTCAATCTCCTCTTCGTATTCCCGAGTTTCATTAATGATTTTTCACTTTCCTATGAGGAATATGAAGAGCCAATTTAGTGATATATATGTAGGGGCTAATTTTCATACTTTATTCTTCACTTCTTTAATTCCGATGGTGTCTAAGAAGGAGATGGAGGCCAATGCTGTCACCAATATCAAGTCTCCTGAAGCGAAACCCGACGTAATGCCTTCAACTTATTTGTTGGAGGTTGACCCGGCACTGAGGGCGACGAACTTTCTAGACTGCTTCGGGTTAAACCCAACCGTCTTTAATCGCTCGAGTGGTGGGCCATCCTCTGAAGAGCGCGGTGATTCGAAGGGATTCCTTAATCTGATGCGTCGTTCGGAAATCCACAACATGCAAGAATTGGACGCTGCTCTTCGTCAGACCGATGAAGACAAGAAAAAGGAATAATATTTTAGCATAACAACTTTTTATTCTCTTTTCTTGTGTTTTGTCTGTAGGGGTCCACCCATCTCTATAATAAAATTTATAATTTCTGACATCATTATTGTGTGGCTGAGATCCCAAGTAGCGTATGTAGATACACTCCTTAGATGAATTCAATGTTTACTGTTTCTCTGAAAGATACATGGCAACCATCACATGGTTTTAGGCACCTATTGTTTAGTTTTTTTCCCGAAATAGGCTCCTAAAATGATGCTCCCGTTTTTATTCTTCAGCACTTTAAAAAGGATAGCCAAAACGAAGAAAACATTCATGTTTTCTCAAAACAAATGACTTCTCACTAGGTCCCACTATCCAGCAAGAATTCATCATCCATAAGTTCCTTTGTGCCACTTCATCCTGATGTTATTCTTTTGCATGCTGCACCTTTGAAAGTTGGTAAGTCTCAAAAAAGAATCAAATGGTTTTCTCATATGAGCATTTTTCTTTTGTGCCACTTTTGAAGATAAGTACTGATCTGTATGTTATAGACTCCATTGATATGCGCTAACTATTTCTGAGAATAGATGCACACTGTGGTCCAGTGCTTAGCTTTGATCATAGGTACGTACTACTGATATGCGCATGTTGATCGACATACAATGTTGATATGCGCCAGTTTGATCAGCGCACTGTTTTGATATGCGCCAGTTGATTGACGCATACTGTTGACATGTACATGTGCTTCTGAGAATAGGCACACATTGCTGATAGGCGTCAGTTGATCAGTGCACTGTCAATGTGCGCCTGTACTTCTGAGAATAGGCGCACGTTGCTGATATGTGCCTGTTAATTTGATGCACGCACAGTTTTGATAGATTTTGCTGACTTTTCTTTTCTTTGTTCCTATTTACAGAAGTTTGGTTGGTGTTACTCCCATTTCCCGTTATATGTATTTTCGTATGCGTATACGAGATTTTTGGCATTTATCAGGTGGACTGTAGTTAGACTTTTTTTGCTTAGCCTAGTCTTGGTTTAATCTTGACTTGGTTTATTTGATCGGTTCGGTTCAATTTGACTTGGTTTAGCTTGGGTTGGTTTGGTTTGAGATGGAGAGGGTTGATATATAACCCAACTACTTTTCTCTCTCTCCTCATTCACTTCTTTATTTACTTCTTCATCTTCTTCATTTACTCCTCCCACCTACCAAGTCCTAGGCAAGTATAACTTACTTCATGGAGGAACTCTATTTTTGTTGTTCCATTGTCTTCCTCACGAGATTCTAAGACACTTTAGTACTTAGCATTTTTAATTTCCTTGGTTTATTTCTTGTAGATCAAAGTTGGTTGCATTTTCGATTTTCTTTGATTTTGATCTATCAAACTTCATTATTTTCAAGTTTTGATTGTTCTATGTTGTAGATAATTCAATTTTACCCAAAATGGACCTTTGAAAAGTTAGATTTCGACTTGTTTTGAGGAAGTTATGGCCAAAAAAGATTTGAGCCTTTTCTAGTTCATCTGTGTTGAATTTGGCAGGGACGATAAATAGTGTCCCAGCCGCAAAAATGAATAGTGCCACATGAATAGTATCACAGCCGTAGGAGTGAATAGTGCCGCATGAATAGTGCCACAGTCGCAGGAATATATAGTACCGCATGAATAGTGCTGCAGCCGCATGAATGAATAGTGCCGCAGTCGCACGAATGAATTGTGCCGCATGGCTTGTATAGTGCCGCATAGTGCCACAGAAGGCTGCATAGTGCCACAGAATGCCGCATAGGGCCTATTTTGGCTATTTTTTGTTGTTGTTTTAAGTCCAATTTGGCTGAATTATGGCCAGAATTTCACCCAACTTCCAACATGAAAGTTGTAGATTATTTCCTTAGCTTCAAGAATATGTTACTAGCTATTTTATACAAGTTTCTTTCATTCATGATAATATAAGGATAGAACACGATAGTGGCCTGTTAAGGTGCACTCTTAACCAGTAATAAGTAACATGACAAGATAGTGGCCCGTCGTGGCGCACTCTTGACAAGTAACCTTGGCATGATAATACATGATAGTGGCCCGTTGTGGCGCACTCTTGATAAGTAAACCTAACATGATAATCTCGATATGCTGTTGTGACGGCTAACTTGACTCGCAAAGTAACTTTTGCCTTGACACCGTGGGTGTTTGTGCTTGTAAAAGCTACATGTCTCATCTTGCATCATGTCTAGGACATGAATTCCTGGTTACCACGGTCAGGGATTCATACTGAATCTGACTAGGATAAAGACTAGATTGATCAAGTACTTCATGAAAAGATTTTCCAACTATAGGCAGTCCCGTTATCTGGGCACTCTAATTGGACTTGTAGCCTGCTGTCGAGTAGGGCACATTTGCAGCACACTGTCATGTGTTGCACCTCTAAGTCACCTAATCCAACTCTCTCAACTTGTAACCGGATAACCTGGATTAAGACTGCAGGGCTTGTGGCTGTTGGAACATCTCGATGCATCTTGTTAGTAACTAATCTTGTGACAACCCTAGTTAGTTAAAGTATCAAACCGTACTCATTGCTTGGCCGTGATTGATGGATGGAGTCCCGTCTAGTCTTACCTAGGCAAGACCAGTACATGGTTATTTCTGCACATTACTATTATGCTTTACTCTTATCAATAATTGGTTGGAGACTAAGCTCTGTTCAGGTGAAGGGTTACAACCCCGGTCCTTGTTCGATTTACGGGTTGTAACTTGGCTACCGGAATAGTCTCTTAGTTGTCTTATCGTTTATCATCCTGATTTCTTTAACTCATATCTTTTATTATCCTTTATGTCTCATGTGCTAATGTGCTGGTTTTAGTTCTTAAGTGAAGCCTCTTTTGGGGCACTTGCTCTTTCTGGGGTCTGATTCAGCTGGTTTTGTATGGCCAGATTTCGGAGCAACTTCCGAGGATCTTCCAGCCTTCCTGCCAGATGGTGACCACTAAAAGAAATCCTGGCAATGAGTGAGTTTTATTTTGCTCTGCCACTCTATTGTAAAATTATTCTTTTGAGGCATTTAGCCGCCGAGCAAGTGTTAGCTCGTGTTGAATTTATATTCCTGTCTGCCTAAGGGCTGTAACATGATTGAGAAATCCTAGGGTTGATCATGTATAACTTAAACTCTTGCTAGTCTTCGCATTTTGTATGACTAGCTTCATGATCATCTGAATATGTAATATTTGGGACGCCTTACTTTGTATGTCTGATGATCTACCATCTTGTTACAATTACTTGCTTGCTTGAGATTGAGACACTAGGCTTGTTCTTGACCCTAAGAGATTAATGGCTTGTAGTAAACCCTCATGCATCTAGACAGCCGTGACCATATTGCGAGGTGGGATTCACTTCAATGTACGTAGCTGGCTGTGTCTGTCTCCCGCTCTCCAGTATTCTGGTTCTGGGGCGTGACACGATTTAAGTGGTGGCCCATGCAGGTCTTGTAAATCAAGATGTGTAAGGGTTTCACTGAATAGATGTCTCAGTCTGCACTCGCCCTTGATCTCTACTTGTTTTTTCTAATCTTTGTAAAATCTTGACCTGATCACATGTTTATATCCTCGATCTATCATGGTCCTTCCTTATTGTTTCCCATGTTGTTTCTTCAGCGACATTGTTGCTGGTCCTACCGATCAGCAAGGCGGAGCACCTCCAATGAACCAGCAGCGACCTGGAGACCAAGCCCAGCATTCAGGAGTAGCCTCCAGAGTCATGCCTACCGGGGGTCAAGAGCCACCAGTTCAGCCCGTCCAGCCTGCAGAGCCCAACAATGGAACCCTGGTGGGTCTCATCGCTGAATTGCTTGTATCTCAAAATCGTCGGTGCGATGCCCTGTACCAGACAGTACAAGATGCCATGGGCAGAGTTGGTTACCAAAGGAACAACACGGCCAACAGCTTCAAGCGTCTGAACCCTCATTTCTTTGATGGCACTGAAGATGCTATTGCTGCTGATGCATGGCTTCAGGACACAGAGGTTATCCTGGAAGCAGCTAGGATTCCTGAGGATGAAAAGGTGGCCGTTGTGCGCCCGCAATTATTGGACTTACCCCGTAGCTGGTAGGCGATGCTAGCAGTTGGATTATCGACGCCTGTCTCATGGGCGGTGTTCAGCAACACGTTCCAGACCAAGTACTTTGACGCAGTAGCTCGGTATGATCTGCAGACGAGATTCACTAATCTTAAGCAAATGGGCAGGACGGTTGATGGATATGCGATCGAGTTTTCTAGACTCATTCAGTTTGCTCCTACCTTGGTGGCAACCGAATTGGATCGAGCCCAGCAATTCTAGCAGGAGCTCCATCTAGAGATCATTATAGCAGTGGAGCAGTTTGAGCACCAGAAGTTTCATGCCGTCTTACGAGCAGCGAAGAGGCATGAGTATACTTCGCAGAGGATTGTAGATAGAAGCGGAGGACAGAAGAGGTCTCATGGACAGATGTCCCAGTCTTCAGCACCAGCCCCAGCAACTAGGGCTTTGACTATTGGAGCTACTAGGAGGGCGACCACAGTTTCGTCGGTTCAGCACTCGACGCCGACGTATCCTTAGCAACAGAAGTAGAAGCAGTCTTCCACAATGGGCTACACTCATTGTAGGAAGCCAGGACACGTAGTATCAGAGTGTCGTAGAGCACAGGGATTGTGCTTGGCTTGTGGGGCACCGGATCACAAGATAGGGTCCTGTCCCAATAAAGCTAGTTCGTCATCATCAAACCTAACTAGTCCATCGGTTAGGGGTCCAGTACCAGTGCAGTAGCAGTACCAGCCTCCGAGGCCATTGCTGCCTCAGGCTCAACAGTATGTCCAAGCTCAGATTCAGAACAGGCAGAGAGGTCACCAGTAGAGGGGACCAGCACCAAGAAGGCAAGGTCAGGCTATGGCTTTGACCGTGGAGGAAGAGTTAGCTTTAGGTGAGGTGGTGGCAGGTACCATTCTCGTTAACTCTTTTCCAGCATCAGTATTATTTGAATCGGGTGCATCGCATTCATTTATGTCTGTACGATTCGCTACACGGATAGGAATGGAGCCTGAGTCATTATCAGTAAGGCTCAATATACTTAGTGGTAACGGTCATGTGGGAGTAGATAGAGTATTTTTCTCGTATCGAATCATAGTTAGCGGTAGAGAGTTTCCCGCTAGGTTGATAGAATTCCCTATGGCCGATTATGATGTGGTCCTAGGAATGGATTGGTTGAAGGAGCAATACGCAGGAATAGACTAATATATTGGCAGGATTATTTTTGGTATTCCCGGTGAGGCAGAGTTTTTATTTTCCAGAGACGAAGTAGAACCTTCTCCACCAGTATTGCGGATGGCAGTAACAGTGAAAGTTTAGTTTCCCAGAGTTGTTGAAAAGTTTTCTTATATATTTTCCGAAGAGCTTCCAGGCATGCCTCCAGAGAGAGAGAGATAGAGTTCACCATTGATTTATTTTCAGGGACGACACCAGTGTCAGGGGGAGTCTATGGGATGGTGCCATCAGAGTTAGAGATCTTGTACAAGATGATTGAAGAACTCAGAACCAAGGGATTCATTCGTGCTAGTGGATCACCTTAAGGAGCCCCGATACTTCTTGTGAAAAAGAAGGATGGTACATCAAGATTATGTGTTGATTATCGTACCGTGAACTCTGTAACAGTTAAGAACAGATATCCTCTGTAAAACCCCTAAATTTCTACTATTTTTTTTTAAATTTGGTACTGATTTAAAAATATTTGTAGTGTACATCGTGTAGTCATATTGTACATCGCGCACGAAATTTTATTTTTCGTAATTGCTCGACGAGTGCGAATAGGTGCGAGCGTACACATTTTTGGAAAAACATTTTTTCAGTTTCAAGAAATTATATATAATAATTATTTTTAGCTATCAAAATTCTAAATTTATAATTTTATTTATGAAAAGCCCCTTATTTAGACAGTTATAATAATAAAATATATTCTTATAAAATGGTATGCTAGAAAAGTGTATATTTGTAAATATTATTTGTGCATACATATTTCGTAATTAATTATTACTTTATTTTTTTATAATAATATAATTTTTGAAATTATTATTAATAGTATTTTTGGAAAAATATATTTCGAAATTATGGTGGCAATTTAAATCTTGATTTGAATTTATGGATTTATTTAAATAGTTAAATATTTAAAATTTAATTTATTCCATTTGTTTTTAAACTAAAAATTTAATTAGATTTAAATTAGATTTATATTTGTATTTGGATTTGATTTACTTAAATTAAATTACGAATTATCTAAATTGGGTTTAAATGAATTTCTAGTTCTTATCCAATTGGAAATTCCTACATCCTATAAATAGGCAGGTACTCCTCTATTATTTTTTCACAAGCCATAATTATTCCACAAATATTTCTCCAACCAACGTGCGTGCATCGTGTCCGTGTTCCACCATCCATAATCTTATTCCATTGTTTACAATTACATCAATACCATCGTCGTCGGACACATCCCCGACACGACTTCGACTCCATCCGTCATGTAGGACACAAACCCAATTCCTAGCAATCCTAACCCTAATCCTAGCCGTAGTCGAGCCGCCTCTCCGGCCTTGGCCGTCTCCACCAAGTCCCCTAACTTCGACCAACCCCCAGCAAGCTTCCTCGCCGTACCCGACCCCTGACCGTCGACAGCACCACCACCCGAACCAATCACAGTCAACCACCGACCAGCCACCGAGACATCAACAACACACCACCAACAGCCCAGCCAACTCCGGCCAACTTTCCACCAACCTCCACCGAACCCAGCACAATCACCACCACTGCCACCGCAGCCCAAACACCCAAAAACCATCGGCAAAACAAAAACCAAAAGAAAACCCTAACCCTAAAACTCACCCTCACCTGAGTCGACCGCCGCTGACGTCGAACCCTCCGCCGACCGCTTCCTCTTCCTCTTCCGGCGCAGCTCCGCCCTCCGCCGACCAAAACCCCCGACGTCGAGTCCTCCGCGCCTTGTCCCTCCAGCCGTCCACCCTTCCGGCAGCCACCTCCGCTGCGTTGTTCGCCGCGCCCGTCCGCCGATCGCCTATCCTCCGCCGATCAAACCCATCTCCTCTGCCAATCAAACCCATCTTCTCCGCCTCATCTAGCGCGCCTCCGGCACCGCCGCCATGCGTCCTCACCACCGCACGCCGCACTTTGCTGAACCCGCCGACCAAAACCGCCTCCACCCCCGTTCTCTCTTCCCCGACTCTCTCTCTCTCTCTCTCGATCACTCCTTTCTCCCTCCCTCTCTCTAATCTCTCTCTCTCGCTCTAATTGTTGTTTCCTTTTTTTTAAAAACAAACTTAATTACTTAATGAGAAGTTTCAGCCAGCTCTGTGGTGTACTGAGAAGTGTTCTCCTCGAAAGAGGAGAATCAGCTCTATTTTTTTAATTATTTTTTTGGTTTATTTATTTTTCTTTTCTTTTGTTTTTGTTTTTGTTTTTGTTAACTACTATTATTATTATTATTATTATTATTATTATTATTATTATTATTTACTTATTTTGGTTTTGCTGTTACTTATTATTAGCATTAGTTTATCATCATCATTATTATTATTATTATCATCTTTATTATTATTATTATTAATATTTTTATTATCATTATTATTATTATTATTATTATCATATGGTTATTTTTCATCTGTCTAATAAGTTACTATTATTGGAAATATTTTGTTAGAATTACTATTACATTTTTGTATATGTATTGGTAGATACCTACAGTATTAATATATGACCATGAGTTTTTAGATCTATTGCTACTATTTATGTATATGTATAAAGCATTAAAGTTTTATGGTAACAAAATATATAAATTAATCAAATGTTAGTTTAAATAAATTAATTCAAATTAATTTACTCCTAAAAGTAGTTTCGAAAGTATAAAGTAATTTTTGGTTTTTATCAATTACTCTAACTAACCAAAAAATTTCTATCCCAAAACCATACCCTTATAAACTTAGAGTTTTAGCCAAAAATGGTTCTTTTCTTGACTTTAGGTCTTTTTCTATAAATATTATTTCACTAATAAAATCTAGTTTTCAAATATTATAAGTATTTTCAAAAATTGGTATTATATTATTTATCATTCTCCTTTGATTTCCCCCTTTCCATGACTAAACTCATTCTCATATTCCCTCGCCAATATATCCATCCTTCCATCGACCCTAACTAAGTTGACCGTCCTGGACCCAATGGAACTGTCCGTGCCACCACCCGAGGTCACCTTGTATAGTTGTTGCACCAAAGTCGCAGTTTGTGCCACCTTGATCATCACAGCACACCAGACGTCCTACCAGGCAAGACACCTTGCCTTTACTGTTTATTTTTTTTGCTCAATATCATGCATGCTTTATAATTATTTATTTCTAGCGAATATAAATTGTTATTTCAAAACTTTATGTAGTTGCAAATTATTATATTATAGTTTTCGTTATGTATTTTGGCCTAGAGTTAAGGGACCACCTTTGTTTGTGCCGCATTCATTGGCCGACACCTGTGTACCACAATGTCACGTGTCTCATATAGATTCGGACTTGCGTACCGACCGTACATCGGTGCGTACAGGATGAGCGTTAGGATATAACTGCTAATATAATTGCCTAGAAGACTTAGCGGTTATTAGGAATATGGTGGTATGGATTCAGCACGAGTAGTGCATGGGGAGGGTGGAGACAGTTATTAGGCGCAGGGGCTTTCACACCTTTACTTTTCTCTAGTTGCCATTTGTGACTCAGTCGAGAGCTAGTGGCCGTGTATTTATTTATTTTTCTCTAGATGCCACTAGTGCCTCGGTTGAAACACAAATGTGTCGTGCATTTACCTTCGTCTAGCTGCCGTTAGTGACTCACCCAAGAGCTAGTGGCCGTACATTTATTTTTCTCTAGATGCCCCTTAGTTCTCACTCGAGTGGTAATGGGCCGTGCATTTACTTTTCTCTAGATGCCACTAGTGCCTTGGTTGAAACGCTAACGCGTCGTATTTCTAACCTCGAGAGCCCTTGTATGGAACGTTGTCTTCAAATTGTATTTCACATAGAATGGTTAATGACCTTTATTTGTGTAGTCACATATACTTTTCTGTTGAGCTTTATTTATTCAGTTATTGGCATGATATTATGTGTCCTGTTACGTCCCTCTGAGGACCTGGTTATCTCGTCAGGTGTGTGCTATTGTCTTTCGCAGGTGTTCTAGCTCTAGCCGTTTTCATCGCCATTTCTTCGAGGATGATTGCACTTGGATCGTCTTCGCTTCGCTCGCCAAATTCATTTCTTTACTCATGTATTTTTCCTTTACTTGGGGTAGTGGATTTGTCTCCGCCCAACATATTGTATCAAGATAATTCATTATCATTTTATGATATCTTTTATTAATTTATTTTGTATGGATGAGATTAGTTATGGTTCTACTGCATTTTACAGCTTACGTATATTATTATACGGCTGGCATGGCTACGTTCATAGTCCTACGTATTTTGGGACTGGGGCGTTACATATTTTTTTGGTAGCCCATGCAGGTCAAGATAAATTGTTTGGTTACTTTACCGTACCAGGCAAGCCTGCGAATGGGATTAGAAGTCTAGGATCTCATCCACATACTTGACCTCTTTCCTTGAATTTATCTACCGTTGGACTCATCAATTGCATCTTGCTTGCTTCCTTCCATCCCTATTCTTATCTTTCCTTCGTGCTTGCTAGAGATTGACCCTAATAGTTAGTTGTCCCAAAACACCATTAGTTTAATTCTTTAAGTTGG
Source organism: Iris pallida (assembly GCA_029216955.1). NCBI lineage: Eukaryota > Viridiplantae > Streptophyta > Magnoliopsida > Asparagales > Iridaceae > Iris > Iris pallida. Next base: position 38,582,873 of record JANAVB010029819.1, read on the forward strand.
GTAGAATACCTTATGAACTAGCAACCCCTTTGACCTAGTGACCTATATTAGCAAGCTTATTTAGATCCTAGAATCTAGAGGACCTAACCCGTCTAGCCAACCAAGGACTTGGACAAGAAGACTATAGGACAACTATATAAAGACCATCACAGGACATGACTTAGCTCCTTTAGAAGTTCGACTATGCTCCCTCTCAATTTTATACTCTCGTGCCTATAATATCACTCTCTTGACAAATGTTGCTACTATAACCTAGATTTACAAGTTTATTGATTTATCGGGCTTGTTCACGACATATGTTATTGGAAGAGCCCCCACTAACGTATCGTCTAATCAGAACCGGTGCATAATGGTCTGATCAACCAAGTGCACTTTGGTTCGCTTTTATCTATCGTTTTACGTGGATGGGGACATAGCTAAACTTGTCCTTTAGAGTCCCAACCGCGACTGCCTTGGCAATTTCTTTTAAAAAAAATTTCGGTCGTCCTTGAACCACGTATTCGTACTCGATAATATTGCCTTTTGAACTCCTTATTGCTTTCGCCTTCACCTATTTTAGAAGGACGAAGGCATTATACTGAACTTCCTCTAGCCTTCTTATCGATTATGACCATACCGTATTATTTTTCTATGATCTAGATCACAATTTCTTACGGCATGATTTTGTTATTGATTGTACCCCATCGATACCCCTTGTGTCTTCTCACCCCCTACAAATTCTTAATTTCGAGGACGAAATTCTTTTAAGTTGGGTAGGATGTAAAACCCCTAAATTTTTACTATTTTTTTTTAATTTGGTACTGATTTACAAAATTTTGTATTGTACGTCGCGTAGTCATATTGTACGTCGTGCACAAAATTTTATTTTTCGTAATTGCTCGACGAGTGCGAATATGTGCGAGCGTACACATTTTTGAAAAAACATTTTTTCTATTTTAATAGTTTCAAGAAAATATATATAATAATTATTTTGAGCTATCAAAATTCTATATTTATAATTTTATTTATGAAAAGACCCTTATTTAGACAGTTATAATAATAAAATATATTCTTATAAAATGGTATGCTAGAAAAGTGTATATTTGTAAATATTATTTGTGAAAACATATTTCGTAATTAATTATTAGTTTATTTTTTAATAATAATATAATTTTCGAAATTATAATTAATAGTATTTTTGGAAAAATATATTTCAAAATTATGGTGGCAATTTAAATCTTGATTTGAATTTATGGATTTATTTAAATAGTTAAATATCTAAAATTTGATTTATTCCATTTGTTTTTAAACTAAAAATTTAATTAGATTTAAATTGGATTTGTATTTTTATTTGGATTTGATTGATTTAAATTAAATTACGAATTATCTAAATTGGGTTTAAATGAATTCCTAGTTCTTATCCAATTGGGAATTCCCACATCCTATAAATAGGCAAGTACTCCTCCATTGTTTCTCCACAAGCCATAATTATTCTACAAATATTTTTCCAACCAACGTGCGTGCATCGTGTCCGTGTTCCACCATCCATAATCTTATTCCATTGTTTACAATTACATCAATACCATCGTCGTCGGAAACATCCCCGACACGACTTCGACTCCACCGGTCATTTAGGACACAAACCCAATTCCAAGCAATCCTAACCTTAACCCTATCCGTAGTCGAGCCGCCTCCCCGGCCTTGGCCGTCTCCACCAAGTCCCCTAACTTCGACCAACCCCTAGCAAGCTTCCTCGCCGTACCCGACCCCTGACCGTCGACAGCACCACCACCCGACCCAATCACAGTCAACCACCGACCAGCCACCGAGCCATCACCAACACACCACCAACAGCCCAGCCAACTCCGGCCAACTTCCCGCCAATCTCCACCGAACCCAGCACAATCACCACCACTGCCACCGCAGCCCAAACACCCAAAAACCATCGGCAAAACAAAAACCAAAAGAAAACCCTAACCCTAAAATTCACCCTCACCTGAGTCGACCGCCGCCGACTCGAACCCTCCGCCGACCGCTCCCTCTTCCTCTTCTGGCGCAGCTCCGCCCTCCGCCGACCAAAACCCTCGACGTCGAGTCCTCCGCGCCTTGCTCCTCCAGCCATCCACCCTTCCGGCAGCCACCTCCGCTGCGTTGTTCACCGCGCCCGTCCGCCGACCGCCTATCCTCCGTCGATCAAACCCATCTCCTCCGCCAATCAAACCCATCTCCTCCGCCTCATCTAGCGCGCCTCCGGCACCGCCGCCATGCGTCCTCACCACCGCACGCCGCACTTTGCTGAACCCGCCGACCAAAACCGCATCCACCCCCGTTCTCTCTCCCCCGACTCTCTCTCTCTCTCTCTCTCCCGATCACTCCTTTCTCCCTCCCTCTCTCTAATCTCTCTCTCTCGCTCTAATTGCTTTTTCCTTTTATTAAAAAAACAAACTTTATTACTTAATGAGAAGTTTAAGCCAGCTCTGTGGTGTACTGAGAAGTGTTCTCCTTGAAAGAGGAGAACCAGCTCTGTTCTTTTTTATTATTATTTTTGGTTTATTTATTTATTTATTTTTCGTTTCTTTTGTTTTTGTTAATCATTATTATTATTATTATTATTATTATTATTATTATTATTTACTCATTTTTGTTTTGCTGTTACTTATTATTAGTATTAGTTTATCATCATCATTATTATTATTATCATCTGTATTATTATTATTAATATTTTTATTATCATCATTATTATTATTATTATTATTATTATTATTATTATTATCATATGGTTATTTTTCATCTGTCTAATAAGTTGCTATTATTAGAAATATTTTGTTAGAATTACTATTACATTTTTGTATATGTATTGGTAGATACCTATAGTATTAATATATGACCATGAGTTTTTAGATCTATTGCTACTATTTATGTATATGTATAAAGTATTAAAGTTTTATGGTAACAAAATATATAAATTAATCAAATGTTAGTTTAAATAAATTAATTTAAATTAATTTACTCCTAAAAGTAGTTTCGAAAGTATAAAGTAATTTTTGGTTTTTATCAATTACTCTAACTGACCAAAAATTTTCTATCCCAAAACCATACCCTTATAAACTTAGAGTTTTAGCCAAAAATGATTCTTTTCTTGACTTTAGGTCTTTTTCTATAAATATTATTTTACTAATAAAATCTAGTTTTCAAATATTATAAGTATTTTCAAAAATTGGTATTATATTATTTCTCATTCTCCTTTGATTTCCCCCTTTCCATGACTAAACTCATTCTCATATTCCCTCGTCAATATATCCATCCTCCCATCGACCCTAACTAAGTTGACCGTCCTGGACCCGATAGAACTGTCCGTGCCACTACCCGAGGTCACCTTGTATAGTTGTTGCACCAAAGTCGCAGTTTGTGCCACCTTGATCATCGCAGCACACTAGACATCCTACCAGGCAAGACACCTTGCCTTTACTGTTTATTTTTCTTGCTCAATATCATGCATGCTTTATAATTATTTATTTCTAGCGAATATAAATTGTTATTTCAAAACTTTATGTAGTTGCAAATTATTATATTGTAGTTTTCGTTATGCATTTTGGCCTAGAGTTAAGGGACCACCTTTGTTTGTACCGCATTCATTGGCCGACACCTGTGTACCACGATGTCACGTATCTCATATAGATTCGGACTTGCGTACCGACTGTACATCGGTGCGTACAGGACGAGCGTTAGGGTATAACTGCTAATATTATTGCCTAGAAGACTTAGCGGTTATTAGGAATATCGTGGTGTGGATTCAGCACGAGTAGTGCATGGGGAGGGTGAAGACAGTTATTAGGCGCAGGGGCTTTCACACCTTTACTTTTCTCTAGCTGCCATTTGTGACTCAGTCGAGAGCTAGTGGCCGTGCATTTATTTATTTTTCTCTAGATGCCACTAGTACCTCGATTGAAACACAAATGTGCCGTGCATTTACCTTCGTCTAGCTGCCGTTAGTGACTCATCCAAGAGCTAGTGGCCGTGCATTTATTTTTCTCTAGATGCTCCTTAGTTCTCACTCGAGTGCTAATGAGCCGTGCATTTACTTTTCTCTAGATGCCACTAGTGCCTTGGTTGAAACGCTAATGCGCCGTATTTCTAGCCTCGAGATCCCTTGAGTGGAACGTTGTCTTCAAATTGTATTTCACGTAGAATGGTTAATGACCTTTATTTGTGTAGTCACATATACTTTTCTGTTGAGCTTTATTTATTCAGTTATTGGCATGATATTATGTGTCCTGTTACGTCCCTCTGAGGACCTAGTTATCTCGCCAGGTGTGTGCTATTTTCTTTCGCAGGTGTTCTAGCTCTAGCCGTGTTCATCGTCATTTCTTCGAGGATGATTGCACTTGGATCGTCTTCGCTTCGCTCGCCAAATTCATTTCTTTACTCATGTATTTTTTCTTTACTTGTTGGTAGTGGATTTGTCTCCGCCCAACATATTGTATCAAGACAATTCATTATCATTTTATGATATCTTTTATTCATTTATTTTGTGTGGATAAGATTAGTTATGGTTCTACTGCATTTTACAGCTTACGTATATTTATTATACGGCTAGCATGGCTACGTTTCTAGTCCTACGTATTTTGGGACTGGGGCGTTACATCCTCTACCAAGGATAGATAATTTATTTGATCAACTCAGAAGGGCGGCAGTATTCTCGAAGATTGACTTGCGGTCAGGGTACCATCAAATCAGAGTTAGAGAGCAAGACGTTCCGAAGATAGTATTCAGATCCAGATATGGGCGTTGGGAGTTCCTTGTCATGCCATTTGGAGCGACCAATGCGCCAGACGTATTCATGGACCTCATGAATCGTATCTTCATGTCCTATTTGGGCCAGTTCGTGATAGTGTTTATAGACGACATCTTAGTCTATAGCAAGAATGAGGCAAATCATGAGCAGTATCTTCGTGTAGTTCTTCAGATTCTCATAGAGCACCAGTTGTACGCGAAGTTTAGTAAGTGCGAGTTTTGGCTCGATCGTATCTCGTAGTTAGGTCAAATTATCACCTGAGGTAGAGTGGAAGTGGACCCCTAGAAGATGGTGGCTATAGAGTCATGGCCAGTTCCCAGTACTGTCGCAGAAGTTTGGAGTTTCCTAGGATTGGCTGGCTATTACCGACGGTTTGTCTCAGACTTCACTCGGATTTCAGCACTACTGATGTAGTTGACCCGCAAGGATGTACAGTTTGCTTGGACAGCAGAGTGTCAGAGTTCATTTGAGAAGTTGAAGTAGAGATTGTTGATGGCCCCCATTCTCACGCTTCCAGATGGGACTGGAGGATTTTTACTTTATTATGACGCTTCCGACAGAGGATTGGGATGCGTCTTTATACAACATGGTAAGGTAGTCGCTTATGCGTCACGTCAGCTTCGTGACCATGAGAGGAATTATCCTATCCTTGACTTGGAGTTAGCAGTGGTGGTTTTTGCACTTAAGCTTTGGAGGCATTATTTATATGGAGATCGAGTGGAGATTTTTACCGACCACAAGAGTCTGAAGTATGTGTTTACCTAGAAGAATCTTAACGTACGTCAGAGAAGATGGCTAGAGCTAATTATGGATTATGATATCAGTTTGCAGTTTCATCCTGGGAAGGCCAACGTAGTAGCAGATACATTGAGCAGAAGAGCCGAAGTTTATTTTCTAACAGCACAGCCAGATTTGTTAGCCGATCTTCAGAAGATGGGTATTGAAGTTATTCTTCCTACCAATGTGGCATTAATGGCCAACATGCAAGTTTAGTCTTACATAGTTGAGAGGATTAAGATGGCACAATCAGCATATTATAAGCTTCAGCAGCTTAGGGCAAAATGTGTAGCAGGACGAAGACCAGAGTTATGTATTCACGAAGATGGTACTCTCCGACATGGAAGACGTCTTTGTGTACCCAGTGGTGATGTCAAACATGAGATCATGGCAGAGGCTCATAGTTTTCAGTATTCAATTCATTCCGGTGGCACGAAGATGTACCGAGACATCCGTCAGCATTTCTGGTGGAATGGCATGAAGAGGGAGATAGCCCAGTTTGTCTCTCGTTGTTTAGTTTGTCAACAAGTTAAGGATGAACATCAGAGACCAGCTGGACTTCTTCAACCTTTACCGATCCTAGAATGGAAATAGGAGCACATTACCATGGATTTTGTAACTGGATTACCTAAATCCTCAGGTGGAAGAGATGCTATCTGGGTTATAGTTGACAGGCTCACCAAGGTAGCTCATTTTATCCCTTTCAGAATTGGTCAGTCGACTGATCAGCTAGCAGAGATGTACCTCAGGCAGATTGTTAGATTGCATGGAGTGTCGGTTAGTATCGTATCAGACAGAGATTCAAGATTCACATCACACTTTTGGCGGAGTCTTCAAGAGAGCTTGGGGACTCGTCTCAAGTTCAGTTCAGCTTATCATCCGCAAATAGATGGTCAGTCAGAATGCACGATTCAGACTCTCGAAGATATGTTGCAATCTTATACACTCGACTTCGGTGGTTCGTGGGAAGATCACCTGCATCTCGTGGAGTTCTCCTATAACAACAGTTTCCAGGCTAGGATCCAGTGGCCCCTTTTGAAGCACTGTGTGGCAGGAAGTGCATATCACCTCTGGCTTGGGATGATGTCGGCGAGAGACAGATACTTGGTCCAGAGATGATTACGCAGACAATCGAGGTGGTCAGACAAGTCAGAGATCATCTTCGAGTTGTCCAAGATATCCAACGCCATTGGGCCGATTCTCATCGGCGTCCCCTTGAGTTTTCAGTCGGTGACCATGTGTTTCTTAGGATCTCGCCTACCCGTAGCGCCATTCGATATCCTTAAGCGAGTAGGTGACGTGTCCTATCGTTTCGCTCTTCCGTCATCATTATGTGAGGTACATAACGTATTCTATGTATCCTAATTGCGACGGTATATTCCGGATCTGAGTCATGTCCTTGATCATTCGGAATTGGTTGTTGGTACCAACCTTTCGTATGAGGAAAGACCCGTATCCATATTGGACCGAAGGAAGAAGGTACTCAAGAACAAGACTATTAGCTTAGTCCGTGTGCTTTGGGTCACCACTCTTTGGATGAGTCAATATGGGAGCATGAGGATGATATCCGCTCGCGATATCCACACCTTTTTGACTCATAAGGTATAATATCTTCCTTATGCTTTTAATTTCTTGCTTGCATGAATAATTGCTTGATTGACTGCTAGTCTTAGCTTGCTTATGATTAATATAGCTTGCCCCGACATCTCTAGCCTCTTGATTAAATTCTGAGGACGGAATTCTTTTAAGGTGGGTAGAGTTGTCACTCCCATTTTTCGTTATACGTATTTTCGTATGCGTATACGAGATTTCCGACATTTATCAGGTGGACTGTAGTTAGACTTATTTTGCTTAGCCTAGTCTTGGTTTAATCTTGGTTTATTTGATCGGTTCGGTTCAATTTGACTTGGTTTGGCTTGGGTTGGTTTGGTTTGAGATAGAGAGGGTTGATATATAACCCAACTACTTTTCTTTCTCTCCTCATTCACTTCTTCATCTTCTTCATTTACTCCTCCCACCTACCAAGTCCTAGGCAAGTGCAACTTGCTTCATGGAGTAACTCTATTTTTGTTGTTCCATTGTCTTCCTCACGAGATTCTAAGACACTTTAGTGCTTAGCATTTTTAATTTCTATGGTTTATTTCTTGTAGATCTAAGTTGGTTGCATTTTCAGTTTTCTTGGGTTTTGATCTACCAAACTTTATTATTTTTAAGTTTTGATTGTTCTATGTTGTAGAGAATTCAATTTTACCCAAAATGGACATTTGAAAAGTTAGATTTCGACTTATTTTGAGGAAGTTATGGCCAAATAAGATTTGAGCTTTTTCTAGTTTATCTGTGCTAAATTTAGCAGGGACGATGAATAGTGTCGCATGAATAGTATCGTAGTCGCAGAAATGAATAGTGTCACATGAATAGTACCGCAACCGCATGAATGAATAGTACCGCATAAATAATGCCACAACCGCAGGAATGAATAGTACCGTATGAATAGTACCGCAGCCGGCAGAAATGAATAGTGCCGTATGAATAGTATCGTAGCCGCAGGAATAAATAGTACCGCATGGCATGCATAGTGCCGTAGAAGGCTGCATAGTGCCGCAGAATGCCGCATAGGGCCTATTTTGGCTGTTTTAAGTCCTATTTGGCTGAATTGTGGCCAAAATTTCTCCCAACTCCCAACATGAAAGTTGTAGATCATTTTCTTAGCTTCAAGAATATGTTAGTAGCTATTTTATGCAAGTTTCTTTCATTCATGATAATATAAGGATAGAACACGATAGTGGCCTGTTAAAGCGCACTCTTAACCAGTAACAAGTAACATGACATGATAGTGGCCCGTCGTGGCGCACTCTTGATAAGCAACCTTGGCATGATAATACATGATAGTGGCCCGTCGTGGTGCACTCTTGATCAGTAAACCTAACATGATAATCTCGATATGATGTTGTGACGGCTATCTTGACTTGCTAAGTAACTTTTATCTTGACACTGTGGGTGTTTGTGCTTGTAAAAGCTACATGTCTCGTCTTGCATCATATCTAGGACATGAATTCCTGGTTACCACGGTCAGGGATTCATACTGAATCTGACTAGGATAAATACTAGATTGATCAAGTAGTTCATGAAAAGATTTCCCAACTACAGGCAGTCCCGTTATCTGGGCACTCTAATTGGACTTGTAGCCTGCCGTCGAGTAGGGCACATTTCCAGCACACTGTCATGTGTTGCACCCCCAAGTCACCTAATCCAACTCTCTCAACTTGTGATCGGATAACCTGGATTAAGACTGCTGGGCTTGTGGCTGTTGGAACATCTCGATGCATCTTGTTAGTAACTAAGCTTGTGACAATCTTAGTTAGTTAAAGTATCAAGCCGTACTCATTTCTTGGCCGTGATTGATGGATGGAGTCCCGTCTAGTCTTGCCTAGGTAAGACCAGTACATGCTTATTTCTGCACATTACTGTTATGTTTTACTCTTGTCGATAATTGGTTGGAGACTAAGCTCTATTCTGGTGAAGGATTACAACCCTAGTCCTTGTTTGGTTTACGGGTTGCAACTTGGCTACCGGAATAGTCCCTTAGTTGTCTTATCGTTTATCATCCTGATTTCTTTAACTCATGTATTTTATTATCCTTTATGTCTCATGTGCTAATGTGCTGGTTTTAGTTCTTAGCCTCCTTTGTGGCACTTGCTCTTTCTGGGGTCTGACCCAGCTGGTTTTGTATGGCCAGATTTCGGAGCAGCTCCCGAAGATCTCCCAGCCTTCCTGCCAGATGGTGACCACTAGAAGAAACCCTGGCAACGAGTAGGTTTTATTTTGCTCTCCCACTCTATTGTAAAATTATTCTTTTGAGGCGTTTAGCCGCCGAGCAAGTGTTAGCTCGTGTTGAATTTACATTCCTATCTGCCTAAGGGCTGTAACATGATTGACAAATCCTAGGGTTGATCATCTATGACTTAAACTATTACTAGTCTTCACATTTTGTATGACTAGCTTCATGATCATCTGAATATGTAATGTTTGGGACGTCTTACTTTATATGTCTGATGATCTACCATCTTGTTACATTTACTTGCTTGCTTGAGATTGAGACACTATGCTTGTTCTTGACCCTAATAGACTAATGGCTTGTAGTAAACCCTCATGCATCTAGACAGTCGTCACCGTATTGCGAGGTAGGATTCACTTCAATGTACGTAGCTGGCTGTGTCTGTCCACCGCTCTCCAGTATTTTGGTTCTGGGGCGTGACAGTTGGTAAGCTTCTTCAAAACTGGCATCGGTGATCTGGATGCTATGGAGAGCATTCTTCTGACACCCACATCAGACAGCTCACGTGATTCTGACACTCAGATCAGACAGCTCAGGTCTCTGTGATCCAGAAGGGTCTTCCTCAGATGGTAGGAAGAGCCTATACACATGAAAGTTGGATGGTGTTTGCAAAAACAAAAGTCTTTTTATTTCACAAACTTTGTAAGAAGATTACAATTGAATTCTGGGAAAGTACAACGATAGGAATCCGATCTGAAGATGGTCGCTTTATTCCTTGGACGATGTGAACTTTGAAGACGATAGCCTCTGAAGAATGCAGCAACACTTGGACAAGAACTCGTGATCTCTAATGATAATAATGATCTGATCCCCTTAATGAAGGACTTGAAACTCTATTTATAGAGTTCTAGAAATAACTGATTTGTAGTTATTCTGGATTGCGCATGATGAACGGCGCTAGCAATAGACTGCGCAAACAGCGAACTGCGCTGGCAGTTACTCGATCGTAGGCCAACTGTATTAGATGTGTGGCATTATTTGATTGAAATACGCATGGTCGTGCACAGGAGGTTGCCACGTGGCGAGCAATTGATGGCATTTAAGCCATGTATTATCTTGATGGATTGTGCCACTTGAAAAGCGCTAGCAACAGACTACGCTGAGAGTCAGGCTTGGTCAAACTGCGCTGAAGTGGAGCTGTCATACTGCGCTGGTTGTACAGTTGTCCTCGAGCGCTGTGCTGCACAAGAAACGAAAGGACTCCTTGTTTATCGGACTGTCAGCTGTCAGAAGATCGGATTTTTGTCAGGTAATGATGGCACTGCCATGTCAGCGTAGCGCGCTTGGGTGTTAGCGCAGTTCAGCTTGCGCGTTTGAATGGTAGCGCAATCTGCCTCCTGCGCAGTCCATTTGAAGAGTGCACAATTTCATTTCTTCTATTTATTTGATAAATGCAACTTGATTTTTAGGACCTACAAGACCCCCTTCAAAGTTTTCGAAATTTAAAAATTTTCAAAGTTTCAAAATACTTTAAATTTCGAATTTAAAATCAAGTTGCGCAAGTTGCACTCTGACTGCGCGTTTGGAGGGATTAGCTCCGACTTTTGTGGCACAATCGGAGATAGCTGTTACACTTAAAAAACTATAAATAGTTTCTTTTTTTCTTTCTTTCATCCTTTACTCATCTTTCGACTGTTCAAGAGACAAAAGCTTCCGTTCCTTCTCCGACTACTTCTTCTCCTTCCCGTCGACGATAGCGATGGCTCCCAAGCGTACAGCCACCGAGAAGGGCAAGTGTAACGCCCCAGTCCTAAAATACGTAGGTCTAGGAACGTAGACATGCCAGCTGTATTCATACGAAGTACACTCCAATATATGGAAACCTCGTACGAATACATAAGCTGTAAAATGCAGTAGAATCATAACTAATCTCATCCACACAAAATAAATGAATAAAGATATCATATAATGATAATGATTTGTCTTGATACAATATGTTGGACGGAGACAAATCCACAACCAACAAAATAAAAAAAATATATGATATATAAAAGAATAATTTTTGGCGAGCGAAGCGAAGACGATCCAAATGCAATCGTCCTCGAAAAAATAGCGATGAACACGGCTAGAGCTAGAACACCTGCGAAAGACAAAAGCACACACATGGAGAGATAACCAGGTCCTCAGAGGGACGTAACAAGACACATAATATCATGCCATATAAACTGAATAAATATTGCTCAAATAAATAAGTAAATCGAATTATAACATGGTCCAATACGCACCTACTGAACGAGCGTACCATCCCCCCAACCAAACAAGGACAGGAGATGGTAAACTAATTCACGGTGATGTATCTTTCCATGCTATGAATCTAATATGGTATCCGGACCCCAATAAGGTTCAATACCTTCTCATCGAAGTAGTAAGTCACACCTACAACCAAACAAGGACAAGATGTGACAAACTAATCCGCGACAAGTTATTGTTCCAAGCCACGGTCAGATACAAGTACCCAAACCAAAAGTACTCGTACCTAACGGATAAAGGTAACCTACCGTTCTAAGTGAAATGTAGTTAAGAACAATCCTTCCTACGCATGGGCCCTGGCTGAATAGGATCGGCATAATCCCCCCTTGGGCACCAGAGGCCCCATCAGTAAGAGCATGACGTTCCGCAGAATCGTCAGTGGCCGTCAGTAATCATGGGTCATCAATCCCGTATCTCCAGCGGAGAGTCCGGGTCACAAGGGAAAGTGCATCGAAGCCCATACACTAAGAAATTGTCCTCCCCGCCCAATGCCTACTGTGTTGTATCCACGACATAAACCACTATAACCGCTAAGTCAAACTAGCATGTAATCTCTATTAGCGGTTATTCCTATCGCACGGCTTGTATGTACTGGTGGCCAGCCAATTACGCACTTCTGTGTCCTACATACGACACACAACTTCGTGTTACAACGTGTCAAGGCCAATGAATGCAACACACAAGGTGGTCCCTTAAGTCTAGGTTTAATTTGTAAGAAAAATAATACACAGCAGGAAATATAAATGAACAGTAAGTTCTAACAGTTATGCCATGTATCATAGTTTATTTTTGCATAAAGAAAATAGATAATGCATGAAATATGAGCTAAAATAAATAAACAGCAAATGACAAGGTGTCTTGCCTGGTAGGATGCCTGGTGTGCTGCGATAATCAATGTGGCACGAACTGCAACTTCGGTGCAACAAATGTACATGGTGACCTCAGGTGGCGGCACGGACAGTTCCATTGGGTCCAGAAGGGTCAATTTAGCTAGGGTGGACATAAGGAAGTCTCGAAATTGGCGGAGGAATAGGAATAACGGGATTGTTCATAGGAAGGAGAAAATCAAAGAAGAATGGAAAATATATAGAAAATTATAGGAAATTATTTATAATGCTAAAATCCGTATTTGTAAAACTATAATTTTGTCAAATAATTTAATTTAAATAAATAGAACCTTTACAACAATATCTAGGTCTATAATATTGTTGTTACCAATAATAAAAATAGTTTTTTTATGAACTTATCTATTTTTGGCTAGTAAAGTAATAAAATAATAATTGGTACTAATAGTACAATAACAAAGGTATAGCAATAATATTTTAAATTATTTATCAACTATTACATATTGTATAAAAAAATCTTGGTAAAGAAATAACCCAATTAGGAAAAACAACAACAATATTAATAATAAAATTAATGAGAATAATAATAATAATAACTATCTTCAAATAATAATAAAGATGTCAAATAATAATAATAATAATAATAATAATAATAATAATAATAATAATAATAATAATAATGATAATATGAAACAAAACACCAAAAGCAAAAGCCAAATAAAATAACTAAAAACAAACAAAAAAAACAACAAAAAAACAAAACAAAAAAAATCAACTTTCAAAGCACAGTTATCCTCTTTCGAGGAGAACATTTGTCCAAAAAAAAATATAAGAAAAGCAAGGGAGAAGGAGAGAGAGGAACGAGGGAGAGGTGCGGGAAGAACGAGGAAGTCTAGAGAGAGGGAGAGAGCGGCGACGGAAGGAATTTGACCGGAGGGGGGCGGAGGAAAAGGGAAGAGACGGCGGTGGCGCACGTGGTGGGGCGGCATAGTGCCGGAGGAGGGAGCGCAGGAATTGGCTGACGGAGCGGGCCGGAGGGTCGACGAGGCTCCGGCGAAGGAGAAGCTGCGCGCGGCGAAGGTGGCCGGCGAGCCCGAGGTCGAGAGCGCGGAGGTGGGAAGATCGGTGAGCGGCGGAGCGCTGGGCTCGCGGAGGCGGAGATGTCGGGATCGAGTCGGGAGAAGAGTTGAGCGGAGGTTAGCGACCCGGAACGGCTGGTCGGCGGTGCGGGGAAGCGGCTGAGCGCGGCGCCAAGGAGGTGGCGGCGGATCGAAGGGATTTTCGGCGAGGGCTTGTGCGGCCAGCTCGCAGAGGGTCTGCTGGTGGACGGCGGTCGATCGCCGGATCTGAGCCTCGGCGGGGGTAGGTATGGTTCTGGTTTAATTTAAGGGGTTTTTTTTTTTCCCCTTTTGGTTTCATGGGTGGTGACGGTTTGGGTGGTTGGCCGGAGTTGGCCAGGGTCGGCCACTGTGTCGAGGTTGGCGTGCCGGAGAAGACATGGGGTCTGGGCTGTTGGCAGTCGACCGGAAAGGGGCTGTGTCGGGGTCAGCGATGGTGACAAGGATGGTGGTTCTCAGTGGTTGGAGGCGCCATCGGCCGGCTATGGCCGGTGACGATGGTGGTGCCGTGGGAGCTAACAGTGGTGATGGGTGATGGCGGAGATGGGGACATCGACGGACGACAGGAATTAGGTTTAGGGTTAGAGAATTGGGGATCGAAAATTAGGGTTTAGGGATTGGAGATGGTGTCGGAATTGTCGACACGAAAAGGAGAAATGATGTATTTGTAAAAAAAACGTGGAATAAGATTATAGACTGGGAGGGAACATGGACACGATGCACGGACTTTTGGGTGGTGGAAATTGTGGAAGATGAATGATAAAAATTGGAGGAGTACCTGCCTATTTATAGGATGTGGGAATTCCCAATAAGATAGGATTTGGAATAGATTTAAAACCCAAAATAGATAATTCGTAGTTTTAAATTAAATCTATTTAAAAATTCCAGTCCAAATCTAAATCAACTTAAATTACATTGTATCTTTTTTTAAAATCAAATAAGATAACCAAATTTCAAATATTAACTATTTAAATAAATCCAATAATTCAAATCAAGATTTAAATGGCCACAATAACTTCCAAATATATTTTTCAAAATACCAATAATAATAATTTCGAAAATAATAAATATTTTTAAATATCTTTGTGAATAATAAAATATTAATATTAATAAATCTCAAAAATTATATTTTTATTTAAAATAGACTAATAAATAATTACGCAAATATATGTATGCACGAATAATGCATACATGACTATTCTTTTCCTAGTATACAATAAAATATTATTTGATTAATAACTCTTAAAAAAACAAAAAGGCTTTTTATACAAGAATAATAATTATATATAATATTTTGAAAGTGTATAATAAAATAGAAAATTGCTTTTCTAAAATATGTACGCTCGCACATATTCGTACTCGTCGAGCAAAAATAAATAAATAAATAAATAAATAAATAGATAATAAAATTTCGTGCTCGACGTACAATACGACTACGCAACGTACAATACAAAATTGTAAATAGTACCAAATTTAAAAAAAATAGTATAATTTTAGGGGTTTTACATCCTACCCAACTTAAAAGAATTTCGTCCTCGAAATTAAGAATTAGTAGGGGGTGAGAGGACACAAGGGGGTATCAATGGGGATCCAACGATGACAATGTTTTCACAAAATTATGTCGTAAGAAATCGCGATCTAGATCGTAGAAAAATAATACAGTATGGTCACGGTAATGAATGAGGGTCACGTTTAAGAGAACGAAATAGATTCGCTTTAATTAAGCGATTAGAGGGTCTTGATAGGGCCGAGTAGTTTGGGATGAAGGTATAGCAACGTTGAGTGAGAATGGTCATAGCCGATGGGAAGGTTCGAGGAAGTTCTAGTATGACGCTTTCGTCCTCCTAAAATAGGTGAGGGCGAAGCAATATAGAGTTCGAAGGAGGTGTTATCGAATATGAATACGTGATTCAAGGACGACCGAAATTTTTTAAAAGGAGTTGCGAAGGCAGTCGCGGATGGGACTCTAAAGGACAAGTTTAGCTATGTCCCCATCCACGTAGAACGATAGATAAAAGCGAACCAAAGTGCACTCGGTTGATCAGACCATCATGCACCGGTTCTGAGTAGACAATACGTTAGTGAGCGGCCGCTCAATAGCATATGCCTTGATCAAGCTTGATAAAGGATTAGCTTGCAAATACTAGGCTATATTAGCATCATTAGTCTAGATAGTAGTACATAGGCACGATGGTAGATGAAATGAGATCCAATATGAATAGTCTAAGAGTCATGAGAATCTAAGTCTTGATTATTCCTATACCATCATTCTACAGTTTTTATTGACCAAGGCTTGGTTGACCAAATGGGTTGACTTTCTCTAGTCTCTATGGTATAGATAATACTATTTGTATTCCCCTAATGGTCAAGGGTATGTCAAGTCGTGGGGCATTCTACCCAACTTAAAGAATTAAGCTAAGGGTGTTTTGGGACATCTAACTAGTAGGGTCAATCTCTAGCAAGCACGAAGGGAAAATAAGAATAGGGATGGAAGGAAACAAGCAAGATGCAATTGATGAGTCAAACGGTAGATAAAATCAAGGAAAGAGGTCAAGTATGTGGATGAGATCCTAGACTTCTAATCCTATACGCAGGCTTGCTTGGTACGGTAAAGTAACCAAACAATTTATCTGACCTGCATGGGCCACCACAAAAATATGTAACGCCCCAGTCCCAAAATATGTAGGACTAGAAACGTAGACATGCCAGCTGTATTCATACGAAGTACACTCCAATATATGAAAACCTCGTACGAATACATAAGCTGTAAAATGCAGTAGAATCATAACTAATCTCATCCACACAAAATAAATAAATAAAGATATCATATAATGATAATGATTTGTCTTGATACAATATATTGGGCGGAGACAAATCCACTACCAACAAAATAAAATAAATACATGATATATAAAAGAATTATTTTTGGCGAGCGAAGCAAAGACGATCCAAATGCAATCATCCTCGAAGAAATAGCGATGAATACGGCTAGAGCTAGAACACCTGCGAAAGACAAGAGCACACACCTGGAGAGATAACCAGGTCCTCAGAGGGACATAACAAGACACATAATATCATGCCATATAAACTGAATAAATATTGCTCAAATAAATAAGTAAATCGAATTATAACATGGTCCAATACGCACCTATTGAACGAGCGTACCATCCCCCCAACCAAACAAGGACATGTTAGCACCCTGAATTTCGGGTTCATTTTTTTTATTTTTATTTTATTTTCTGATTGATTGGTTTGATAAATAATTTATTCTGTTAATTTTCCTGTAAGTGTACTTTTTCATGCCATTGATATTTGGAGTATCAGGGATGTTCAACTCTGGAAATCTTCTTCATGAGTTTTGGAGTGGACAGGATTACCTTTATGACGGTATATAGTGTCCCATCCAAACTTGTTCCCTTGTGCTCTTTCTGCTTCGCCGAACTTCGGGTCGAATTAGACCGTTCGATCAGTAATTGATTTTCCCACTCTTTTCCTTGATCATTTTCAGCGCGTTACCATGACTTTTAAATTGGGAGCGCCAGACCAGTTATTTTCTTGAAACCAACTCCTCATTGATGATCTACTCAAGACGCTCGTCACCCATGACCTTCGTTTCCCACTCAGACACGTCATTTTGAGCTCCATTTGATTCGCACAACTTTTTCGACACGTGATCTGATTTTATTTCACGCCACGGCGTCACATTTATTTTCCAACTTGATTTGTGGGTCCCCTGTCGACCAAAACCTGTCAGTCCCAACTATGGACATGGCCCACTTTGAGCCTACTATCCGTCCGCCACTTGTGTCCCATTTATTGGAATCCCTATGTGCTACTTATTCGCTCATGATCATCAATGTCTAATTTTAATTCGATTTTCGCACAATGTCCAGTTTTGATCCAATCCGGCTCCACCGAGACCTGTCCAGCTTTGTGTTGCCCTCCATCGGCACACCCTCATTTTTTCGTGTCCAAAATAATATATTATACCCTATCTACCTATTTCAATATTTATTGGAATTTTCATTGATTTTAAATCCATTGGGATGACCAATTATTCCTATAATTAATGACTACCCATGATTTCTCTCAATCAATCCTCACCCTACAATTTTTTTCTAACACCCACTCTCACAATTTTCCTCTTAGGCCGGCCCTAACTTTCTTATAGGAAGAATCTCTTTCTCTCTCTTTCCCTCTCTCTTTAATTATTGTTACTCTCCTTCTCTCTCTTACTTTTCCATGCAAACAAATACCAACAACAGCAAGTAACTTCAACACCACAGCTCCCATGGCCGAGTACCCATCCCTGAACCCGACCACCTCACTTCGGCCGTCCCCTTGGCCAGCCTCGCCGTCGGCCATGAACGACGTCGACCATCTTCTTCTCTTCCTTCTCCTCTCCTCCTCCATTTCACAATGCCACCACCATCGACCTTCCTTCTATCCCCACCACCAAACAACCGCCGCCGCCACCTTCATCCGCGACCACCCTCCACCGCGAGCCCCCGCGTGCCGCCCACGCGCGTCGCCGGCCGACCACGAAGCGCCGCGACGCGCACACAGCAGCAACGCCAGCCCTAGCGCGCGCGTGCATGGCGCCACCGCCGGTGTCACCGCCGCCGTGGTCGGCGGGGACGACCCCCATGGGCGCGCGCCACCCTCGGCTCTCCTTCCCTGACGGCCACCGTCCTCCGGGACGCGCCGTTAAGGCGATTTCTGTGTTTTGAACGACGTCCTGTCGTGACGCGCGCGGGATCGAGTTCGTTTTGGCGCCCCGTCGCAGCAACTTCGCGTGCGTTTTCCCGGAGATCCGACCGTTGGATCGGTGATTTATTCGCTCCGTCGCAATCTCGGTATATCCACCTTCATCCCTGTCAATTTTCGTCCGTTAATTTTATCGTTTGATACATGAAAACCGGCCACCAATTTGACCGTTTAAATTGTATTAAATTTGGACAGTTTCGTGGGGCCAACTTTGTCAGCTTGTATCTCCTCCACCGCAACTCCGTTTGGCGTGATACCAGTTCCGTTGTGAAGCTGGTATAACCCTCTTGCTACCCCTTCAGTTTCGTTTCATTGTGAGCTTGTTTGATTGGTTGAATTCGACGCCAAAGTTGGCCATCCAAATTCGTAATTTCTAACTTGTAAAATTCTATTTTTGAACACGAGACTCCAGATTTCATTTCTGACACCACAATTAGACTTGTGGCATCGTTCTAGCATGTTTTCATATAAAATTTGTTAGATTTGGAGAACGTGGGCCCGGGCACGTTTTTCGGTGCAAAACGGGTCTCACTTTCTGGGTCAACGGGACTTTTTGACACCGGCTCATTAGAAACCAATTCCGAAGATACCGTTGAGTTCGTATCGTCATTCTGGACTCGTTGACATATAATTTGCTAGGTTTTGGTGGACATTGGATCTGGCACGCATTTCGGTACAAGTCGGATACCAATATCCGGGTCAACGGGTCATTGTGAGATCGGCTCATCGGAATCCAATTTCGGAGATACCGTTGAGTTCGTATCATCATTCTGGACTCGTTAACATGTAGTTTGCTGAGTTTTGAGAACTTTGGCTCCGGCACGCATTTCCGTGCAAACCGGAATTCCAAGTTCTGGTCAACGGGCCAAATTGAGATCGGGTCAACGAAATCCAATTCTGGAGATAACGTTGGGTTCGTATCGACATTCTGGTTGCGTGGACATATAATTTGTTATATTTTATAGACTTGTTTTCTTACACATTTTTCGGTGCAAAACGGCTCCGACACGGACACCGTTTTGACCCAAAATTATCTTTTTGCCCTTGTGTCCAAATTGGACCGTCGGGTAGGCTATCCTAGCTAATTTGACCATTTTGGACACGTTGGCGATGTTCATTTCATCGTCCGGCAATGTTTGTTGATAATTTCTCTGAACTTAACCTTTTTATAATTAATTAATAATTAATTCATATAATGTTCGTATTTCGGGATTAGTACAACGAAACTGAGATCAGTCAATTCCAGTGATCTCACATCGCTAAAATTGACAAGTTGGACATGTGGATCACTATAATAAGATTATCAACCTTATCGATAATCCTCTTATCTCGATTTACGTGTCGTAAGTTTCGACGTACAAATAACGAAGTACACTTTATATTAGACTAGAATTGACCCTGTTTGACCAGAGTTGACCAGTTGACCCAAAGTCAACTATAAGTCAACGCTTGACCTAGTTTGACTAAATTATTGACCGGAGTTGACCTAGAGTTAATTTGACTTAGAAGAACCTAGAATAATATAGATTGCCTGTAGGGATTTATTTATTTTCAACTTGAACACCTTGTAACCTGTGTTGCTTTAAATAGGACTCTGTGGCTTCAGTGGGACCCCCTATACTTATCAGCTGTTCAGGTTATCGAGGCGAGTACATTCTCTGATCATTTCATATCCTGCTTAGAATTATTACCTGCAGTAGATTACTTTACTTGTACTGTCACGTTGGTCACACGGATTGGTACTATATGGATCTTTACATGCGATGTTATCCCCCTCAGGAGCATCGGGTACATTATGCTTGTGCGTTTCACTTACATCGTGTACTCCTGTGCTTTCATTACATGTGCACTCCTGTGAATCTTGTACTCTCATGTTCACGGAGCCCCCATGTATACTATCATGTGTACCCTATATGGGCCCCATGTGATATCCTGTGCAATAACATAACCTGTTTAGATACTTGTGTATTGATTGGGGATACAGGGGAGTGCTAGTAGTCGTGTGAACAATTCCTTTGTAGTGTAGATTTCCTGTGCACCTCGACATCCTGTGCAAATCTGTCCTGTTCACATGTGCTATCTCGTACTCTGACTCACTAGTCACTGTTAGTTCTCTATGTATAGTAGATATTTACATTACAGTTCTTTTCCTGTTTACATACTGCTTTTCTTCAGTACCTGTATCTTACTTTACTGCATGTTATATGTTTTCTAACCTGCTATGATCTGTTGAGATGTACTGTGCTCGCTCCAGTCCTGACTGGACCTGTTGATAAATTTTACAGATAGCCTGGAGGTGCCTGCTAGCCTAGAGGAGACACAGTAGGGTTTGTTTAGGTAGTTATTTCATTTTTGTCTGGAGTTGTATTTACTTTGTGGATTACTGTATCTTTATTTGAGTTTTGAGATGTACTTCTGGGTTCATGTATCTTAGACACTTAGACTTCTATCTCCTGTACCTCTTTTGGATTTCATGTTTTATCTATTCTTATCATGCTCTACCTTAGATGTGATTGAGTTTGTATCTGCTATGTCACCCCCATTCGGGGAGTATAAACTGTTTAGTCTTATACTGTTAGATGCATTGAGACCTAGGACAGCGTTCTACCGCCGACACTGCGGCGTAGGCTGGGCGTTGTTACGTTCTCGTGCCCTAACTCTAGGGTGCGGGTCGTGACACGTTTTTAGTGGTGGCCCATGCAGGTCGAGACTAAAGTGTAGTGGTATTCGAACTAGAGTACCACTACAGCCTGCAGTAGGATTAGGATATATTTTGAAGGTACTCAATCACAGTTAGGAACCCTTGAGAGATTTCCGGGACGACCCTGGAGAATCTTATTTAACTTCGATTTGAAAACTCTCTTTTTCCCTTGATTTAATTTATTTTACTTTTGTTGTTAAATTTGATTTTTATGGATTATCGTTGAATTTGAGTTTGTATGAAAGATTTTCGAATTTTGAATTTTGATGATAGCTGTTGCATTCGAGTTTGCATTTTGATGGCTTGTGTTCACTTTTGAATTTTGATGTTCGTTAATAAATTTTGATTTGATTTTTGAGTATTCATTGTTGATTTAATTTGATTTTTGGCAAGATGAAATTATATGGGCTAGGTCATCTATGTTATGGAATCTAGTCTTCTATAGTCACATTAGCCAGCACGGTGAGGACATATAGTCTGACTCTGGATGTATTTCTCGGGTGTGGAAATTTAAGGTTTTCGCAGCCAAGCATGCGGCACCGCGAAAATGTTAAATACCATGATTCTAGAGATATGTGCATAAGTCAAGGGCTCTGTGATTATCGTAGCCTTGCTTACTAGTATGACGAGGATTTAGAGTACCATGATTTTGGATAGACGCATATGATTATCGGATTGCACCTTAAAATATTTTGAACATGTTTTCTCTACTTTTTCTCAGTCATTCAAAAAAAAGGAATTATTGTTTGTTGTTTTGCCTAGTTTCTTGTCATTTAACTTAAGAGTATGTTTAGTTGTTTTCATAAACCTTTGTGTAACTTCTTGCTATGAGTTTTTCTTAATACAATGAATCGATGATTTTGCTAGATTTTATTTTGAATTTGATATTTAAGTCTGGATTTCAAAACGGTTCCTTCTTTAAAACTGATAAGCAGAACAGATCTTCTCGTTATTTCTTTCTTGCTATTATTCTTGTATTAAATAATAATGATAATAAAACTGTCTTGATTTCGTCAATCACCTGCTTGCAATCTTGGTAGGAATCTAAATGTTAGTCTTAACGTAGAATTTATTTTTATTGGGACATGAGAATATGTATATGAATATATATAGCAGACACTTTACCTAACACGTATGCATGCTACACTTGATTTTTCCACATATCTAGATAATATTGAAATGTCATTAATGTTAAATTTTCAAAATCCCAATGTTTTTGGCTTTCTGCTTTTCCAGTTTAAATTCGTCATTTAAATATAAATTTCATGTTATTAGTTTTGTCTACATAACTGCACATGTATGTTATACATAGAGTTTCAATTCAAAAAAATTGGTTAAGTTATGTTAAATTTGTAAAATCTAAGACTGTGCGCATATTGACCTTTAATGCTGAATTTCCAAATGTTAGTTCAAATTGCTGTTTTATTTTCTTAAATATAATATTGAGCTACCTTGTGGGAAGTAGGATATAAATTTAAGTTTCATATTCTTACATGCTAGTTTGTGATAAATATTCAGTTGGGTTTTAATGTTCAAGTTCTCCAAAATTCTGAAAACTAGTTACATGTTAACATTTTTACATTGATTTCCATGTTTAGTTAAATTTCAGATTTAATATGTAATATTGAACTGTATGCGTAGATAAATGTATTGGTAATATGATTAGGGTTTCATTTCTATCATGATAGGATGTATTGGAAGCATTGAGATAGTTGTGATGTTTCAAACTCCTAAATTTTGAATTTGTATTATGTTAATATTACCCTGGTTAAAGGTTAGCTTATTTTCAGATATTTTTGTGTGTGTAAATTGTTGACACAAAGTCACAGTCAACCAAATATTGACTACATTGACTAAATAATATTTGTATTAATTCAATACGACACACGACGACTGCATTCAGTTCAAGACAGATGACAGCTCAGTCTCCGGCTCTCAGTGTGTTCTGGAGTCTGTATTTTATAATTTCATTGAGTCTAGACTTGTGTACTCTGAGTCATGCTGAGCTCTTGGAACTTAGTCTATAACCTACCCAAAATCCCTAGCTCCACTGAACCAAACACTGCCCAAAAAGCCCCTTTGAACCACTCTGTGCTCTGGAGACAGAGTTCGGGCCGAACTCTGCCTCCACACAGAGTTTGGGCCGAACTCTGTCCCCTAGAAATCAGGAACCCTAATTTTAGGGTTAGCTGGTTGCTAGTTGTCCAACGGCCAAATTTTTGAATTTTCCTACCCGAATTCTGGCCGAATTCTGCCTATAAAAACACTATAAATAGGGCATGAATTCTCTCATTTCAATCCATCCAATCTTCTCTTCTCTTCTCTCTTATACGTTCAATAAGCCATACCCTTCCCATCTACTAGCCACAAGCCTCCTAAGTCTCGAGTGCTCAGCATCTCTCAGTTAGGATTCTTGTGCAAGAGTCGAAGAAGTCGCTTGGACAATTCCAAGCAAATCGCTACTGCGATCCTCTGTTAGAAGTTGACGTGCTCTTCTGAAGAAAAGGCACGGGTTGTAAACTACTATTTCACAAATAGTGGATTTAATCCTGAGCTAGAGTTCATAGGCCTGGACTAGTCCTCCACGAGGGAAACCAGGTTAAAATCGCTGTGTTTGCGTATGCTCTTCTGCTCTTCATTTATTTTCTGCACTTTACTCTGATTATTTATTGTTGGTGAAAGAGTTATTTTTAATTGGCTATTTTTCTATATAAACTCTATTCACCCCCCTCTAGAGTTGCCAAACTGTTCTTCAATTGGTATCAGAGCTCTGTTCTCTTTACAAGGACTAACATCCTAAGAGCTGATCCATGGCAACCACACAATCCTTGATTTCTAATCATGGTGAAGGTCAGTCCACTCATAGGCCTCCCCTATTTGATGGGACTAATTACACATATTGGAAAACAAGGATGAGCTTCTATCTTAAGTCTCTAGACTTTGACCTGTGGACTGTCGTCACTGACGGTTACAAAAAGCCCGCCAGAATAGTTGTCGATGGTGACCTCATTGAGAAACCACACGACAAATATTCTGTCGAGGAGAAGAAACAGGCAAGTCTAGATGCTAGGGCTATTAATGCTTTATTCTGTGCTATAGACAGGAATGAGTTCAACAGGGTCTCTACATGCACCACTGCTCATGAAGTATGGAGACTTCTAGAAGTGACGCATGAAGGAACCACACAGGTCAAGGAATCCAAAATAAGCCGTCTCACTCAAGAATACGAAGCTTTCAAGATGAAGCCAAGTGAGACGATCACTCAAATGTTCACAAGATTCCTCGACATCATCAATCCTCTATCCTCGCTTGGAAAGCAGTACTCAAACCACGAGAAGATTCGTAAGCTGCTCAGAGGGCTACCAAAGATTTGGAACCCTAAGGTGACAGCCATCATAGAAGGAAACGATCTCACAACAATGTCAATGGAGACCTTGATGGGTAAGCTTATGACTCACGAGCTTGACCTCAAGGACTTCGAAGAGCCTGCTCCGAAGACCAGGGAGATCGCACTCAAAGCTCATCAACGAAGAGCTAATCATGATGAGACCGAAGAAGATAATTCGGATGATGAAGACCAAGCTCTCATGGTTCGCAACTTCAGGAAATTCCTTCGCTTCAATCGAAGAAAGAAGGAATCTCAAGAAGACGATGAAGAAGAACCAACTTGTTACGGTTGCAAGAAAACTGGACATGTCCGAAAAGACTGCCCATTCCTGAAGAAGAGCAACCGCTATGAGAAGCCATACAAAAGGAACTCATCAAAGAAATATGCCAACACAGGCATTTGGCATGAAAGTGAAGCGAGTGACTCTGAGGAAGAAAAGGACTCTCCTCAAGATACAGCAAATGTGTGCCTGATGGCAACTTCCAACAAGGTATCTAACGAAACTCTGGATGACTTCTCTTTTGATGAACTTGGCGATGCTTTCACTGATTTACTCGATGATCATAAAAAGGTCATCGATAAATATAAACATGCCAAGGACAAAATCAAAAGTCTAGAAGATGAGATAGAAAGAATTTCTTTACTTCTTGATAATGTTAGAAACACATCACCCACTAATGACACTGATGAAGTATCCAAGCTTAAATTAAGCTTACATGATGCTGAAGCACGTATTGAGCAACAAACTCAAGAAATCACTACTCTCAACACGTTGCTTGCTGAAGAAAAGAGTAGACACAAGATTTCCATGACTAAGATTTATGGCTTAAATATTAAGGTTGATGAACTGCAAGCTGTTTCTAAAAGATTAGAAACCAAATTGGGTAAACAGGTTGTTCAACCTCAAACCCAATCACATGGGCACAACACCACTCATGCTAGTCAACCACGTCATTCTCATGCAGCACATAACCATGCATTTATATACACAAACTTTCACAAACCACGTGCACGTAAGAACAATTCTCACTCAGTACACACTCATCATGCACAAAGATACAATCAATATCACTCCACACATAAAAATTATCATGCCATGCCATATAGACAAAATCATCATGCAATGCCATATAGACAAGGTCCTCATATACCATATAGACAAAATCATCATGTCATGCAATATAGACAAAATTATCATGCCATGCCATCTAGACAATATCAGCATGTCACACATCATAGACAATACCATCATTCTATGCCTCATAGACACCATCAACATGCCACTTATTCCATGCATAATCATCTTTACCATGCTAACTCTTCACATCATGTCCATCCTCATCCTGTTGCTTACAGATATTATTCTCATGCTCCTAGTATAAATAAGAATGCTATCTGTACTTATTGTGGATCACATGGACACATCTCACCACAGTGCAGAGTTAGAAGACTTGTAGATAAAAAGATATATGCTTGGTTTCCAAAGACTAACTTTTCAGGACCCTCAAGAACTCGGGTACCAAAGGTCACATCTACTCTTGATGTAGGTGGACCTTCCCTCCTCAACTGAAAGTAAATAGATTCTCGATAGTGGATGCTCGCGACATATGACGGGAGACGCAAATCTTTTTGCATCACTATCGATGAAGAGAGAAGGATACGTATCCTTCGATAACAATCTCAAAGGGCACATTATAGGTAATGGTGTCATTGGTCATCCTCCTTCTCCTGTAATAAAGGATGTCTGCCTAGTGACCGAGTTAAAGCATAACCTGCTCAGCATTAGTCATCTTGCTGATCATGGATATGATATTAACTTTGGACAAAACAGTTGCTACATCTAAGATAGGTCAACAGGAGACATTGCTTTTGAAGGAAAAAGAGAGGACAACATCTATATTTTCTATCTTTCTATAAATACTAACAATGCAGGTAGATGTCTATATGCCCACAAAGACGAACGACTACTTTGGCACCAGCGTCTTGGTCATGCCAACATGGATGCTATATCCAGACTTTCTACCAAGAAGCTAGTGAGAGGATTGCCTGACATCACATTCAAAAAGGACACGGTATGTGCCGAATGTGAACTAAACAAGGCAACTAAATCCTCGTTTCATTCCATCAACTCTGTAAGTACTACTAGACCCTTGCAATTACTTCATATTAATTTATTTGGTCCTAGTAGAATAGCTAGCCTTGGTGGCAAACTTTATGCATTTGTTATTGTTGATGATTTTTCGAGATTTACTTGGGTTTTCTTTCTCGCTAATAAGAGCGATGCTATTTCTGCTTTCAAAATTTTTGTAAAGAAAGTTCAAAACAAAAAAGGCTACATGATTACTCGAATCCGAAGTGATCATGGAGGCGAATTCGTAAATTATGATTTTGAAAGTTTTTGTAATACAAATGGCTTTGATCATGAATTTTCTTGTCCTAGAACTCCTCAACAAAATGGTGTTGTGGAGCGGAAGAATAGAACTCTCGGCGATATGGCCAGAGTCATGTTGAATAAATTTTCACTTCCGAAATATTTTTGGACAGAAGCTGTTAGTACAGCATGCCACATTTTGAATAGGGTGCTGATTCGTCCCATTACGAAGAAAACACCCTATGAGCTTTGGTTTGGGAGAACCCCCAATGTTTCTTATTTTAAAGTTTTTGGTTGTAGATGTTTTATCCTTAACACCAAAGACAACTTAGGCAAATTTGATGCCAAAGCTGACGATGGTATCTTTCTTGGTTATGCCGCCAAAAGTAAGGGATATAGAGTTTTTAATAAACGCTCACTTATTGTGGAAGAGTCAACAAATGTGACTTTTGATGAAGACAACAGTGCAGCAAGTACTCTTGATGATGACGTTGAGCCATCAACTTCTACTCCAATGAATACTTCAACCGAAACTAATTCTCTGGAGGGTTTGCCTAAGAAATTCTCTTTCAAACCTTCTCATCCAGAAAATTTAGTTATAGGAGAAGTTTCACGTGGAGTAACTACTAGATCATCACTAAGAGACTCCGTTGCTAGCACTGCCTTCATTTCACAAGTAGAGCCTAAAAACATTTCTGAAGCTTTTAATGATGAATTTTGGATTTCTGCTATGCAAGAAGAACTCAACCAATTCGAGAGAAGCCAAGTATGGGAACTCGTTCCTAGACCGGTTAATCACTCGATAATTGGTACTAAATGGGTTTTTAGAAATAAAGTAAATGAAGATGGTTCAGTCACACGTAACAAAGCTCGTCTAGTAGCTCAAGGATACAACCAAGAGGAAGGTATCGACTACGATGAGACGTATGCTCCTGTTGCTAGACTAGAATCCATTCGGATGCTTTGTGCTTTTGCTAATTTTTAAAACTTTAAATTATTTCAAATGGATGTGAAAAGTACTTTCCTGAATGGTTTTATTAAGGAGGAAGTTTATGTGAAACAACCTCCTGACTTTGAAAATCACAAATTTCCCGACCACGTGTTCAAGCTAAAGAAAGCACTTTATGGCCTCAAACAAGCCCCCAGAGCTTGGTATGAAAGGCTAAGTAGCTTCTTACTTGAGAAAGGTTTTTCAAAAGGGAAAATTGACACTACACTGTTTATAAAATCTTTTAAAGACACTATTCTGTTGATTCAAATTTATGTTGATGATATCATTTTTGGTTCTACTGATGAAACCCTCTGTCAAGAATTTGCCAAGTGTATGCAGACAGAATTTGAGATGAGCATGATGGGAGAGCTCAACTATTTTCTTGGTCTGCAAGTGAAACAAATGGCTAATGGAACTTTCATCTGTCAATCGAAGTATACCAAGGACATGCTGAAGAAGTTCGATCTTGACAACATCAAACCAATCAGCACTCCAATGGCTACTTCAACCAAACTCGAACCAGATGAGAGCGGCAAACCCGTTGATCAACGTAAGTATCGAGGTATGATAGGCAGCTTACTTTATTTAACTGCTAGTCGCCCCGATATCATGTTTAGTGTTTGCCTATGTGCTAGATATCAAGCAAATCCTAAGGAATCTCACATGACCGCGGTTAAGCGTATCTTTCGATACCTTAAGGGTACGGTTACAGTGGGCCTATGGTATCCCAAGTCAACATCATTTGACCTCATCGGTTACTCTGATGCTGACTTTGCTGGATGCAAGGTCGACTGTAAAAGTACGAGCGGCACGTGTCATTTATTAGGAAAGGCTTTAGTCTCATGGTTTAGCAAGAAGCAGAACTCTGTCGCACTATCCACAACAGAAGCTGAATACATAGCAGCTGGGCGTTGTTGTGCACAAATTCTGTGGATGAAGCAAACCCTTGAAGACTATAAGTTATCTTTTATGCATATTCCTATATTCTGTGACAATACTAGTGCCATCAATTTGACTAAGAACCCTGTCTGCCACTCACGCACTAAACACATTGAGATCAGACACCACTTTTTGTGTGATCATCAGCAAAATGGCATGATTAACTTAGAATTTATTGACACTGATCATCAGCTAGCAGATTTCTTTACTAAGCCATTATCCGAAGAGCGCTTCAATTATCTTTGTCGTGAACTCGGAATTTTGGATGAAGCAGTTATAAGTTGAGACTTACTTGCGTAAATGTCGAGTATATTTTGATTCTTTTATGACAAATTTATTATGGGTACAAGCCGAAAGGGTCCTTCTGACAAAAAGGCATAAAAGCCTAAGCGACACGGTGCACTAGTCCTCAGGACTACCGCTAGCTGGGATCCGGCCCCTGCAGCTAACCCATGGCAAATTTGAAATACTGAATTACAATATATTTCCTTGTTTATTATATAGTTTGTTCCGATTTATTATTGCCTAATTGATCTTTCCTAAAGTTCATTCTGACCTTTGTGTACCTCTCTATGTACTTCATTGTTTTCATCAAACTTTTATCCTCAAAATCTCTTTTGTTCAACACTTAATCAATTTTTCTATCTTTTCAGCCTGCTTTTAGTTCTGGACCACTGATCCAGAACTCGGGCCGAACTCTGCCCCTAACAGAGTTCGGGCCGAGTTCGGTCCCTAAGTTCCAGCGTCGGGATCTGGCTCTGCCGTTGGATCAATTTAGATCCTATGGTCAATATTTCATCCGACCAAAGACAAACCCCTACTTTATATCGGGACTCCTTCTCTCTCCTTCACCATTGCCTCCTTCCTCACCTCTCCAAACTCTTTCCTTCAAACCCTAACCCTAGTTTTTGATCTAGAGTGCTCCATTGCTCCTCAAAATCAAGGAAAAAGGGTTTCTCGTCATTCTCTTCCACTATTTATTAATCATTTGAGGTATCATTCTTGTCTTCTATACTTCACTCTATCAAGTTTTTATGGCTCCTCGCTTGTTCAATCGTGGAAAGAGGATTCGAACTGAGAGTGTTTCCTCTTCGGATACTCCTCCGACGAAGGAACATATCATTGAACAACTTCAACCACCTCATCCGTTGTTCAACCCACCTCGTCCTCGAAACCCTTCTACCTATGACAACCGATTATTTGTTTCACTAGATGCCTCAAACAACTGGTTTAGTGACTATCGGAATCGTCAGGTATTCGCAGGACATCCTATTAATTTTTCTATCTTCTCTCAATATGATTCTTTATTTCATGACCTCTGCTTTGATGAGCTTGTCACTACCACTTCTGCTATCTATCGTCATGCTGTCCAAATGTTCTACTGCAACATGACCTTTGATGATCTCCATATTTATTCACGAGTTGCAGGTATAAATATATCTTTTGATGACTTTGACTTAGCCGAATATCTTGA
Source organism: Iris pallida (assembly GCA_029216955.1). Classification (NCBI taxonomy): domain Eukaryota; kingdom Viridiplantae; phylum Streptophyta; class Magnoliopsida; order Asparagales; family Iridaceae; genus Iris; species Iris pallida. Next base: position 38,613,103 of record JANAVB010029819.1, read on the forward strand.
TCTTCAAGAGCCCAATTCTTGGAAAAAGCTAGTTGACGCTCGCTCGTTCCGTTTTCCCGACGGAATTTCCCTTGAGAGCTTCAAGGACGATTTGTGTACTCCATACACACGTCTTCGCAAGCTCACGGCTAAATATCTCAACCCATTTTTTCTGATCTTCATTGGATTATTTCTAACACCATTCTACCCAAAACAGGTTCCCATGATGACATCACTTATCTTGAAATATCTGCTCTTTATCATCTTCACTTTGGAATTTCTTTCAATCTTCCACGTACAATGATGGACTGGATGATTCAATGTAGGAAGAAACCACGAGCTCTGGTTTATCCTCTGTACCTTCCTATGATCTTTCGTGCTTTTAACATACCACTTGATATCTGTCCGTTCTTGCCTGCTCCTGCTTTCCTGTCCAAGGCACGTCGTACTCAGGCAGTTGTCGCCTCTCCTGAGGCCTCTAAGCATTCTGATGATAAGGAGCCTGACGCCCCTCCTTTCGGTCAGGATGCACCACCTCCACCTGCCACTCTTGACTCCATCCAGACCATGCTCCAGGATCGTTTCTACTTAGAGGCTGATCGGTGGGCTCAGATGGACTACCGTACTACCCTGCAGATGAGTGCACTCAGCAACTCGCTGCATGATATTCGGTACTCCATGTTCCATCATCCTACTATGCCCATTCCCATGCAGCGGGATCCCGATCGTGAGGGATATCGCATTGATGATCCATGGGTCTTGCGTTACCTGGATCCGAGTGCTGCTCTTGTGGATCCCAGACGTTCCAACTCTCCTGGACCTTCTCGTGCTCCGTGATGGAGATTGGCTCGATCTGCTGCTGCTACTGCTGATGATCTTAGTTATTTTTTGCTTTCAGTTATTTAGTTTATTATGGTTTTATGTAGCTGGTTTTATGTACTCTGTTTATGAGTTGGCCACTTGGTTTGGTGGATGACATTATCTGTCCTTTATCATAGTTTTACTTTATGTCAGTGACTTATTTTGCTTAGTATTTCACTGTTTCTTCTCTGCTTGGTGTGGTTGCATTACTATTCATTGCTTCTTTATATTGCTAACTGCCAAAAGGGGGAGAAATATGTATATTTTTATAGTTTTGTGCTTGTTTTGCTTTTGGGAGATATTATCTATCAGGTCACAGGTTCTATGCATTTTATACGGGGGAGAGCTATAGCTTCTAGCTCGACACCGTTCATGGTTTACGGGGGAGCTATCTTCTTTTAGCTCAGGCATCGTTTATGGGGGATCTATGTTACAATCAACTGTGTCCAGGTATGAATATTGAAATATACATATATTATTTTGTCAATTATCAATATGGGAGAGATTGTTGACACAAAGTCACAGTCAACCAAATATTGACTACATTGACTAAATAATATTTATATTAATTCAATACGACACACGACGACTGCATTCAGTTCAAGACAGATGACAGCTCAGTCTCCGGCTCTCAGTGTGTTCTGGAGTCTGTATTTTATAATTTTATTGAGTCTAGACTTGTGTACTCTGAGTCATGCTGAGCTCTTGGAACTTAGTCTATAACCTACCCAAAATCCCTAGCTCCACTGAACCAAACACTGCCCAAAAATCCCCTTTGAACCACTCTGTGCTCTGGAGACAGAGTTCGGGCCGAACTCTGCCTCCACACAGAGTTCGGGCCGAACTCTGTCCCCTAGAAATCAGGAACCCTAATTTTAGGGTTAGCTGGTTGCTAGTTGTCCAACGGCCAAATTTTTGAATTTTTCTACCCGAATTCTGGCCGAATTCTGCCTATAAAAACACTATAAATAGGGCATGAATTCTCTCATTTCAATCCATCCAATCTTCTCTTCTCTTCTCTCTTATAAGTTCAATAAGCCATACCCTTTCCATCTACTAGCCACAAGCCTTCTAAGTCTCGAGTGCTCAGCATCTCTCAGTTAGGATTCTTGTGCAAGAGTCGAAGAAGTCGTTTGGACAATTCCAAGCAAATCGCCACTGCGATCCTCTGTTAGAAGTTGACGTGCTCTTCTGAAGAAAAGGCACGGGTTGTAAACTACTATTTCATAAATAGTGGATTTAATCCTGAGCTAGAGTTCTCAGGCCTGGACTAGTCCTCCACGAGGGAAACCAGGTTAAAATTGCTGTGTTTGCGTATGCTCTTCTGCTCTTCATTTATTTTCCGCACTTTACTCTGATTATTTATTGTTGGTGAAAGAGTTATTTTTAATTGGCTATTTTTCTATATAAACTCTATTCACCCCCCTCTAGAGTTGCCAAACTGTTCTTCATAAATGTTGAACTAAAATCGGATTTAACCTTTCAATACTAAGCTATAACCCTGTACAAGGACACACACACACACTCTAACTTAGTATACCCTGTCATGTAACCTAATGTTCCTCTCTATGTTATGAACATGTATCTATATAGATATATATAGCATTTATACATCCATGTTATAATGTATATAGATAAATAACTAATTCTCTACCTTCTTATATATAAATGGTTAGCCATGCATGTTATGATTAATAGGTTGTGTATTGTAGGTCGTTAACCCATATGTCATGATTAGTGTAACTTGCTAGTTATTGTTGAAACCCGAATCCCCATATACACTTTCATGTATATTCACGTACACACACGCCTACTACCTAACCCTATGAACATGTTCCCATACACATGATGCTAGTTTTCCCTCTCTAATGCTCTCTATATTATATAATGCGATTGGATTTCAATGCAAGTGATTTTCAATTCCTTAATTTTCAATTTGATTTTCTGTACCCTTTTAGATGATTGGTGGTTACCTTTCTTTATTTTTTTGATGAGTACCAGTTTTCACATGGGATGGTAGACTGTCTTACAGTTTTGATGATTTGATATTTCTGCATCTTTTCTCGTTTAGCACCCTGGATTTGCTTGTGTGTTTGATACCCTATGACCGTTGGTTAGCATGACTAGTAAACCTAGATGAGACTTCACTGTCACCGTTACCATGACCCTGGATATTGTCTTTTATTTGATGGTATGATTTGTTTAAGTTATGGGACTTTGATTTTGGGGGTTTGACCTAGGGGGAGTAGGGATATTTTAATTTCGAGGACGAAATTTTTGTAAGGTGGGTAGGATGTTAGCACCCTGAATTTCGGGTTCATTTTTTTTATTTTTATTTTATTTTCTGATTGATTGGTTTGATAAATAATTTATTCTGTTAATTGTCCTGTAAGTGTACTTTTCCATGCCATTGATATTTGGAGTATCAGGGATGTTCAACTCTGGAAATCTTCTTCATGAGTTTTGGAGTGGACAGGATTACCTTCATGACGGTATATAGTGTCCCATCCAAACTTGTTCCCTTGTGCTCTTTCTGCTTCGCCGAACTTCGGGTCGAATTAGACCGTTCGATCAGTAATTGATTTTCCCACTCTTTTCCTTGATCATTTTCAGCGCGTTACCATGACTTTTAAATTGGGAGCGCCAGACCAGTTATTTTCTTGAAACCAACTCCTCATTGATGATCTACTCGAGATGCTCGTCACCCATGACCTTCGTTTCCCACTCAGACACGTCATTTTGAGCTCCATTTGATTCGCACAACTTTTCCGACACGTGACCCGATTTTATTTCACGCCACGGCGTCACATTCATTTTCCAACTTGATTTGTGGGTCCCCTGTCGACCAAAACCTGTCAGTCCCAACTATGGACATGGCCCACTTTGAGCCTACTATCCGTCCGCCACTTGTGTCCCATTTATTGGAATCCCCATGTGCTACTTATTCGCTCTTGATCATCAACGTCTAATTTTAATTCGATTTTTGCACAATGTCCAGTTTTGATCCAATCCGGCTCCACCGAGTCCTGTCCAGCTTTGTGTTGCCCTCCATCGGGACACCCTCATTTTTCCGTGTCCAAAATAATATATTATACCCTATCTACCTATTTCAATATTTATTGGAATTTTTATTGATTTTAAATCCATTGGGATGACCAATTATTCCTATAATTAATGACTACCCTTGATTTCCCTCAATCAATCCTCACCCTACAATTTTTTCCTACCACCCACTCTCACAATTTTCCTCTTAGGCCGGCCCTAACTTTCATGTAGGAAGAATCTCTTTCTCTCTCTTTCTCTCTCTCTTTAATTATTGTTACTCTCCTTCTCTCTCTTACTTTTTTCATGCAAACAAATACCAACAACAGCAAGTAACTTCAACACCACAGCTCCCATGGCCGAGTACCCATCCCTGAACCCGACCACCTCACTTCGGCCGTCCCCTTGGCCAGCCTCGCCGTCGGCCATGAACGACGTCGACCATCTTCTTCTCCTCCTTCTCCTCTCCTCATCCATTTCACAATGCCACCACCATCGACCTTCCTTCTATCCCCACCACCAAACAACCGCCGCCGCCACCTTCATCCGCGACCACCCTCCACCGCGAGCCTCCGCGCGCCGCCCACGCGCGTCGCCGGCCGACCACGCAGCGCCGCGACGCGCGCACAGCAGCAACGCCAGCCCTAGCGCGCGCGTGCATGGCGCCACCGCCGGCGCCACCGCCGCCGTGGTCGGCGGGGACGACCCCCATGGGCGCGCGCCACCCTCGGCTCTCCTTTCCTGACGGCCACCGTCCTCCGGGACGCGCCGTCAAGGCGATTTCTGCGTTTTGAACGACGTCCCGTCGTGACGCGCGCGGGATCGAGTTCGTTTTGGCGCCCCGTCGCAGCAACTTCGTGCACGTTTTCCTGGAGATCTGACCGTTGGATCGGCGATTTCTTCGCTCCTTCGCAATCTCGGTATATCCACCTTCATCCCTGTCAATTTTCGTCCGTTAATTTTATCGTTTGATACATAAAAACCGGCCACCAATTTGACCGTTTAAATTGTATTAAATTTGGACAGTTTCGCGGGGCCAACTTCGTCAGCTTGTATCTCCTCCACCGCAGGTCCGTTTGGCGTGCTACCAGTTCTGTTGCGAAGCTGGTATAACCCTCTTGCTACCCCTTCAGTTACGTTTCATTGTGAGCTTGTTTGATTGGTTGAATTCGACGCCAAAGTTGGCCGTCCGAATTCGTAATTTCCAACTTGTAAAATTCTATTTTTGAACACGGGACTCCAGATTTCATTTCTGACACCACCATTAGACTTGTGGCGTTGTTCTGGCATGTTTTCATATAAAATTTGTTAGATTTGGAGAACGTGAGCCCGGGCACGTTTTTCGGTGCAAAACGGGTCTCACTTTCTGGGTCAACGAGACTTTTTGATGCCGGCTCATCGGAATCCAATTCCGAAGATACCGTTGAGTTCGTATCGTCATTCTGGACTCGTTGACATATAATTTGCTAGGTTTTGGTGGACATTGGGTCTGGCACGCATTTCGGTACAAGTCGGATACCAATATCCGGGTCAACGGGTCATTGTGAGATCGGCTCATCGGAATCCAATTTCGGAGATACCGTTGAGTTCGTATCATCATTCTGGACTCGTTGACATGTAGTTTGCTGAGTTTTGAGAACTTTGGCTCCGGTACGCATTTTCGTGCAAACCGGAATTCCAAGTTCTGGTCAACGGGCCAAATTGAGATCGGGTCAACGGAATCCAATTCTGGAGATACCGTTGGGTTCGTATCGACATTCTGGTTGCGTGGACATATAATTTGTTATATTTTATAGACTTGTTTTCTTACACATTTTTCGGTGCAAAACGGCTCCGACACGGACACCGTTTTGACCCAAAATTATCTTTTTGCCCTTGTGTCCAAATTAGACCGTCGGGTAGGCTATCCTAGCTAATTTGACCATTTTGGACACGTTGGCGATGTTCATTTCATCGTCCGGCAATGTTTGTTGATAATTTCTCTGAACTTAACCTTTTTATAATTAATTAATAATTAATTCATATAATGTTCGTATTTCGGGATTAGTACAACGAAACTGAGATCAGTCAATTCCAGTGATCTCACATCGCTGAAATTGACAAGTTGGACACGTAGATCACTATAATAAGATTATCAACCTTACCGATAATCCTCTTATCTCGATTTACGTGTCATAAGTTTCGACGTATAAATAACGAAGTACACTTTATATTAGACTAGAATTGACCCTGTTTGACCAGAATTGACCAGTTGACCCAAAGTCAACTATAAGTCAACGCTTGACCTAGTTTGACTAAATTATTGACCGGAGTTGACCTAGAGTTAATTTAACTTAGAAGAACCTAGAATAATATAGATTGCCTGTAGGGATTTATTTATTTTCAACTTGAACACCTTGTAACCTGTGTTGCTTTAAATAGGACTCTGTGGCTTCAGTGGGACCCCCTATACTTATCAGCTGTTCAGGTTATCGAGGCGAGTACATTCTCTGATCATTTCATATCCTGCTTAGAATTATTACCTGCAGTAGATTACTTTACTTGTACTGTCACGTTGGTCACACGGATTGGTACTATATGGATCTTTACATGCGATGTTATCCCCTTCGGGAGCATCGGGTACATTGTGCTTGTGCGTTTCACTTACATCGTGTACTCCTGTGCTTTCATTACATGTGCACTCCTGTGAATCTTGTACTCTCATGTTCACGGAGCCCCCATGTATACTATCATGTGCACCCTATATGGGCCCCATGTGATATCCTGTGCAATAACATAACCTGTTTAGATACTTGTGTATTGATTGGGGATACGGGGGAGTGCTAGTAGTCGTGTGAAGAATTCCTTTGTAGTGTAGATTTCCTGTGCACCTCGACATCCTGTGCAAATCTGTCCTGTTCACATGTGCTATCTCGTACTCTGACTCACTAGTCACTGTTAGTTCTCTATGTATAGTAGATATTTATATTACAGTTCTCTTCCTGTTTACATACTGCTTTTCTTCAGTACCTGTATCTTACTTTACTGCATGTTATATGTTTTCTAACCTGCTATGATCTGTTGAGATGTACTGTGCTCGCTCCAGTCCTGACTGGACCTGTTGATAAATTTTACAGATAGCCTGGAGGTGCCTGCTAGCCTAGAGGAGACACAGTAGGGTTTGTTTAGGTAGTTATTTCATTTTTGTCTGGAGTTGTATTTACTTTGTGGATTACTGTATCTTTATTTGAGTTTTGAGATGTACTTCTGGGTTCATGTATCTTAGACACTTAGACTTCTATCTCCTGTACCTCTTTTGGATTTCATGTTTTATCTATTCTTATCATGCTCTACCTTAGATGTGATTGAGTTTGTATCTGCTATGTCACCCCCATTCGGGGAGTATAAACTGTTTAGTCTTATACTGTTAGATGCATTGAGACCTAGGACAACGTTCTACCGCCGACACTGCGGCGTAGGCTGGGCGTTGTTACGTTCTCGTGCCCTAACTCTAGGGTGCGGGTCGTGACAGGACAGGAGATGGTAAACTAATTCACGACGACGTATCTTTCCATGCTATGAATCCAATATGGTATCCGGACCCCAACAAGGTTCAATACCTTCTCATCGAAGTAGTAAGTCACACCTACAACCAAACAAAGATAAGATGTGATAAACTAATCCACGACAAGTTATTGTTCCAAGCCACGGTCAGATACAAGTACCCAAACCAAAAGTACTCGTACCTAACGGATAAAGGTAACCTACCATTCTAAGTGAAATGTAGTTAAGAACAATCCTTCCTACGCATAGGCCCTGGCTGAATAGGATCGGCATAGTCCCCCCTTGGGCACCAGAGGCCCCATCAGTAAGAGCATGACGTTCCGCAGAATCGTCAGTGGCCGTCAGTAATCATGGGTCATCAACCCCCTATCTCCAGCGGAGAGTCCGGATCACAAAGAAAAGTGCATCGAAGCCCATACGCTAAGAAATTGTCCTCCCCGCCCAATGCCTACTGTGTTGTATCCACAACATAAACTACTATAACCGCTAAGTCAAACTAGCATGCAATCTCTATTAGCGGTTATTCCTATCGCACGGCTTGTATGTACTGGTGGCCAGCCAATTACGTACTTCCGTGTCCTACATGCGACACACAACTTCGAGTTATAACGTGTCAAGGCCAATGAATGCAACACACAAGGTGGTCCCTTAAGTCTAGGTTTAATTTGTAAGAAAAATAATACACAGCAGGAAATATAAATGAACAGTAAGTTCTACCAGTTATGCCATGTATCACAGTTTATTTTTGCATAAAGGAAATAGATAATGCATGAAATATGAGCTAAAATAAATAAACAGCAAATGTCAAGATGTCTTGCCTGGCAGGACGCCTGGTGTGCTGCGATAATCAATGTGGCACGAACTACAACTTCGGTGCAACAACTGTATATGGTGACCTCGGGTGGCGGCACGGACAGTTCCATTGGGTCCAGAAGGGTCAATTTAGCTAGGGTGGACATAAGGAAGTCTCAAAATTGGCGGAGGAATAGGAATAACGGGATTGGTCATGGGAAGGAGAAAATCAAAGAAGAATGGAAAATATATAAAAAATTATAGGAAATTATTTATAATGCTAAAATCCGTATTTGTAAAACTATAATTTTGTCAAATAATTTACTTTAAATAAATAGAACCTTTACAACAATATCTAGGTCTATAATATTGTTGTTACCAATAATAAAAATAGTTTTTTTTTATGAACTTATCTATTTTTGGCTAGTAAAGTAATAAAATAATAATTGGTACTAATAGTACAATAACAAAGGTATAGCAATAATATTTTAAATTATTTATCAACTATTACATATTGTATAACAAAATCTTGGTAAAGAAATAACCCAATTAGGAAAAACAACAACAATATTAATAATAAAAATAATGAGAATAATAATAATAATAACTATCTTCAAATAATAATAAAGATGTCAAATAATAATAATAATAATAATAATAATAATAATAATAATAATAATAATAATAATAATAATAATAATAATAATAATAATAATAATAATAATAATATGAAACAAAACACCAAAAGCAAAAGCCAAATAAAATAACTAAAAACAAACAAAAAAACAACAAAAAAAACAAAACAAAAAAATCAACTTTCAAAGAACAGTTCTCCTCTTTCGAGGAGAACATCTGTCCAAAAAAAATAAGAAAAGCAAGGGAGAAGGAGAGAGAGGAACGAGGGAGTGGTGCGGGGAGAACGAGGAAGTCTAGAGAGAGGGAGAGAGCGGCGACGGGAAGAATTTGACCGGAGGGGGGCGGAGGAAAAGGGAAGAGACGGCGGAGGCGCACGCGGTGGGGCGGCGCAGTGCCAGATGAGGGAGCGCAGGAGTTGGCTGACGGAGCGGGCCGGAGGGTCGACAAGGCTCCGACGAAGGAGAAGCTGCACGCGGCGAAGGTGGCCGACGAGCCCGAGGTCGAGAGCGCGGAGGTGGGAAGATCGGTGAGCGGCGGAGCGTTGGGCTCGCGGAGGTGGAGATGTCGGGATCGAGTCGGGAGAAGAGTTGAGCGGAGGTTGGCGGCCGGGAACGGCTGGTCGGCGGTGCGGGAAAGCGGCTGAGCGCGATGCCAAGGAGGTGGCGGCGGATCGAAGGGATTTCCGGCGAGGGCTTGTGCGGTCAGCTCGCGGAGGGTCTGGTGGTGGACGGCGGTCGGTCGCCAGATCTGAGCCTCGGCTGGGGTAGGTATGAGTCTGGTTTAATTTTAGGTTTTTTTTTTCTTTTCCCCTTTTGGTTTCATGGGTGGTGACGGTTTGGGTGGTTGTCCGGAGTTGGCCAGGGTCGGCCAGTGTGTCGAGGTTGGCGTGCCGGAGAAGACATGGGGTCTGGGCTGTTGGCAGTCGACCGGGAAGGGGCTGTGTCGGGGTCAGCGATGGTGACAAGGGTGGCGGTTCTCGATGGTTGGAGGCGCCGTCGGCCGGCTATGGCCGGTGACGATGGTGGTGCCGTGGGAGCTAACAGTGGTGACGGGTGATGGCGGACATGGGGACATCGACGGACGACAGGAATTAGGTTTAGGGTTAGAGAATTGGGGATCGAAAATTAGGGTTTAGGGATTGGAGATCGTGTCGGGATTGTCGACACGAAGAGGAGAAATCATGTATTTGTAAAAAAACGTGGAATAAGATTATGGAATGGGAGGGAACACGGACACGATGCACGGACTTTTGGGTGGTAGAAATTGTGGAAGATGAATGATAGAAATTGGAGGAGTACCTGGCTATTTATAGGATGTGGGAATTCCCAATAAGATAGGATTTGGAATAGATTTAAAACCCAAAATAGATAATTCGTAGTTTAAATTAAATCTATTTAAAAATTACAATCCAAATCTAAATCAACTTAAATTACATTATATCTTTTTTTAAAATCAAATAAGATAACCAAATTTCAAATATTAACTATTTAAATAAATCCAATAATTCAAATTAAGATTTAAATGGCCACAATAACTTCCAAATATATTTTTCAAAATACCAATAATAATAATTTTGAAAATAATAAATATTTTTAAATATCTTTGTGAATAATAAAATATTAATATTAATAAATCTCAAAAATTACATTTTTAATTAAAATAGACTAATAAATAATTATGCAAATATATGTATGCACGAATAATGCATACATGACTATGCTTTTCCTAGTATACAATAAAATATTATTTGATTAATAACTCTTAAAAAAACAAAAAGGCTTTTTATAACAAGAATAATAATTATATATAATATTTTGAAAGGGTATAATAAAATAGAAAAATGCTTTTCTAAAATATGTACGCTCGCACATATTCGTACTCGTCGAGCAAAAAAAAATAATAAATAAATAAATAAATAGATAATAAAATTTCGTGTGCGACGTACAATACGACTACGCGACGTACAATACAAAATTGTAAATAGTACCAAATTTAAAAAAAATAGTAGAATTTTAGGGGTTTTATAGCAAGGCCCCTGCCGAGCCTTCGACTCGGGTTGTGCCCCAAATTTCTCGTCATGAAACAGGTCATCCAACATTGCAAAGTAAATAACGAACGAAGATCGAAACCTCTTTTTAGGGTTCTTAATATTTGCAGACCTTCATACCTCTCTCTTTTTAGAGATTGATGGTATTTGCGCCACCCTGTTTAGGATTTCGGTTGCATTCACAATAGTCTTCATTTTTATGAAAACTACACTCTTGCGCAATCGGATGGAAAGCGCTGACAAATATTCGTCACAATCCACTGTTTTGTGCAAGTCAGTTGTGCCAGCACAAATTGATGTCTTGCGCAAGTATGTTAGCGCAAACTGATGTCTTGCACAAGGTGACTGTGCTGGCACAATCTGACAACGTGCACAAGCTGACTGTGTTGGCGTAATCTGATAACTTGCGCAAATTGATGATCTTTTCCTTTTGTATGTACTGATCCTTGTTTTCTTTATTTGATGCAGTTAACCTCAGGGAAGACCCCAATTATGAGGTCTTTGCAGGATCTTTGGCTGAACCTGAATATAAAGAAGATCTATCTCATGTGACATTTCCTCAGTACACCTTACCGTCATCTCGGCAAGCCGTATTGATTGCACAGGACAATGAGACTTTGCTATGTTTGATGAATGGGCAGCCTCTCCAGACGGCTGACACAGTTACTCATAAGAAGCCGTTGTTCTTATTTGGTGAGGCCTTTGACAAGAACTCTCAGCCAAGACCTCGAATGGAACAGAGACTTATCCAGAGGGGCGAGAAAACAATCCTTCTGCCGGAGATCTCTGGATGCCTTCCTCTATCTCGATATGCTTTTGCAAGCTATCCGAGAAGAATGGAATGGGATATAACTCCACTTCAGCAAGCCCGAACAGGGAAAATCTGTGTCAAAAAGGGGTCTGGCAACAAGGATATATTTTACAGCTCCTCTGAGTGCCATAGCTCCTTGCTTAGAGGACTAAAGCCCGGCTGTATCCCACCAGAAGATTCTTCCTTGCTGCTACCAGTGAGAACTCCAATCTTCGCAAATGAGATTACAAAAGTAGAAGGAAGGTATCCAGATTAGGAGTTGCGGCTGACAGGCCTCGTGAACCCAGATAACAAGAGATGGATCTGTATATCCAATTGGATATTGGTCCAATTTGAAGAGCGGCTTAAGGAGATCAATCTATACCAAGCAGTGTATGCCACTTTTTATGGCTTTCCCGCCAATCCTTATCTATTCCTCGTATTAGCCGAGAGATACAACTATAGAACCGGGACGTTCATGACGCCCCATGGAGAGATCGGGTTAGCTCTGCATGAGATAAAGTACATCTCCAGCCTGCCAATGGGGGATATCCTCTATGAAGAGTTTGTCCCAACAAACTATGAATTGGACAAACTGCGTGAGGAGAATGCTGATATGGTGGCGATGTTTGAAGAGCTACTATGTTACTACAAGATCTGTTCTCTCTACTATAAGAGTGGCACATCTGGCACCTGCTACTCCACTAAATAGTTGCCATATCTCTTCCTCAACCACATCATTGAGAAGAAGACCAAGGAGTACGAAAACTGCAACCCTAACTTTTTTCGCCCACTTAGCAATAGTGAAGTGATAGGGCTAATGGAGACCCATAGAGATATGGATATCAAGATCAAGGATGATCTTCAATATCCCCCTCTGAAGAAAGATGACATTATTGAGAGTTACATGAGGATGGGCTATAGGCCCATGTCGAAGGAGGCCCAGTTGGCGGGTTTTCTCACTTACTGGCTCCGACAATACGCCGTCCCTGGGGCTAGTGCGGTCGACCGCTTCTACCGTGGTGTACTTTTTGCTGCTGTCCGTCTGGTCTTCGGCTACCGGATGGATCTACTGTTAGCAATGACATGCAGAGTGAACGCCGGCCTTCGCCTCTTCGTCGATTCAATGATTAAAGGGAAAGACGAGAAAGGACACTTCCTCCGGCTGGAACTCCCATACACATACTTGTTCGGATGGCTGCTTCTGTACCATCCTTCACTAATGAATCCGGATATGGGTGCAGTAGGTGGCAGCTTTTTGAGAAAATTTTCTGGATGTAAGTGGATTTACACCACTTTGAGAGATTGCCGACGCGTACTGAATCTCTGTAGAGGATGGAGCTTCTACTGCGTTACCCCTCCGGTCGGTTATGAGCACATGTCTACAAACCTTGTGGACTCCGGGAGGATATAGCCTTTGGGCCATACAGCTTTCGATTGGCTGAGGACAATCCGGCCGTCACACCTGGTATATCGGTTCGAGGATGAATGCTATCTCGAGCCTTCTCTTCCCAGCCATTTTATGCGCCAATTCGGTTATGACCAGTTCCACATAGGTAATGCTATCACAGGCCTACCAGAAAAAGAGTTTTTAGTTGATAGAGCCCGGGCTTGGGCGTATTACAATGCTTGGAATACCAAAACGACGTTCTCGATGCCGTCCAGAAATGATCGAGGTCCTCGTATGCTGTATACGTACTCGATCTTCTATACTTCAGCAAACACTTTTGCTGAAAACTTCAATCTGGCAGACAGCTTCACGACTGTGACTCGATTCAAGAAAGGAGCACCTGTTCTGGTGCTTCCTGGTAATGATGAGGAGAATGAGCCGGCTGATGCACCATTAGAAGCTTCGAGGGAAGCTAACTTCCCTGAAGAAGTTTATGAGCCGCTGCGTGTCTCCCTAAAAGTTGTAAAATCTTCGACCAAGGAGAAGAATAGGAAGGCCGAAGAACCTTCTTCTCCAATTTCTAAGAAGAAGATTGTTTTTGAATCATCGGAAAGGGTCACTACCCGGTCGCAATCTCGACAACAGGCCGAGTCAATTCAGAAAGAAGAGGCGACGACCCCGACCTCCATTCAAAGACAAGAACATGTTATAGACGTAGAGAGTCCATAGAGACCTCTACACAGAAAGAAAATAGTTTTCAGAAGAAAGAAAGTAGTCACTCCTCCAAGACCTATCCTGGCATCGGTCCTGACAAGTGCGATCGCCGGAGTTATGATGTCGTCTCCTACACCTGCCCTTGAGCCCAGACAGGAATCTCCCAATACAGAGAAGAGGGACGAGGGTATAGAAACAAGAGAGGAGATCGCGGAGACAGAGGATGAAGCTGCAAAAACAAGAGAGGCGACTGCAACTCTGATTCCAATCAATGAGTCAGAAACTTCTCTTGACGTATTGTGATCTCCTACACTTACACAAAAAACTGCCCATCTTCCGACTTCTCGAAGATCACTTCGTGCTGAAGAAGATAAATTAATGATTGAGGCTCTAGAAGGCTGTGACTTCGGTTTCCGTGATGATATAGATCTGGTCGCCGCAAGTGATAGCGAGGAAGCCCGAGAAGAAGGTGCGGAGGATGATGAAGAAACATCGGCAGAGACTGTTGATTATACTCTAAATCCGAAAGAGGATACTGATGCTCATGCATCCCAAGAAAAGAATGTTGTTGATGACATAGCATCGGAGGACGCTACTGTCACTGATCCAAGAGGTATTGACTAATATTGATAATCTTCTTTTATTGATTAAATGACTGACATCTTATCTTTCATTTATGCAGAAATTCAATCTTTTCAAATTCCTCCAGTATGCACTGATATAGTACCAACAACAGCAATAGCTAGCAGCAGTCGACATTTTTTAGGCGGCTTCGAATTAGGAAGTAGTCAGGCAGTAATGTCTGAAGCTACTTCTGCTAGGCTGCAACTTGTGCCAACAGACGACAAACTCGTCACCAGACCCAGCAATGGAAAGCTTGCCTTTATTTTTTGATCCCTTTTGATAGTCACTTATGATAGCAAACTGACTGTGTTTATTTGATTTCGCAGAGGAACATCTGGGAGGGGCAACGAGCTCCACCATGGCTCCCTTATCTAGAGAGACCTCAGTTCATGTTCAAGAAGTTGAACGTCCACCTATATAAGCATCTGCTGCTTCAACTTCCACAGGAGTAGTCGCTACACCCGGTGCAGCGGCTACAAACAGATTTATAATTGGTTCCTTCACCAACCACTTCTTCACTTCCTTAGGCCCCTTAGTAGAAAAGGGTAATGAAAAGAGAGAATGTTGGTTTCATCACCGTTAGAACCCCAACTACTTATCTGATAGGTGCTATCCGGAGTCAAGGCGATGAAGCTCAGGCCGCCTATCTTGAACACATATTGGATGAGCTGGAGGCATCAATTAAGATCTACAAAGATCTTAGTCGGAGGGAAGTAGAGTCCCTAGTAAATACTGAGTTTGAACGGATGACTCGCGAAGCTAAAGCCACAAAAGCTGATTTCTAGACTTTTTTGGACACTTATGCCACAAAAGCTTCAGAGTATGATTCCCGGATGGAGGCATTAGCGTCTGCTGCTGGGGAAAAAGAAAGGAAAGTTACTGAGCTGAAAGCAGAGTTTGCTCGTCTTCAGAAAGAGTTGAAAATTGTTCAGCTTGCTCTTAAGGAGGAGACGACACAGCATGAAGCTGCCGTTCAGCAACTTGACAGTCTAACCCACGAGAAAAATGAGTTTGTCACTTTCCATCAAGATGAAATCACTCGCCGCCTAGTGACCTTGCCATCCTTTGATGTTGAATCTGGAATGGCGGAAGCTAGAAGGCGGGTGTTGGATTCGCGTAAAGGACGACTCCAAGCATTGAAACAGCAAATAGCTAGCTTGATGACACCTCCAGCTGAGTGAGGAAATTTTTGTCTTTTCTCCTTCTTTATGATATATCTTTTTGTAATGCCTTATATTTTGATTAATGAAAAGACATTATTTTTGTGGCTCTATTATTTTTTGCATTTCCCATTAAGGATATAAATATTAGCGATGGAAAATATATTCAGAGGTTCAGGACATGATATATTTCTTGATTAAGAAAATAATTATAATCATTATATCTGCTCAGAGGTAATGTGGACATGGCAGAATATAATTCGTTGAATATCATTATTTCGGTAGACAACTTAATCAGAGGTGACAAGTTGCTGATATGAATGAACGGATGAATCGTCAAAATGTATGAACGAAATGAATCGTTTGGAATAAACGGATGAACTGTCAGATGAATTGAATGAACAGGTGAACCGTCGAATGGATGGAATGAACGAGTGAACCGTCGGATGAAGAACGCGTCGCTTCGATGTTTCAAGAATCTTCGCCTATAAATAGAACAGAAATTTAGATGGAATGATCACTTTCACTTTTAACAAGAAAATGTCGTCTGAAGATGCATCGAAGAAGGCTGAGATCGCCCCGAAGGTTGAAGCGGTTACTGAAGAACGTCCAGTCGAGATAACCCAGCCCAAGCAGACAGAGGCGGGCGAAGGTTCGTCTGCACCAAAGCCACCTCGGGATATCTTGGACTTTCTACTTGAACCAGGGACGACGGACGAGGAGGAAGCCATGAGGATGGCCGCTTGCAAATTTTTGGTGGGTTCGAACAAGGATGTTCTCGGCTCTTTTGCCGATTACATTTTTGAAAAGGACGGTAGTGGTCTTCGTCCTGTCTTCAAGAAGGACGATAGTGATTCTCGTCCATGATATCTTGTAACACCATTTATGATAAAATAAAATAAAATTTTATTTATGAACTATTTTGTGGTATTTACAAGAAATTCCTTTTACATTCATATATAGTACTTTTTAAGGAATTTGCCATTGATAGGCATCATTGCAACTCGACCGTCCAACTCTGTAAGTTGATAGGCTCCATTTGAGAAGACTTTGCTCACAATATATGGACCTTCGCACAATGCATCGAATTTGCCTTTGCTCATATGAGTCATAGTCATAGGACGTCTGACGGTTAGAACCAATTCTCCTTTCTGAAAAACTCTGACCTTAACTTTGCGATTGTCACCCCCAGTTTTCAGAAACAGTAGTATTTTTGTCATTTTATATTTTTGAATATTTTTAAAATTTATTTTATTATTTATGATATTATTTTGGGGTTGAAATTTATTTTATTATTTAGGATATTGTTTTGGGGTTATTTGAGTCGGGTTCGAATTTTAACTCAATCCGACTTGAAACGGGGACCCGGGGGGGTAGTTTGACTCTAGTGGGACCCACACACTAGTTAGACATGGCCCACATGATATTAATTTTAGTTCACATGATATTAATTTTAGTTAGTAGTTAGACTAATTATTTATGGATAGGTTTAGTTTAATTAGAGACTTAAAACTAGACTAAATTGACCTCAACCTTTAACCCATTCCTAATTTAAATCAAATAGATTAGTGGAGGGCTTTTTGGACATTCAAATAGGGGACATCTCACCATTTTTGGGCAGCCACCTATGGGGGGGATAAGGAGTGAGTCACTCCTTCATTCATTTGTTTTTATCCACTTTCTCTCTCTTGTTCTTCCCCAAATTAATTTAGAGATGAACCTCCATTGATTTCATCTCCAAATCTACCCCTTCTTCCACCAAATCTTCTTCATTTCTCCTCTACTCCATGGTTAGAGGGTGCTAGCCAAGTTTGGGAGGATTCGGAGCTCGTTCGTTCCTTTTAGAATCTCTACGTGTCGGTATCGTGTCAGAAAGATTTTTCTTTGAATCTCTCTTCCGGAAGGTATAATCTCTCCTCTAATCCATCCCTACATACATATAGGAATATTTTGAACCCATAGGAATGACCCCCATGGTTGTATCTCCATTTGTGTCCATTTCGTGTCCATTTGGAGGTCATAGAAGTGTCCTTTGTGTTGTGGTTGTGTCCATGTGGAAAAACTCCAAATTTGAACACACTATGTGTTGTTGTCATGTATGAATGAATTGTTGCATGTTTAATCTCATATTTTTGTATTAGAGATGTGTTCTATAGTGTCTTATATATATATTAGTGTAGAGAGTGAGTTCTTGATATATTATGTTATATACTTGTTTTTCTTTTGTCTCAAACTACCTAAATTCGTCATAATATTTATCCACGTTTTTAGTAGCAATAGCAACTTAGAAATGTCATAACTTTTAGCTTAAAACTTGAATTTATCTCCCATTTTTTTGAAAAGAACCGTATCGAAGTTAGCTTTCCAAATATATATTTTAATAAGCCAAATTCGTTCTGAAACTTTCTGTAAAATTATTTGAGTGTCAGCTGTATGAAAGACGTACGCGTTTTGGTGTTTTTGCAATTCCGGGAGCTTCCGGACACGAAAATACGATCCGTTTAAAGTTTCGGAAAGCTAACACAAAGATATATATCATATTTTAATCCTAGAATTTAATGAATGCTTAATTTGTACAGTATTGATTTTAAGTAGAAGATTACTATACGACATATGCATTTTGTATATCCTTGTATATACAAATATGTATGTATGCATGTGTATATATATGTGTGTGTATGTTAAGAGAATGTAATATAATATAGAGTATGCATAAATAATATAATGTATGAAAGTATATAATGTATTCAAATATGTATGTATAGGTGCATGAATGAATGAATGAATGAATGCAATGCATGAATGAATGGATGAAATGCAACCATGTGGGTAATGCAGGGTATTGAAACATGTATGCAAGTATCCATATGTAAGTAAGTAACGTAATCAAGTATGAATGTATGCTATATATGAATGCCAACATGATAGGAATGTATGATGCCATATTAGCACTTAGCACCATGTTCATATGTTAAAACCCCCTTCTACATGTTGACAGTAACCCCAAGCATGAATACACATAAAACCTACTTACTGTTATGAGTAAAACCGTTGATGTATGAATAAACCCTTTTGTTATGATTAACACCCACACACACATGCTAAACCTATGCTTTATATGTTATTTCTTCTATGTGACACAATAAACCCTTGCTAAATGTTATCCTTCTAACATAACCCCCTCATACTTGAACACATTGTACTGCTATGTACACATTGCCATATCCACATTCATGTATCACTCACTCCTTGTCTTTATGCACCTTGTTTGTAATAAAAATATATATGAATATATATATGTAATGTGTGTTTGATAACTTGTGTAGCTTTGTGATTTTGTGTGAGTGTTAGTCTAGGCTTGGTTAGGCCTAATGAGACTTGTTAGTCTAGGTTTAGACCTAGTACTGTCTAGTTAACCTAGTTTGACTAGTACGGTTGACCAGAGTTGACTTTGACCTAGATTGACTTAGAATCATCTAGATTGTATTATAATTTTAATTACCATATAAATTGAACTCTTTATAACCTGTGTTGCTATAACTAGAACTCTGTGACTCCATTTGGCTATTTTTTCATATCAGCTGTTCAGGATATCAGGCGAGTACATTCTCTGATCGTTTCATACTTGTCACGACTTATATTCTCGCTATAGATTACTTTTACTTGATGCTGTCACGTTATCATCACGGATTGGTACTATATAGATCTCTTCTTGGGATGTTTTCCCCCTTAGCGGGCGCATCGGATACTTTATGACATGTGTTTCATGTACATTATGTATTCCTTGCTTCTGTGTTATTCATGTACACTCATGTTCTCTCATGTTCTTTCATGTACGTTCATGTACTCTCATGTTCTTTCATGTACGCTCATGTTTCCTCATGTGTTTCCTGTATAACCAAAACATCATGTTCGTAACGTAACTTGAACGGATCCTTGTGTATTGATTGTGGGTAGGGGTGAGTATAAATGGTCATGTGATTTATCCATCATGTTCACTCTGTTACTTTTCATGTTTTATCATGTACAATACAGCCTTATTGGCTGATGTCCCACATGTTCACTCATGTATATCATGTTCAACCTAAGCCAATTACATGCCATCTCGTACTCTAAATCACTAGTCACTTACATTTCTTACTTATCATGTATATATTTCCAGTTATCAAATATCTCTCCTGTTTTCATGTACATCTTCTTACAGCGTTTCATGTATCTTACTCTATTGCTTGCTTTATATTTTCTGCCATGATATGAACTGCATGAGATGTACTGTGCTCGCTCCTGTCCTGACTGGACCTGTTGATAAATTTTACAGATAGCCTGGAGGTTGCCTGCTAGCCTAGAGGAGACACAGTAGAGGTTGTATAGATAGCTAGGGTTTTGCTCATAGTTTATTTCTAGTTGTCTTGAGTTGTATTTATGGATTGCTGTATTTGAGCTTTGAGATGTATTTCTGGGTTTGTGTATCTTAGACACTTAGACTTCTATCTGTTGTATCTCTTTTGGATTTCATGTTTTATCTATCTTTATCATGCTCTACCTTAGATGTGATTGAGACTGTATCTGCTATGTCACCTCCATTCGGAGAGTATATACTGTACAGGTACCTTTATTTTGTTAGATGTTTGACCTAGGACAGCGTTCTACCGCCGACACTGCGGCGTAGGCTGGACGTACCCACTTTTCGTGCCCTTACTCTAGGGTGCGGGTCGTGACAGCTATTAAAAGCTTTTGAGATTCGGGCTTGATATAACTCAATATGCTGTTGAGCCAATAACCGTTTCTCGTCAAGCGCTTCTAATTCTTGAAGTCAAAGGAGGTCGTTGTTCTCTGTAGTGAGCACGTTGGCAATAGCAATCCGCAGGGATAGGATCTGAAGTTCCAAAGGTAGAACTGCTTCACAACCATACACAAGAGAAAAATGTGTACAGCCAGTAGGGGTACGGACCGTAGTGCGGTAGGCCCATAGACATTCTCCAAGTTTTTTACTCCAATTCCGTTTGTTAGTAGATACAAACTTCTTCAGGAGTTTGATAATAGTCTTGTTGAAGGCTTCAGCTAAACCATTAGCAGTAGGATTGTAAGCTGTCGAAGCGATATTGTCAATTCGATGATCGTCACAAAACCTGGTAAACTTCTGGCTAATGAACTGTGGTCCATTATCATGAATGATCCGTCGAGGGACACCAAATCTATAGATGACATGGTATTTGACAAAGTTGATGACGCTACTGGTCTTAACTTCAGCCAGAGGTATAGCTTCAGCCCATTTGGAGAAGTAATCGGTTATAGCTAATATGAACCGATGTCCTTTAGAAGAAGGAGGATTAATAGGACCTATAATATCCATGCCCCAAGCTTCAAAAGGCCAGGAAGCAGCAGTCGGATGAAGGAATTCTGACGGTTGATGGATGAAATCTGCGTAAATTTGACAAGCTCGATATTTTCTTGCATATTCGATGGCATCTGATACCATAGAGGACCAGTAGTAACCCATGCGTCGGATACGGTCTTGTAGTTTAGTGCCAGGTTGATGTGCTCCACAAACACTATCATGAGCTTCATGTAATACTTGCTTCGCTTTATCACCAGCAAGACAGCGTAAGAGAAGACCGTCATAAGTCCGTCGGTAGAGAGTCTTAGTAGTCTCATTGTAGTAGAATTGCAGAGACCGTCGACGAATACTCGTAGCTTCCTTAGGATCTTCAGGAAGTATATCATGGACCACGAAGTCGATGAAGGGAGTTCTCCAATCTTCACTGATAACATTGGCCTCAGTAAAATTACTGAACTCAATATTGCGATTATTTTCGATGTAAAACAATTTCCGATTAGAGACAACCACCACATGTTATCTTTTGACAGGTATGGCTAAGACTACCGCGAGATTGGCTAAAGCATCTGCCTAAGTGTTACAAGCTCGTCGAACATATTGAATAAAAAAAAGCCTTGAACGATGTAGCCATTTAAGTCGCAGCTTCATGATAAGGCACTAGATCTTGATGACGAACTTCATAGGCTCCTCTAACCTGGTTAACAACCAGCTTGGAGTCGCCATAGACTTCAAGATATTCGATGTCTAGTTGTTTAGCTAATTGAAGGCCAATGAGTAGAGCGTTGTATTCTGCTACGTTGTTGGAACAGGGTTCATCTAAGGAATAGGCTCTTTCGATAGTCGACCCGTCTGGAGAAACAAGAACAACCCCAACTCCTGCGACAATGGCACCATTCGGCCCGATCTTGGATGCACCGTTAAAGAATAGAAGCCAAGTAGGAAATTATTCGGAGATCATATTTGATTCCAATGCCTTGTCTGGAATTTCATCGTAAAGTTTAGATGTTTCTGGAATAGATGAGCCGCTAAGAAATCTGCCAGTGCTTGACCCTTAACAGATTTTTGTGGAACATAAACCATGTCATATTGGGCTAGCAGAATGGCCCATGTAGCCAATCGAGAGTTGAGTGTACTTGGCTTCTTCATCAGTACCCGAAGAGGATTAACTCGGGAGATGACATGAATGGTTTGGCCGATGATATAATGTCGAGTCTTTTGTACAGCGAACATAAGAGCTAAGCATTCTTTCTCAACCGGATTATAACGGTGTTCAGCACCAATCATAGTACGACTAAGATAGTAGATGGCTTGTTTGTGGCCTTTTTTGTTCTTCTGGGCAAGTAAAGCACCCAATGAATGATCCATAGCATGGACATACATTAAGAATGGTATGCCCGAGATTGGTAGCACCAAGACTGGTGGGTTCATGAGATACTGTTTTATGTCGTCAAATGCTCGTTGACATTCTTCAGTCCAAATGAAAGATACACCTTTCTTCATTAACTGGGTAAATGGTCTACAGCGTCTAGACAGATTTGAAATGAATCTCCTGATGTACGCAAGTCGACCTTAGAATCCTCGTAGCTCTTTTAGGTTGCGTAGAGGACGCATCTCTTGAATGGCTTTGATCTTCTCGGGATCCACGTGTATACCTTTAGAGGTAATGACGAAGCCGAGAAATTTACCACTAGAGACACCCAAGAATGACTTAGTGGGATTCATTTTCAGCTGATGTTGGCGCATTAGATTGAAGATAGTTCTTAAATCATGGATGTGATCTTCCTTTAGACGACTCTTGACAGCAATATCGTCAACATAGAATTCGACAGTCTTGCACAGATGATCTCGAAAGATGGTACTCATAGCTCGTTGGTAAGTTGCACCAGCGTTCTTGAGACCAAATGGCATCACTGTGTAGCAGTAGACTCCGCGAGGAGTACGGAAATAAGTGTGTTTTTCATCTTCAGGATTCATCCGAATCTGATTATATCCAGAGAATCCATCCATGAAGGATATCTTTTCGAACCCACAAGTGTTGTTGATCATGACGTCTGTGATAGGAAGAGAAAACTCATCTTTTGGACAGGCTTCATTAAGATCCCGGAAGTCGATGCAAACTCGAACTTTGCCAATTTTTTTAAGACAGGGACAACGTTGGCTACCCAATCTGGATGTTGTTCTTCTCGAATAAAGACACAAGCTATGAGCTTTTTGACTTCATCATAAATTACGTCCATCATTTCTGGCTTGAACTGCCTCTGCTGCTGTTTAACTGGCTTTGCATTAGGCAAAATATTCAGTTTATGAGTGGCAATTTTGGGATCTAAACTTGGCATGTCTTCATAACTCCAGGCGAAGACATTAATATATTCTCGAATAAGAAGAATTAACTCTTGCTTATCTGCCTCTAGGAGATTCTTGCTGATGAATATTGGACGAGGTGACCCGTTTTCTCCTACGTCAATTTGGACCAATTGATCTTCGGTAGGGGGTTCTCGTTGTTCAAATCGAAGTTCCAATTGGGTGTCCATTCGTTGAGCCCAAGGATCTGTTTCAGGATTTTCTTCGATATCTTCGTCATAACCTTCTGGAAGCTCAGCAGAGACCATGTTAGAAGATACAATCAATCGATGAACTTGGCCAATACTGGTGTCAGAATCCCACGATCTGGACTCAGAAGAGTTAGAGCGCTCCTCACTATCAAACTCGGAGGCTACTGGTAATAAGACTGGAGGTGACGAATATCCAAGACCTCTTTTTGTCCTGCTGTAGTACATCTCTGATTTTCCTTCCGGAAAAACTGTACGGATAGGAGTTCGTCTACCCTTACCATAGTTGAGGCCACTCTTGAAGTCATAACCCATCTTTCGGATGATGTCTTTTGATTGTTGACTATAACGACAAAGTTGGAGACGTCCCATATCGTTATTTTGGCTATCATCCGTATAGCTGAATTTTTGTTCTGGTCCTTTACTAAAAAGTATTAGACTCTCACCTCTCTTTCGAGAGGGGACAACAAAGTATGAATCATCTGGGTGTTCGAGTAAGACTTCTGTTTGAAGAGACTGTACAACTCCCATTATAAATGATTGAAAGCTATCTAACATATCCAAATAGCATTTTGTATGATAAATGACATCAGTATACTGGAAAGGAGATGTTTTTTCATTAATTTGTACATCTATATTTACAACAGGACCTTTAGCCTTAGCAGGCTTGGTCAGATTGATTATAAGAGGGGGAGAAGAAGAACGTGAAGGAGGCTTCCTACGACGAAGGTCAATAACAAGAAGCTCAGAAGAGGTGAGCTCCCTTTTATCCTTGTTATAAGATAAATCGATAACAAGTGGCTCAAGAGAGGTGAGTTGCCTTTTATCCTTGTTACGACGTAGGTCGATAACAAGTGGCTCAGAAAAGGTGAGCTCCCTTTGATCTCGACCACCATCGGTTGGTTACTTCCGGACTGGCAAGTGAATAGCCAGTGGTTTGGAGGACTGAGGATGATAAACACGCCCTTTAACAGGTACGATGAGGGTGTCATTGGGCACTGGTTCTTGTTCTTCTTCAGTGTCCAGAGCCAGTACTACCTTCATGAACTCATCTTTATACATACGAGCATCATTACAATATGCTTCGACACCTTTGAAAGGGTAGAGATCCGCAACCTCTTTTTGAACCTCTCCATTGTCATCAACATACTTGAAACATTGATGGAGAGTTGAAAGAACAATGTTGTGTTCATGAAGGAATGGTCTCCCCAAAAGGGCATTGTAAGAGCAACCATGGTTATCTATGATATAGAAGGTTACCTTTGTGCGAAGATTGCCTATTTGGAGTTTTAGGCGAATCTTGCCCAGAGGCTCACTTCTTCCCTGGTTGAACCCCAAGATGGTGGTGATTGTGCTAGAAAGACTATGTACTGGGATCTTCAGTGCGTCTAGCATTGTCCTCGGCATGATACTGAGTGCTGACCCGGGATCTATCAGAATACGATCGACCTTCATCGTGGCGATGTATCCTGTATAGTATAGAGGACGGTCATGCCTATTGTCTTCCATCAGCATATCATCCTGTGTGAAGGTAATGTTTGGAATTAACTCCAACGCACTGTGACGGTGGAGACAAGAGACATGCTCTAATTCTGGCTTTTTTAGAAAGGTTAGACAGGTTTTCGCCTGCATGAGGGCTTCACTCAGGATTTCTCGAGTCTCTTTGGAGAGGCGTAAGAGCTCAAAGATCGACAGCCTAGCCGGTGTATTACCTAATTGAGCCAAAATATCAAAATTGTATGGTTTCTCAAGTCCAGAAGGGGATGACTTCTTCAAAGGCTTATCAAAATGGACTTGTTGTTTGCCTTTGTCGGCTGCTGTCGGCCTAGGAAGAATGGGTTCTAAAACCAGTGAAGACACAGCAGGGATGCCCTCAGTAGAAGTCGGTTGCACTGGAGCGGACTCATAAGAAGAAGCAGGGTTTTCTTGAGTTTCGAAAAATTCCCGTAGATAGGCTTTTCCTGACTTGGTACCCAACATGATTTTTTCTTCAACTTTGGGGTCAAAAGACACTATATTACAGATCTTTGTTCTGCCCTTGGAGCGGTCTTTTTGCTTAGAAGGAGCCTCGAAGTCTGCAACAAGGTCTGGGTGGATCCACATAATCTTATCGTTATCAAGAGATAGGGGAACGAGGCCTTCACTCCGTAGAGGAGGAAGATTCTCGATCTCAAGGGTGGCCTTGGGGATAGGGATGACACCATGCTGTACCATCTGTGGAGGGAAGTTACCGAACTGTACTGATACCATGTTCACGGTAACAGTCTTTTCATCTTGTTGAAGAGTGACAACACCAGCATTGACTAACTCCTAAATCTTGCCTTTGAGCACATAACATGCTCGAGTGGGATGACCAATAAACCTGTGATAGACACAATATTTGGGATGATCAGTCTTACCAACCTCGTCAGGCTTCTTTGGGTCTGGAAGTTGGAGCTTATTGCTTTTAATCAAGCAATCGAAGATGCTCACGGTGTCGTTCTCGTCAAAGGAGTATTCTACTTTCGGACGAGTTTCCCTTGGTGGAGGGGCAGAAGGAGTAGAAGCAGTCGTAGGTGGAGCTACGTTGATAGCCAGAGATTCTTTTTTCTTCAAATTGATGTTCAAAGATTCTTTACCTTTGCGATTGTTCTGGCGATTACCGATACTAGATGTCGGGTGTTCATCCCGGTCGGGGTTAGACATGTGTACCCCTAACTGCTTGAACTTGTTAGTACTAACTTCAGATGCTTTAGCATTGACAATGAATGATGGCCAATCTTAAAATTGAGTTGACCCCGTCCACATGCTGATGATAGACAAAAGATTTGCTTTACAGGTATCTATAGTAACTGTGGCCGGAGTTCCAGGAGGCATCTTTAATGCTTCTCGGCGGAATCGTTCAATGAAACTCTCAGCGGTTTCATTATGTCTTTATTTGATCTTGTTGAGGGCCGACATGGTCATGTCATTGATTCCCTCGTAGAATCGCTCCAAGAAGATTTGTTTCAAACCTGAGAAAGAGGTGAGACAGCCATCTGGCAAGCTCCTGTACCAATCGTATGCTATACTGGCTAAACAGCCGACGAATACCCTAGTAAGAAGAGCGTCATTTGGCTGAAGTTGAACAGTCATTACCTCAAAGTGGTTAATGAACTGACTCGGAGAAGTACTACCGTCAAACAGCAAAATTGTAGGAATCTTGTATTTTGGAGGAAATGGGACTTCCTTCCATTCAACCGGATATGGTTGTTTGATCCCCAATCTCTGTAAGTTGTCCTTCTCTTTGAAAGCCTCAAATTGAGTGCGCAAGAGTTTGACAGCTTCATTAGCATCCTCCGATAATGCAGAAGGAGCAGGCTGTATGTTAGGAGGAGGAACAGCATGGTAAGTTCTACCCCCAGCTTCTGACTGACTGGGTGTGGGTTAAATTTGTACAGGAGATATTTGAGGAGATACTACCCCCAGACCTGCATTGACAGGCACCGATGATGCAATAATCTCAGTATTTACATCAGGTACGGTCGGTGGTACTGTATGTTGGGCCACTATGATAGAATGTATACTTGTGACCATTTCAGCCATGGTCTTCAGCTTGTCTTCTAGTGCAGCTATTCGTTGTTCTTGATTTACTGAACTAGAAGCATCTGGATCTTTAGTGACAACATAAGCTGTTACCTCTCTAGGTACAGTAGAAGACACTGTATGTTTTGAACTTTCGCTGTATGCATCATAATCAGAGAAGGAATCATCTCCTGAAATAGAAATAGGGTGATGACCAGAGGGATCTTGGAGAAGATTCCCATGCCCCATTGTGTCTCGACTTCGGGATCGGGTGTGTCAAAATACTCCTTCAGAAGATTCTTGGAGTAAATCTAAGTACCGCTGGCTGGGCCTGCGAGGCTTACCGTATTTGGAGCACTTTCTACCCCCAGTGTCTCGAGAAGCCATGTTGACGGAAGCATACAACACTTCGTCTTCATCTTCTGATATTGGTTCAGAAGTTGCAAAATTCAGACGATCGAAAACCGATCGTTTTGTTGTCTGGCAACAGCACTTGATGACAACCTTGTGATTACAATAATGTTCAAGTGGTTGAACTGGAGTTGCTGAGATGTTGTCCCGTTTTTGCTTGAGGTGCTCCCGGAGGTCAAAAATAATGACGGGACGAGAAGAAGTCTGAGGGATACGTTCTTTGACCACATTCGGAACATGGTTTCGGTTCTTCAGATGTTTTGTCCCATGAGTATATATAGAAGTACTCACTTCATTAGCATAGGTGTCAGGATTTTTCATCCTGGAAATTCGCCTCTGATGCAGGTTGATCTTCGGCATTGGCTGCTTGCGTTTCACAAAAGCTGGTCTATTAAGATAAGTCCGTAGATCGGCAAACTCACCCCCAAGGGTTTCTGTCTGATATACCAGTAATTTTTCCTATTTTGAGCGGGATATCCTGAGAGTTGGGAGATCTTGGAGTTCCGCTACCGGAGTAGGTAGAATACCTCTTTGATCAGTACATTTTCCTTTAGCAGGGAGAGAAGAGCTCTTGTTTTAGAGAGTTCTTGTACTGATTGGTGCCGAGACACGTTCAGATGGATCATCTACGGTAAAAATCGGAGAAGACTGAGAATAGACCAAAGGACCTTTTTTCTTGTTTTGTGAAGAAGGGTTAGCTAAAAAGCATTTCCTCTGTTGTCTTCTAAGTCGTGGAACGAGGAAGTTCGAGAAAAGACCAACGAGCCTTTTTCTTTGTTCTGAGGAGGAGGAGGAACAGTCAACAGACTACCCCCAGTGGATTGTGCTGGAGCAACAAGGTGCTTGGGAAGAGGAGCAGAGTTTTTCCCTTTGTTGTGAGAAGAAGGGAGATTAGCCAAAGGACTATCCCTATTAGACTTCACTGGAACAGCTTGCGCAGAGGTTGAAGTAGCAATAGGAGCATTGGCTGATTGCGCTTGGGAAGCTTTGACAGATGGCCTTTTGGCCATAGAAACTGTAGTTTGCGCAGCAGGAGTCCTGGCTTCAGAATGTTTAAGTTGCACTCTGGTTGCAGGAATAGTGGATTGCATAGGAGGGAAGGAGGTCGCCAACTGCGCTAGGGGAAGAGAAGTCTTGCACTTTGCAAGAGTAGCAGAGGAAGTGGGTTGTGCTGTGGCAGAAAGAGCAGTATGTTGCGCAAGGGCAGCAGAAACAGCAGGTTGTGCAGATGATTGCGCAGAGGACTTTGGAGTCCACATTGAACGAACCTTGCTCTTGGCAGGGGTTGCAGTACGACGAGTAGCCCCAGAGTTGATCATCGTCTCGTAGGCAGTCTGGTTGACCTTTACAACCAGCGTCTTCTACGTCTTTCTGATAGACGCAACGTCACATTGAGTTGTCACTTCCTCATCGGAGGAGAAAGTCGTCCCAGCAGAGTCGCTATTTTGTTTGTAAAAACAAAAGTCTTTTTATTTCACAAACTTTGTAAGAAGATTACAATTGAATTCTAGAAAAGTACAACTATAGGAATTCGATCTGAAGACGATCGCTTTATCCCTTGGACGATGTGAACTTTGAAGACGATAGCCTCTGAAAAATGCAGCAGCACTTAGACAAGAACTCCTGATCTTTGATGATAATAATGATTTGATCCCCTTAATGAAGGACTTGAAACTATATTTATAGAGTTCTAAAAATAACTAATTTATAGTTATTCTGGATTGTGCATGATGAACTGCGCTAGCAACAGACTGCACAAACAGTGAACTACACTGGCAGTTACTCGATCGTGGGCCAACTGTATTAGATGCGTGGCACTATTTGATTGAAATGTGCATGGTCGTACACAGGCGGTTGCCACGTGGTGAGCAATTGATGGCATGTAAGCCACGTAATAAATGTCAGTTATCTTGATGGATTGTGCCACTTGAAAAGCACTAGCATCAGACTGTGCTGAGACTCAGGCTTGGTCAAACTGCGCTGAAGTGGAGCTGTCATACTGCGCTGGCTGTACAGCTGCCCTCGAGCGCTGTGCTGTACAAGAAATGAAAGGACTCCTCGTTTATCGGGCTGTCAGCTGTCAGAAGATCAGATTTTTGTCAGGTAATGATGGCACTGCCACGTCACTAGCGCGCTTGGGTGTTAGCGCAGTTCAGCTTGCGCGTTTGAATGGTAGCGCAATCTGCCTCCTGCGCAGTCCATTTGAAGAGTGCGCAATTTTATTTCCTCTGTTTATTTGATAAATGCAACTTGATTTTTAGGACCTACAGATGGTGGAGAGACAGAATTAGGAATCGTATCACAAGGGTGATCTCGTTCCAAGTTCCCCTGGCGGGTCGTCTTGTCTCCACCAGTTGTATTGACAGCAGCTCATCTTTGGACTGCTGTACTCTGTGGTTCTCCTCTCGTATTTCTGAGAGAGAAGACCAGAGTTGATTCTATTGTCTGGCTCGTTGCTTCAGGTCGAGACGACAAGGAACTGGCACCAACAAATAAGAAGATCCAAAGATGTAATAGACCTTCATGTTATATTTAGAATAAAAATTCGAGATGTAATAGATTTCCATTAAGATTTATCTATGTTTTTAAAGACGGAATAAAGAATGATTTTCTCTTCTTTTATGATCTGATTTTGATGTGGTGATAATAAAAATAGAATTAAGGAGAAATATGGAGATGACAAGTTGCTAGTGTAAATAAACCAAATTCAGAAGCAGGAAGAATGTGAACTCTCGTTTATGAAAAGTGAACAGTCACTTCGATTTTTGAGAAAGGACACTGAATGAATGAACAATTACTGTAACTTTCGAGGAAGAGAATAAATGAATGAACCATCATGTTGGTTTTTGAAGAAAGGAAAATGAACAAACAGTTATAAGTGAACAAACGGTTATAAGTGAACGAACAGTTGGGTTTCTTTCAAAAAGTTGCATCGATTCTCGATGTTGACTGTCTAATTGTTCTGTCTATAAATAGAACAAAACTTTTATAGATATCGTCACTTTCTTTCCTTTTTGTGCAAAATGTCTTCCAAGGATTTGCTCACTTCGAAGATTGAAGGAGAGACCGAGACGCCTGTCACTTTCCGTTCCCAAAATACGTATTTTTTAATACATTTACTGCTTTAATATATTTATTTAATATTTATCATGTATTGTTCTGTAATTAAACCCCTTTAATTTTATGATAATTAATTTCTTGCAATTTTATTTCTGCATTTTGTTTCCTGCTTTTATACCCTACTTTAGCTATGCTTTGGGTTCGGCTTGGATTGGACTTAGTATGCTGTTTCCTCTTGAACCGAACACAAACCCCCCCACCTACCACCACCCCTTCCATTTCAAAACCATCCCCTTTCTCTCTCTTCATTAATCTTCTTCTTTCTCATAACTCCTCCCCCACCTACTCAGCCGCCAAGGCAAGTACCAAACTTGCTTCTTTATGGATCACCATTATTATTGTTCCATCATCTTCCTTACTTGATTTTGAGCCTCTTTAGTACTTAGCATTTCCAATTTCCATGGTTCATTTCTTGTAGATCTAAGTTTGATGTATTTTCAGATTTTTTAGGTTTTGATCTAGTAAACCTTGTTATCGTTAAGTTTTGATGGTTCCATGTTGTAGAGAATTTCGTTCTACCCCATTTTGACCTATGGAAGTCCAGTTTTGGGTTTGGAGTGAAGGAATTAGGGAGCTCGGAAGCAATGGCTTTCCATGATTCTCCTTCTCAGAAGAGTGGAGAAGAAGGGCAATGCTTGACCGCATGAGTTTTCATGCGGAAAGTCTTCTTGATCCGCATGAAGTGTTGGCCGCATGAAGTGTTGGCCGCATGAAGCGTTGGCCGCATGAAGTGTTGGCCGCATGGAGTCCTGGCCACGTGGTATTTTGAATTTATACTCTGGCTATATAAGGACCCGAGTCCTATCTGGCCGCATAAGTCAACCCTGTCCGCGTAAACTCTGAACTGTTTCGGCCGCATGGAGCTTTGCAGCCGCATGAGATAAATTCTTCTCAGCCGCATAAGGTGCCTGTTGCTCACAGCTGCATGATCTACATGTCTTCCCAGCCGCATGAGGTCTGTCATCCTCAGCCGCATGGGGCTTGTTTCAACCATTGTCGTCTATGATAATTCTCAGCCGCATATAGACTTAATCATCCCAGCCGCATGAGCAACATTTTCCCAGCCGCATGAGCAATATTTTCCTAGCCGCATAGGCACATGTTATCCTGGCCTCATAAATTTAGTTTCCTTAACCGCATGAATCAATAATTTCCCAGCCGCATGGATGCTAGCCATAATGCCCTTTTGGCTGATTCTTATTTCAATTGACATTGATTGACATTGATTGACATTTATTATCATTGATTGATTGACTTGGCATTTATTAACATTAATTATTATCTTGACTTTAATTGTTGCCCTGACATTTATTTAACATTAAGTTGACATTAATAAACAAGGACTGTCATTTTAATTTAATAATTGATCATGCGTTCCTAGTTGGAACTAAGAGACTGGTTAGTCGTCTTATTGAATTGAATAAATGAGACACGTTCATACTAACTATGAACTATTGCAATCGACTGACTGATCCCGAATATTGACATACAGGCACATGCAGGCTCGATTTATTTATTTGTTAATTATTTATTTATTTATTTATTTATTTTCCACTAAAGCAGCATGTGTATTTATGGTCAAGCCATGATTATTCCGTGGTAAGTTTTGATTGTTGTATTACGCTATGTAAGACCTACAACCTAACCGCACATGTATCGTTGTAGAGTTGTGCATATCGTACCCTGTACGAAAGTACTCATTTGAATGACCATGATCCACGGCATGGGACTTCACTCAACGTAGAGACTATTAAGTTAGATAAAATAATGATTGCATGGAGAGAATGGATTCCCGAGTTCTTACATGGCAGCCCTCTTGGGACTATTAAGTGTCTGACAGGCCGGCTGGTTCCCACAGATACTGCAAATCTGCCATACGGGCAGGGAGCGGTACCTGCTTATATTATTTAATTGTACATGGTATATTAACGACGAGCGTCCCGCTGGGACTCGTCTAATTCATGATTGGCGCAATTGATTGACTGGATAGACTAGTCTTGCTTGCACATAGTAAGAACTGAGGAATCTTTTATTACATAATTCCAGGATAACCTGGAACTTACAGTAGCAAGCCGTAGTAGTTGCATGGCCGTTTAAGCTGATTTGTTTGTGTACTGTCTCTACTCTGATGACTAACTAAGACGATCGGAATATCAGGACATGACGGGTCAACTTCTATCCTTGTTTGGTTGGGAGGTTGGTTCGAAGTGTCGTGATGTAATGTGAATCCCAGTAGCCAGCAGAGATCTATTTTACATATTTCCTATTACTGGTTTATTCTTCATATCGTGCTTCCTTGCGGTACTTGCTATTAGCGGTCTAACCTCTCTGCTTTTGCATGGCTAGATTTAGAGTCAGTCCCCGAGGATCCAGCTTACTTCTACCTCCAAGATGGTCAATACTAGAGGGATGATCGCAGGAGGACTCGAGTGGGTTTCTTACTTCCCCGCTCGTTTTGTTATCTATTTTATACTTTGCCGTTTGGCACCGACATGTTAGTCGGATTGTCTTGTACCTACTTTTACATAATTATAACTAAGTCAGGCTGCAGCTGATAACAATTGTGCATACTTACTACATCATCTGGCTATATTTTGTAAAGCCAGATATCAAGAACATTTTGACTGAGCATTTGGGACGCCTTACTGCTTATTCTCATATGTTCTCTATTTCTGTTTCTTGTTCGAATGATTGAGACAATAGATGTGAAGTGACCATAGGGAGACTTACATGTAGTATGTACCCCCTCGTCTTGTAGACAGCATTGATCGTATTATACGGTATTCATCTACCCGTAATACGTAGCTGGCTGAGTCATTCCCCCGCTCTCCAGTATTCTGGTTCTGGGGCGTGACAAGGTTTTAGTGGTGGCCCATGCAGGTCTGATTTCAGACTTGTGGGGTATTTTAATAGGATGTCTCAATCACACATGTTCTCTCTTGATCTCATAATTCGTTGATTCTCAACTCTAGCTTGACATTCTAGTATCCCTTGACTTCATTGATTCTTCATGTCCGGTCGTTTGATTGTTCTTTTGTCCCTTTTCTTAGGGGCTCCTCGTCCGCACCTGTCAGAGCTGGACAGCAACAACATGGACAGCAACATGGACAACATGACCAGGTTGGTCAGCAACAAGGGCCAGTACTACCTCAAGACACTATCCAGGAAGAAGTGATAGTAGAAGCAGCAGCTGGATCGCAGTAGCCAGAGGTTCCACCACCACCAACAGTTCTACCTACCCCTACGGAGATGGACACACCGGCCCTTTTGGAGATCATGAGAGGGATGATGGCCACTCAGCAACATCAGATGTTAGCCCAGTAGCGCATACACGCTCAGTTGCAAGAGCAGAACGTACTACTCAACCAAGGGTTGCAGACAGCTTTGAAAAGAAGGGCAAGGCCAGATTCAGGAGCATCAACCAAATTTTGCAAGTTCAACCCCCACCATTTCGAGGGCATAGAGGATGCCATCTTAGCAGATGCCTGGCTTAAGGATATTGAGGCTATTCTGACAGCAGCTAAGGTGCCGACAGAAGAACGTGTGGATCAGGTGAAGTTGCTACTTCAGGATCTCGCACGTGATTGGTGGGAATCAGAGAAAGTAGGTATCAGACGTCCCGTTGCTTGGGACGATTTTACAGCAAGATTCAAGACAAAGTACTATGGAGTTGTGGCGCAGTTTGAGCTACAACAGAAGTTTATCAACCTCAAGCAGGCCGGCAAGACGGTAGATGCTTATGCAGCAGAGTTCTGCAGATTTAGTAGGTTTGCCCCAGAGATGGTAGTGACAGAGCGCCAGAGGGCGATAAGGTTCCAGCAAGGGTTTCATCTTAAGCTCTTGCAATTGATAGAGGGGCACAATTACCAGACTTTTGACGAAGTATTGACGGCAACCCGAAGGCATGAGATAACCATTCAGAGGATCACAGCAAGGACTGGAGGTCAGAAGAGATCTCACAGTCAGATTAAAGGAGGAGGGGGAGCAGCGCCCCGAACAGTAGCACCATCCCTTGGCATTTGCATTCACGATGTGGCAATACGAGGGCCAGCACCACTACCCAGGCAGCAGCAGCAGCAACAGAGGAAGAACCAGCAACCCCCGACGGGCTGCACTTATTATGGAAAGATAGGGCACACTAGAGATGTATGTCGGGCATTGAACGGGCTGTGTTTGATATGTGGAAATCCAGATCATCGGGTTACCACCTGTCCCATGAATTCGAGGTCAGGAGGACCAGTGCAATAGTTTCCTGCTCTGCCAGCACCAGGGGCAGGACAGTATCGAGGACCCACAGCGGCAGTGAGACCATTGACCCAGCGTCCGTTAATGCCACAGGCTCAGATGTTTCGACAGCAGGGATCGTCGATACAGCAACACCAGCACAGACCACCCCAGCATCATCAAGGCAGGGGCCAGCAGCAGCACCAGGCTAGGCCACAGCATGGGAACCAGCAAGGAGGTCGAGGGCAGGCATTCACACTGTCCTTGGAAGAGGCATTAGCATCAAGAGATGTTGTGGCAGGTAACATTCTCGTTGCCTCATATCCCGCAGTAGCATTGTTTGATTCGGGAGCATCACACTCATTTATATCTACATAATTTACGACACGACTAGGAATAGAGTTCGAGGCATTGCCAGGAAGGTTTAATATACTCACTGGTAATGGGCTCGTAGGAGTTAGTAGAGTTATTCTAGCATGTAGCGTTGTAGTTTACGGGCATTCCTTACCCGCCCAGTTGATAGAATTTCCTGTTGGAAATTTTGACGTTATCTTAGGCATGGACTGGCTGAAAGACAGTCATGCGACAATAGATTGTCGTAGTGGGAGTGTATCTTTTGATATTCTAGGCATGAAGAGATTCACCTTAGTCAGATCAGAGGCAACTCAGCAAGAGCAGGGAGTAATAACAGCAATGGAAGAAGTTCAAATTCCGAAGGTAGTTGAAGAGTTTCTTGATGTATTTCCCGAAGAACTTCCAGGTCTACCACCGGTTAGCGATATTGAGTTCAGCATAGAATTGACACCTAGAACTAAACCCATATCAGATCGGGTTTACAGAATGGCGGATTCGGAGCAGGCCAAGGTGTATCAGCACATAGAGGAATTGAAGGAGAAGAACTTCATCCAAGCTAGCATATCACCATGGGCAGCACCAGTGGTACTTGTGGAGAAGAAGGATGGATCATCCAGATTATGCATCGATTACAGGAAGCTTAACGCGGCAACAGTAAAGAATAAGTACCCACTACCAAGGATCGACGACTTGTTTGATCGGTTGAGCAGGGCTAGAGTTTTCTCCAAGATAGATCTTCGTTCAGGGTACCGTTAGGTGAGGGTTCGGAAGGAAGACATTCCCAAGATGGCGTTCAGGTCGAAGTATGGGCATTATGAATTCTTAGTAATGTCGTTTGGTTTGACCAATGCTCCAGCAATATTCATGAATTTGATGAACCGCATCTTTATGCCTTACTTAGATCAGTTTGTCGTGGTATTTTTCGACGACATTCTCGTATACTCTGCTAGTGAAGAGGAGCATGAAGACCACCTCAGGAAAGTCACTACAACAAATAGGGCATACAATAGCAGTTTATCTATAGCGTTCAAGCCTCCCTGCTATAGAATGTCATCATCAATAGCGTTTATTAGTCTGTGCTATTAAAAGGTCATACAATAGCAGTTTATCTATAGCGTTTGAGTCTCCCTGCTATTATAATACCATCATCCATAGCGTTTATTGGACATGCTATTAAAAGTACATACAATAGCAGTTTATCTATAGCGTTTATGCCTCCCCGCTATTAGAAGTGTCGTTACAATAGCGTTCATTATGCAGTGCTGTTAAAGGTATAGTTTTTTTTTCTGAATAAGAGATTCGGTTCATTTGAAAAAAAATTGAAGTCCTACTTTTGATATATTTTTGACATATAACAATGTATAAATTCATTTTGCAGTGAGGAAAAATGTACATATTTGAAAGCAACATTTATATATATATATATATATATATATATATATATATATATATATATATATATATATATAGAAGTCCTACTTTTGATATATTAATTTTTGACATATATATAACAAAAAAGTGTAGAAACTTATAATTTCTTCAATATAATTAAAATATGATTTCTATTTATTCGGTTTAACCAAATAAATCGATCAAATAACCGAATAGTTTATTCGGTTCGGTAATTCGGTTTTGGTTTTGGTTAATTTTGGTTCGATTTCGGTTTTGGAGTTTTTGAATTTCGGTTTATTTGGTGTTGACTATTTCGTTTCGGTTGAAACCACGAATAAACAGAAGGCACCCCTACATAGGTATCCCAGTTCGATTAGGTGTAGCATCATATTGTATATATTTTACATGATTAAAAAAATACTATAACATATTTTGGATGCTATATAAGTTACAACGTCGTAATGGGATTAAATCGCTACCGGCAAAAAAAATTCATGAGAAGGAGCTGCAACTCTTCAACTAATCCCACTAACCTTTCAGAAATTTTACCTAAAATTCCTCTCCCCTGGTAAATCGAATAAGAAAATTTAGTAATATATATACGAAATATATCTTTGTATATTTATTTAATATATATATTGCAAATAAATTATAAATAAACTGAAATATTGGTTTGTTTCAGGAACCCTAATTATTTTGTGGCGTTTTTGTGGCGTTTCTATGTACAACTCCTTCAACTAAATTTTTGAATTTCTGTGGCGTTTCTTTAGGGCCACGTACAAATTATTTTTGGTGTTATCAAGCTCGATATAAGCAAGTTGTGGGTGTCAACATGATGAAAAAAGATTGGGTTCATCTTAACAAGTATTGAAATCCTTTTCACTATACTAATGTGTTCACTTAATTAAATCCATCTTTATGTCTTATTTATGTTAAAATTTTTTTTTTTAAAGAATATGACATTGTATAAGAAATATGTCCGTCAGTTTGTGGATTTTGCCAAGTCAAATGCAAAGAATCCAGACTTTATGTTATGTCCCTGCATTGATTGTAAGAATTTGTGTCGTGGTAATGAAGATATGATTTTACTTCATTTGCTAAGACGTGGGATGGATATGTCTTATACAACTTGGATTTGGCATGGGGAAGAAATTTCAAATTTGGAACTGCCAGAAAAATTGGCAGTCCTTTGTTTCACATGCTGTGACTTAGGACTGCCCAGTTTTCTGGCAGTCCATTCAATTTATTGGACTGCCAGAAAAATGGGCAGTCCTTTGTTTCACATGCTGTGACTTAGGACTGCCCAGTTTTTTGACAGTCCATTCAGTTTGTTGGACTGCCCGAAAATTGGGCAGTCCTTGTTTGCACTAGTTGAACAACAATATTGGATTTCCTTCCATATTAGGGTTTGTATATTATGAGGAGCCTTTGGGTGCCATCGAAATTGGAAATGAGGAAAAAATTAGGGATAACAATATTAGGGTTTCCACGATATTAGGATTTAACATTTTTGTTGTTGTTGTTGTTCTTCCTTTTTTTTTCTTCTTCTTCTTCTTCTTGGATGGGTTGAGGAAGAAGAAAAGGAAAAAAATAGAAAAAAAAGTGACTTTTATACCAAAGAGTGGGATAGCCCTAATCAATTTTTTCAACGACAAACTTGTAAATAATACAAAGTTTAAAATGGGATAGCCCTGATAAAAATGTGCAGTACCTTTACAACTATCCTATCTTTATTATGCATTCAACAATCTAGCGACTAATATTTCGGTAGCTGAAGTTTCCCCCAAAATTTCAAAGTGAATAGCTTTTCCCCCCAAAATTCCAAAGTGAATAGCTATTCCCCCTTACCCAAAACCTAAAAAAATAAAATTCTAACTTCTACCCCCCCTCACCCGCTGCCCACAACTTCTCCTCCTCACCGACCCGCTGCCCACACCGGATCCCCGCCTCCCTCCTCCTCACCGATACGCTTCCCACACCGGAGCTCCTCCTCCGTCCTCCCACACCGGATCCGCTACCCACAACAGCTCGCACCAGTGCGGCAACATTGGCGCACGGGAGGATTAGCGAGGTCAAACGGGTGGGGCACGGAGTGACTGTAGAAAGTCGGGGCGTCCCTTGGCTAGCGAAAATGTCTGTACGTCCGCTTCAATGGCTGATGGAGAAGGCTCAGGGGTCGGGTTCGGGGCCGAACGGGGAGGAACGGTCGTATGGGTTTGAGCTGGAGGAGGTCGCCGCCGTACGCGCGCATGCCTGCAATTTTTTTTTTGCAGGTAGCTACAGTGACAGGCGCGATGGAGAAGAAGTACTGGTTATTTTCTTTTTCCTTCTTTTTTTTTGTATTGTCTACATTCTGTTTGATGTAATGCTTCACACGTACATGTATCATTTGGGTCCAGAGTTGTGTTTCTATCTAGGTTATTCAGCTTTGTCAATGGCTTGGGTTTAATATGCCCTATGTGGCTCTCTCAAATCCTAACGATTGTATATTCGGGTCTAAATTAGATCTGGTGAGTTTCAGTTCATTTAGATCCATTTCTTATCCAACAATTCATCCATGTCGGACATTTCATAGTTTTATTACCCGTAAGTACTGAGTTTTTCGGGAGGTGGTGGGGTGTGAAAATACTTTCAATTAAATTTTATGTGACTAATGAGGATTGAACTTGAGACCACTTGGTTAAAACTTAAAATACGGGTGGGTGGGTGGTGGGTTAGGTAGTTTTGATATGTGCAACACAGACCAATAGATACTCCGGTAAAGAGTGGCGGTAAGATAATAGTTAAAGGAGCCGCTAGGGCTAGAGACATGCCTAAATGGACATGGATTAGTTTTTAAAAAAAGAATATGCTTTTTGTTACAAAGAACAAGGCCCTTAACAAAGTTGAATGGAAGAAATGGACTCAACAAAAACTTGGGATAAAGGTTTTGGTTTTGGTGTTTCCAGAACTAGTATATTTATAACAGTTTCAATAAGATGTACAATGTAAACTCTTATATCCATCCTCCCTTCCCTCTCTTTATCCTATTTTTTTATATTGGCCTGGGTAACATGTTACCAATGGTTCTTTATTCAGGTGCTTTATTGTGTGTGCATGCTTGCTCAAACGCTAGTTTTCGTCTCAGATTGGAAGGTCCTTTAAATAATGATGTTGATTTCAGATTTTTTTAATATGTTTAAAACCTTGACTTACTAGAACTGATAAAAGGAAAAACATTTCTGGTTTTACTAACTGTTAGAGATGTTCTTTCGAATACTAACCATGGAACAAACGTGAGAATTTTGTATTTCAGTGTCTGATAAGGTTCTACAGTATGTATTGTTGAAGAAATGTAGCAAAGTTGTTTTTTCTCAAGTTTGGTGTGATGTGGATTTGTTGATGGATGCTGATTACTTTTCCGTGCCTTTGATATTTGGAGTGTCAGGGATGTTCAACTCTGAAAATCTTCTTCACGAGTTTTGGAGTGGACAGGATTGCCTTCATGATGGTATATAGTGTCCCACTCAAACTTGTTCCCTTGTGCTCTTTTTGCTTCACAGAACTTCGGATCGAATTAGACCATTTGATTATTAATTATTTTTTCACTCTTTTCCTTGATCATTTTTAGCACGTTACCGTGACTTTTAATTTGGGAGCGCAAGACCAGTCTGTTTCTTGAAACCAACTTCTCATGCATGATCTAATCGAGACGCTCGTCACCCATGACCTTCGTGTACCACTCAGACACGCCATTTTGTGCTCCATTTGCTTTGTACAACTTTTCTGACACGTGACCCGATTTTATTTCGCCCCACGGTGTCACATTTATCTTCCAACTTGATTTATGGGTCCCCTGTCGACCAAAACCTGTCAGCCCCAATTATGGACATGGTCCACATTGAGCCTACTATCCGCCTGCCACTTGTGTCCCATTTATTGGAATCTCCATGTGCTATTTATTTACCCATGATCATCAACGTCCAATTTTAATTCAATTTTTGCACAATGTCTGATTTTGACCCAATCCGGCTCCACCGAGTCCAGCCCAGCTTCGTGCTACCCTCCATCATGACACCCTCATATTTCTTGCCCAAAAATATCAGGTACTCTTCTACCCATTTTTTTCTATATTTAATAGAATTTTTGTTGAACTAAAATCTCTTTTGGAATAACCTATTTCTCCATTTAAAATCCTAGCCTTTGATTCCCCTCATTAAATCATCACCATCCATTTCCCTCCATTCCACTCACAGCCAACAATTGTTGGTTGGCCGGCCCTAACCCAATGCTACTTTTCTCTCTCTCCCTCTCATATTTAATTAATTCCTCATCTCTCTCTCTCTCACTATTCTCCACACATAAACCACTTCCTCCCATGGCCCGAGCTCATGGCCATGCACCCGACCTCCCCTCCGACGTGGCCTCGCCGTCGGCCATGGCCGCCACCGACAGCACCAACCTCTCCTCCTCCCTCTCTCCTCCATCTTCTTATTCATTCATCCATCTATCCATCACCTAGCCACCCGAGACCACCACCATCACCAATTCAACCGCCGCCACCACCTTTGTTCCAACACCACAGCCGTCGTGCTCCACCCCACGCCCCCGCCGCCGCTTTGCCGGCCACCGCTGCAGCTGCCGCGCCCGGCCAGCGCGCCACCAGCGCGCGACAGCAGCAGCCATTCAATTGTACGGCGCGTACGGGCCGCCGTCGTGTGCCACCGCGCCGCTGTACGACCGCCGTGCGTACCCCCCCTCCGGCGAACGCAGGCCAACAGCCACCTGACAGCCACCGTCCTCCGGGACGCACCGTCGAGGCGATTCGTGCGTTTTGCACGACGTTCCGTCGTGACGCGTGCGAAATCGAGTTCATTTTGGCGCTCCATCGCAGCAACTTCGTGCATGTTTTTTCGGGAATCCGACCGTTGGATAGACGATTTCTTTGCTCCGTCGCAATTTCGATATATCCACCTTCATCCCTGTCAATTTTCGTCCGTTAATTTTATCGTTTGATACAACAAAACCGGCCACCAAGTTGACCGTTTAAATTGTATTAAATTTGGACAGTTTCGCGGGGCCAACTTCGTCAGTTTGTATCTCCTCCATCGCAGCTCCTTTTGGTGTGCTACCAGTTCCTGTGCGAAGCTGGTATAACCCTCTTACTACCCCTCCAGTTTCGTTTTATTGTGAGCTTGTTTGATTGGTTGAATTCGACGCCAAAGTTGGTCGTCCGAATTCGTAATTTCCAACTTGTAAAATTCCATTTTTGAACACTGGACTCCAGATTTCATTTCTAACACCACCATTAGACTCGTGGCGTCGTTCTGGCATGTTTTCATATAAAATTTGTTAGATTTGGAGAACGTGGGCCCTGGCACGTTTTTTTGGTGCAAAGTGGGTCCCACATTCTGGGTCAACGGGACTTTTTGATGCCGGCTCATCGAAATTCAACTCTGGATATACCGTTGAGTTCGTATCGTCATTCTGGACTCGTTGACATATAATTTGCTAGGTTTTGGTGGACATTGAATCCGGCACGCATTTCGGTGTAAGTCGGATACCAATATCCGGGTCAACTGGTTATTTTGAGATCGGCTCATCGGAATCCAATTCCGGATATACCGTTGAGTTCGTATCGTCATTCTGGACTCGTTGACATGTAGTTTGCTGAGTTTTGAGAACTTTGGTTCCGGCACGTATTTCCGTGCAAACCGGAATTCCAAGTTCTGGTCAACGGACCAAATTGAGATCGGATCAACGGAATCCAATTTTGGAGATACCGTTGGGTTCGTATCGTTATTCTGGTTTCGTGGACATATAATTTGTTATATTTTATAGACTTATTTTCTTGCACGTTTTTCGGTGCAGAACGGCTCCGATACGGATACCGTTTTGGCCCGAAATTACCTTTTTGCCCTTGTGTCCAAATTGGACCGATGGGTAGGCTATCCTAGCTAATTTGACCATTCTGGACACGTTGGCGATGTTTATTTCATCGTCCGGCAATATTTGTTGATAATTTCTCTGAGTTTAGCCTTTTTATAAATAATTAATAATTAATTCTTATAATGTTCGTATTTCGGGATTAGTACAACGAAACTGAGCTCAGTCAATTCCAGTGATCTCACATCGCTGAAATTGACAAGATGGACACGTGGATCACCATAATAAGATTATCAACTTTACCGTTGATCATTTCATCTCGATTTGTGTGTCGTAAGTTTCGACGTACGAATAACGAAGTACACTTTATGTCTTTAATAATTGGACTAGAATTGACCCTATTTGACCAGAGTTGACCAGTTGACCAACAGTCAACTGTAAGTCAACGCTCGACCTAGTTTGACTAAATTATTGACCGGAGTCGACCTAGAGCTAATTTGACTTAGAAGAACCTAGGATAAAATAGATTATTT
Organism: Iris pallida; assembly: GCA_029216955.1. Classification (NCBI taxonomy): domain Eukaryota; kingdom Viridiplantae; phylum Streptophyta; class Magnoliopsida; order Asparagales; family Iridaceae; genus Iris; species Iris pallida. The sequence continues at coordinate 38,656,010 of JANAVB010029819.1, forward strand.
GTGGATTTATTTATTAAAACTTGAACACCTTGTAACCTGTGTTGCTTTAAATAGGACTCTGTGGCTTCAGTTGGACCCCCTATACTTATCAGCTGTTCCGGTTATCAGGCGAGTACATTCTCTGATCATTTTATATCCTGCTTAGAATTATTTCCTGCATTAGATTACTTTACTTGTACTGTCACGTTGGTCATACGGATTGGTACTATATGGATCCCTTCTTGAGATGTTATCCTTAGGGAGCATCGGGTACTCTATGTTCTGTGCGTTTCACTTACTTGGCGTATCACTATGCTTCGTTGGTTCTTCGATCACTTGTGACATATACTCTTATGATCACAGAGTCATCCTGGAATCCTTATCCCATTTATGGGTCTACTATGTATCACCCTTCGGGGGCTTACCACCCTTCGGGGGCTTATCACCCTTCGGGGGCTTACCACCCTTCGGGGACTGTTACATAGAATCATAACATAACCTGGTTGGATCCTTGTGTATTGATTGGGGGTACGGGGGAGTAGAAGTGGACATGTGAATAATACACCAGTAGTATCTTATCAAAATCATTCCGTAGTGTCTTATCAGAATCATCACATGCCATTTACATGTCCATGTTGTACTCTGACTCACTAGCCACATGTTAGTTCTCTATTTATAGTAGATATTTCTATTACAGCTTTCTCCCTCTGTTTACATACTGCACTTCTTTCAGTACTTGTATCTTACTTTACTGCATGATTATATTTTCTAACCTGCTATGAACTGTTGAGATGTATTGTGCTCGCTCCTGTCCTGACTGGACCTATTGATAAATTTTACAGATAGCCTGGAGGTTGCCTGCTAGCCTAGAGGAGACACTTTAGAGGTTGTTTAGATAGTTATTTCCATTGTTTGGAGTTGTATTTACTTTGTGGATTACTGTATTTGAGTTTTGATATGTATTTCTGGGTTTTTGTATCTTAGACACTTAGACTTCTATCTCCTGTATCTCTTTTGGATTTCATGTTTTATCTATCTTTATCATGCCCTACCTTAGATGTGATTGAGACTGTATCTGCTATGTCACCCCCATTCGGGGAGTATAAACTGCTTAGCATTATATTGTTAGATGATGTGACCTAGGACAACGTTCTACCGTCGACACTGCGGCGTAGGCTGGGCGTTGTTACGTTCTCGTATCCAAACAGTGGGTGCGGGTCGTGACACGTTTTTAGTGGTGGCCCATGCAGGTCAAGTTTGTGTAGTGGTATTCGAACTAGAGTACCACTACAGCCTGCAGTAGGATTAAGGATAATTTTTGAAGGTACTCAATCACAGTTAGGATCCTTTGAGAGATTCCTGGGACGACCCTTGAGAATCTTATTTTAACTTCGAATTGAAAACTCTTTTCTTCCTTGATTTGATTTATCTTTACTTTCTGTTGTTGAACTGGATTTTGATAGATTATGGTTGAATTTGAGTTTGTATTTATTGATTTTGATGGGTGATTGTCGAATTCTGAATCTTGATGATAGCTGTTGCATCCGAGTTTGTATTTTGATGGATTTTTGTTCATTTTTGAATTTTGATGTTCGTTGATAAATTGATTTGATTTTTGGGTATTCATTGTTGATTTAATTTAATTTTTGGCAAGATAAAATTATATGGGCTAGGTCATCTATATTATGGAATCTAGTCTTCTATAGTCACATTAGCCAGCATGGTGAGGACATATAGTCTGATTTTGGATATATTTCTCGGGTATAGAAATTTAAGGTTTTCGCAGCCAAGCTAGCGGCACCGCGAAAATGTTAAATAGCATGATTCTAGAGTTATGTGCATAAGTCAAGGACTCTGTGATTATCGTAGCTTTGCTTACTAGTATGACGAGGATTTAGAGTACCATGATTTTGGATAGACGCATATGATTATCAGATTTGCACCTTAAATATTTTTGAACATGTTTTCTCTACTTTTGTTGCTGTCCTTAAAAAAAAAGAATTATTAATTGGTTTGTTTTGTTTAGTTTCTAATTATTTAACTTAGGAGTAGGTTTAGCTGTTTTTATAAACCTTGTGTAACTTCTTACCATGAAATTTCTTCTTAATACAATGAATAGATGATTTTGCTAGACTTTATCTTGGGATTTGATATTTCAGCTCTGAGTTTCAAAATGGTTTTTCTTTAAACAGATAAGCAAAACAGATTTTATCGTTATTTCTTTCTTGCTATTATTCTTGTATTAATAATAATGATAATAAAACTGTCTTGATTTTGTCAATCACCTACTCTGTAATTTTGGTAGGAATCCAAATGTTGGTCCTGATGTAGAAATTGATTTTTATATTGGGACATGAGGATATATATATATATATATATATATATGAATATATATAGTAGACACTTTTCTGACAGAGAGTTGACTTAGAGTTTCCTGACACGTATGCATGCTACACTTTGATTCCACCTATCTGAATACATATTAATATGTCGTTAATGTTTAAATTTTTAAAACCCCAATATTTCTGGTTCTCTGCTTTTTCCAAGTTTAAACTCGTAAATTAAATATAAATTTCATGTTATTAGTTTTGTCTATATAACTGCATATGTATGATATCTACAGGGTTTCAATTTTTAGAGAAATTGGTTAAGCTATGTTAAAATTATAAAATCTGAGACTGTGTGCATATTAACCCTTGATACGAGATTCCGAATGTTAGTTCAAATTGTTGTTCCATTTTTATGTAATATTTAGAGCTGTGTACATTGTTGTAAGTAGGGATATTATGTTAGATTTCATATTCTTACATGTTAGTTTGTGATAAACATTGAGTTGGTTTTGATGTTGAATTTCTCCAAAATCCTGAAAACTGAATACATGTTAATATATTTTTTTTACATTGATTTCCATGTTTAGTTCAATTTCAGATTTAATATGTAACATTGAACTGTATGCGTAGATAAATGTATTGATAGTATGTTAGGGTTTTATTTATATCATGTTAGGATGTATTGGGAGCGTTGAGATTGGTTGTGATATTTCAAAACCCTAAAATCTGAGACTGCATTATGTTAATATTGCACTGGTTTAAATGTTAGCTTATTTTCAGATTTTGTATGTAAATGGTGAACTAAAACTGGATTTAACCTTTCAATGCTAAGCTATAACCCTGTACAAGGACACACACACACCCTAACTTAGAATACACTGTCATGTAACCTAACCCTTCCCCTCTATGTTATGATTATATATCTAGATAGATATATATAGAGCTTAGGCATACATGTTATAATATATATAGATACATAACTAAATCTCTACCTCTTTATATATATATATATATATGTATATGGTTAGCCATGCATGTTATGAGTAAATAAGTTGCGTATTGTAGATTGTTTAACCAAAATGCCATGATTAGTGCAACTTGATAGCTATTGTTTTGGAACCCAATTTCTCATATACAATTTCATATGTATTCACGTACACACACGCCTACTATCTAACCATATGAACATGTCCCCATACACATAATGTTAGCTTTTCGCTCTCTAATGCTCTCTATATTATATATTGTGATTGGATTTCAATGTAATCGACTTTCGTTAATTAAACTTGTGATTTTGATTTTCTTGGGATAGTACCCCTTTTAGATGATTGGTGGTTACCTTTCTTTATTTTTTTGATGAGTACCAGTTTTCACATAGGATGGTAGACTGTCTTACAGTTTTGATGATTTGTTATTTCTGCATCTTTTCTCGTTTAGCACCCTGGATTGCTTGTGTGTTTTGAAACCCTATAACTGTTTTGATTAGCATGACTAGTATACCTAGATGAGACTTCACTGTCACCGTATGCCATGACCCTGTACGTTGTCCTTTTTGATGGTATGATTTGTTTAAGTTCTGGGACTTGATTGTGGGGGTTTGACCTAGAAGGAGTATGGATATTTTAATTTCGAGGACGAAATTTTTATAAGGTGGGTAGGATGTGAGCACCCTGAATTTCGGGTTGATTTTTTTTCATTTTATTTTATTTCCTGATTGATTGGTTTTGATAAATAATTTATTCTGTTATTTTTCCTAAGTGTACTTTTTCGTGCCGTTGATATTTGGAGTGTCAGGGATGTTCAACTCTGGAAATCTTCTTCACGAGTTTTGGAGTGGACAGGATAACCTTCATGATGGTATATAGTGTCCCACTCAAACTTGTTCCCTTGTGCTCTTTTTGCTTCACAGAACTTCGGGTCGAATTAGACCATTTGATTATTAATTATTTTTCCACACTTTTCCTTGATCATTTTTAGCACGTTACCGTGACTTTTAATTTGGGAGCTCAAGACCAGTCAGTTTCTTGAAACCAACTTCTCATGCATGATCTACTCGAGACGCTCGTCACCCATGACCTTCGTGTCCCACTCAGACACGCCATTTTGTGCTCCATTTGCTTCGTACAACTTTCCCGACACGTGACCCGATTTTATTTTGCCCCACGGTGTCACATTTATCTTCCAACTTGATTTGTGGGTCCCCTGTCGACCAAAACCTGTCAGCCCCAATTATGGACATGGCCCACATTGAGCCTACTATCCGCCTGCCACTTGTGTCCCATTTATTGGAATCTCCATGTGCTACTTATTTATCCATGATCATCAACGTCTAATTTTAATTCAATTTTTGCACAATGTCTGATTTTGACCCAATCCGGCTCCACCGAGTCCAGCCCAGCTTTGTGCTACCCTCCATCATGACACCCTCATATTTCTTGCCCAAAAATATCAGGTACTCTTCTACCCATTATTTTCTATATTTAATAGAATTTCTGTTGAATTAAAATCTCTTTTGGAATAACCTATTTCTCCATTTAAAATCCTAGCCTTTGATTCCCCTCATTAAATCATCACCATCCATTTCCCTCTATTCCACTCACAGCCAACAATTGTTGGTTGGCCGGCCCTAACCCCAATGCTACTTTTCTCTCTTTCTCCCTCTCACATTTAATTAATTCCTCATCTCTCTCTCACTATTCTCCACACATAAACCACTTCCTTCCATGGCCCGAGCTCATGGCCATGCACCCGACCTCCCCTCCGGCGTGGCCTCGCCGTCGGCCATGGCCGCCACCGACATAACCAACCTCTCCTCCTCCCTCTCTCCTCTATCTCCTTATTCATTCATCCATCTATCCATCACCTAGCCACCCGAGACCACCATCATCACCTCTTCAACCGCCGCCACCACCTTCGTTCCACCACCACAGCCGCCGTGCTCCTCACCATGCCCCCGCCGCCGCTTCGTCGGCTACCGCCGCAGCTGCCGCGCCCGGCCAGCGCGCCACCAGCGCGCGGCAGCAGCAGCCGTTCACTTGTATGGAGCGCACGTGCGCGTGCGCGAGCCGCCGTCGTGCGCCGGCCACCGTCCTCCGGGACGCGCCGTCGAGGCGATTCGTGCGTTTTGCACGACGTCCCGTCGTGACGCGCGCGGAATCGAGTTTATTTTGGCGCTCCGTCGCAGCAACTTTGTGCGCATTTTTCTGGGAATCCGACCGTTGGATCGACGATTTCTTCGCTCCGTCGCAATCTCGGTATATCCACCTTCATCCCTTTCAATTTTCGTCCGTTAATTTTATCGTTTGATACATCAAAACCGGCCACCAAGTTGACCGTTTAAATTATATTAAATTTGGACAGTTTCGCGGGGCCAACTTCGTCAGCTTGTTTCTCCTCCACCGCAGATCCTTTTGGCGTGCTACCAGTTCTTGTGCGAAGCTGGTATAACCCTCTTACTACCCCTCCAGTTTCGTTTCATTGTGAGCTTGTTTGATTGGTTGAATTCGACGCCAAAGTTGGTCGTCCGAATTCGTAATTTCCAACTTGTAAAATTTTATTTTTGAACACGGGACTCCAGATTTCATTTCTGACACCACCATTAGACTCGTGGCATCGTTCTGGCATGTTTTCATATAAAATTTGTTAGGTTTGGAGAACGTGGGCCCTGGCACATTTTTTGGTACAAAGTGGGTCCCACATTCTGGGTCAACGGGACTTTTTGACGCCGGCTCATCGGAATCCAATTCCGGATATACCGTTGAGTTCTTATCGTCATTCTGGACTCGTTGACATATAATTTGCTAGATTTTGGTGGACATTGAATCTGGCACGCATTTCGGTGTAAGTCGGATACCAATATCCGAATCAACGGGTCATTTTGAGATCGGCTCATCGGAATCCAATTCCGGATATACCGTTGAGTTCGTATCGTCATTCTGGACTCGTTGACATGTAGTTTGCTGAATTTTGAGAACTTTAGTTCCGGCACGCATTTTCGTGCAAACCGGAATTCTAAGTTCTGGTCAACGGACCAAATTGAGATCGGGTCAACGGAATCCAATTCTGGAGATACCGTTGGGTTCGTATCGTCATTCTAGTTATGTGGACATATAATTTGTTATATTTTATAGACTTATTTTCTTGCACATTTTTCGGTGCAGAACGGCTCCGACACGGACACCGTTTTGGCCCAAAATTATCTTTTTACCCTTGTGTCCAAATTGGACCGATGGGTAGGCTATGCTAGCTAATTTGACCATTCTGGACACATTGGCGATGTTCATTTCATCGTCCGGCAATGTTTGTTGATAATTTCTTTGAGTTTAGCCTTTTTATAAATAATTAATAATTGATTCTTATAATGTTCGTATTTCGGGATTAGTACAACGAAACTGAGCTCAATCAATTCCAGTGATCTCACATCGCTGAAATTAACAAGATGGACACGTGGATCACCATAATAAGATTATCAACTTTACCATTGATCATTTTATCTCGATTTGTGTGTCGTAAGTTTCGACGTACGAATAACGAAGTACACTTTATGTCTTTAATAATTGGACTAGAATTGACCCTGTTTGACCAGAGTTGACCAGTTGACCAACAGTCAACTGTAAGTCAACACTTGACCTAGTTTGACTAAATTATTGACCGGAGTCGACCTAGAGTTAATTTGACTTAGAAGAACCTAGGATAAAATAGATTGTTTGTGGATTCATTTATTACAACTTGAACACCTTGTAACCTTTGTTGCTTTAAATAGGAATATGTGGCTTCAGTTGAACCCCCTATACTTATCAGCTGTTCGGGTTATCAGGCGAGTACATTCTCTGATCATTTCATATCCTGCTTAGAATTATTTCCTGCATTAGATTACTTTACTTGTACTGTCACGTTGGTCACACGGATTGGTACTATATGGATCCTTTTTTGAGATGTTATCCTTAGGGAGCATCGGGTACTCTATGTTCTGTGTGTTTTACTTACATGGCGTATCACTATGCTTCGTTGGTTCTTCGATCACTTGTGACATATACTCTTATGATCACAGAGTCTTCCTGGAATCCTTATCCCATTTATGGGTCTACTATGTATCACCCTTCGGGGGCTTACCACCCTTCGGGGGCTTATCACCCTTCGGGGGCTTACCACCCTTCGGGGGCTGTTACATAGAATCATAACATAACCTGGTTGGATCCTTGTGTATTGATTGGGGGTACGGGGGAGTAGAAGTGGACATGTGAATAATACACCAGTAGTATCTTATCATAATCATTCCGTAGTGTCTTATCAGAATCATCCCATGCCATTTACATGTCCATGTTGTACTCTGACTCACTAGCCACATGTTAGTTCTCTATTTATAGTAGATATTTGTATTACAGCTTTCTCTCTCTGTTTACATACTGTACTTCTTTTAGTACTTGTATCTTACTTTACTGTATGATTATATTTTCTAACCTGCTATGAACTGTTGAGATGTATTGTGCTCGCTCCTGTCCTGACTGGACCTGTTGATAAATTTTACAGATAGCCTGGAGGTTACCTGCTAGCCTAGAGGAGACACTTTAGAGGTTATTTAGATAGTTATTTCCATTGTCTGGAGTTGTATTTACTTTGTGGATTACTGTATTTGAGTTTTGATATGTATTTCTGGGTTTTTGTATCTTAGACACTTAGACTTCTATCTCCTGTATCTCTTTTGGATTTCATGTTTTATCTATCTTTATCATGCTCTACCTTAGATGTGATTGAGACTGTATCTGCTATGTCACCTCCATTCGGGGAGTATAAACTGCTTAGCATTATATTGTTAGATAATGTGACCTAGGACAGCGTTCTACCGCCGACACTGCGACGTAGGCTAGGCGTTGTTACATTCTCGTATCCAAACAGTGGGTGCGGGTCATGACAGACAGCATTGATCGTATTATACGGTATTCATCTACCCGTAATACGTAGCTGGCTGAGTCATTCTCCCGCTCTCCAGTATTCTGGTTCTGGGGCGTGACAACGCCCTCTGCTGAGCCTCTAGTGCCTCCTCAGAAAGAAAGAGGTGAAGGCTCAACTGCTCCTGTTCCAAGACGGGACTTGATTGCTGAGCTAGTGGAGCCGGGGAAAACTGTCGAAGAAGAAGCATTGAGGATGGCTACTTGCGAGCTTTTTGTGAGTTCCGACAATGAGATGTTTGAACGATTGGCAAACTATGTATTTAATCATGATGGATCGGGACCTCCTCCCCGTCCTTAATATTATGTAACTCCATTCTGCTTTTGAATAAAAAAATAAACTTTTATTTACATCATGTCTCTGAAAATAAAGTATATTTTATCTTTATATATAATATTTCTTGAGAAATTTGCCATTGATAGGCATCATAGCGACTCTGCCGTCTATATCTGTTAATTGATAGGCTCCATTTGAGAAGACTTTATTTACCACATACGGCCCTACCCATTTTGCCTCAAACTTGCTTTTGCTCATATGTGTCATAGTCATAGGACCTCTGACTGTAAGAACTAACTCGCCCTCCTGAAATGTTCGCACTCTCACTTTGCGATTGAAGGCTTTTGAAATCTGGGCCTGATAAAGTTTGATGTGCTATTGAGCTAAAAGCCTTTTTTCGTCGAGCGCCTCCAATTCTTGAAGCCGAAGACGATCATTATTTTCTATAGTAAGCTCATTAGCAATGGCGATTCTCAATGAAGGAATTTGAATTTCCAGAGGTAGGACAGCTTCACACCCATATACTAGAGAAAAAGGTGTGCAACCTGTAGGGTTACGGACAGTAGTACGATATGCCCATAGACATTCTCCAAGTTTATCACTCCAATTACGTTTGTTAATAGAGACAAATTTTTTAAGGAGTTTGATAATGGTCTTGTTGAATGCTTCAGCTAACCCGTTAGCCGCAGGATTATAGGCCGTAGAGGCAATATTATTGATTCTGTTGTCATCACAGAACCTATTAAACTTCTGGCTGATAAATTATGGCCCATTATCATGGATGATTCGGCGAGGAGCACCAAATCTGTATATCACATGATGTTTGATGAAGTTGATGACACTACTCGTTTTAACTTCAGCCAAAGGTATAGCTTCTGTCCACTTGGAGAAATAATCGATTATAGCCAAGATGAACCGATGTCCTTTTGATGAAGGAGGATTGATAGGGCCAATTATATCCATGCCCCAAGCTTCAAAAGGCCATGAAGCAGAAGTCGGGTGAAGAAATTCTGACGGTTGATGAATGAAATCTGCATAAATTTGACATGCACGATATTTCCTTCCATAGTCAATAGCATCTGATACCATAGAGGGCCAGTAGTAGCCCATACGTCGAATACGATCATGAAGTTTAGGACCAGGCTGATGTGCTCCACAAACACAATCATGAGCTTCGCGTAATATCTGCTTTACTTCATCACCAGTGAGACATCTCAAGAGTAACCCATCAAAAGTTCTTCGATAGAGAGTTTTAGTAGTATGATTATAATATAATCGAAGCGGTCGACAGCGGATACTTGTAGCTCCCTTAGGATCTTCTGGCAAGATGTCATGTACTGCAAAATCAATGAAAGGTGCTCTCCAGTCCTCGTAAGTGACATTGACTTCAGTTAGATTGCTGAATTTAATGTTGTGGTTGTTTTCGACAAAAAATAGTTCTCTATTAGAGATAACAACCATTTGTTGTCTTTTGATTGGAACTGCCAATACCGCAGCTAGGTTAGCTAAGGCATCAGCTTCTGTATTGCATGCGCGACGTACATGTTCGATGAAGAACCCTTTGAATGAAGAAGCTATCCTGGTTGTTGCTTCATGGTATGGTACCAAATCTTGATGTCGAACTTCATATATGCCTCTAACTTGATTAACAATCAGCTTAGAATCGCCATATACTTCGAGATATTCAACATTCAATTGTTTGGCTAATTGGAGTCCAATGAGCAAGGCATTGTATTCTGCCATTTTGTTAGAGCACGATTCGTCTAAAGAATAAGCCCTTTGAATAGCTAATCCTACGGGTGAAACGAGAACAATACCCACTCCAACCACAAGGGTACCTCCATGTCCAATTCTAGAAGCTCCATCAAAGAACAACCTCCAAATAGGAAATTCTTCTGAGATCATATTTGATTCTAATGTTTTGTCAGGAATCTCATCATAGAGTTTAGATGTCTCAGGGACAGGATGAGCTGCTAAAAAGTCAACAAGTGCTTGGCCTTTCACAGATTTTTTAGGAACATAAACCATGTCATATTGTGCTAATAATGTGGCCCATGTGGCAAGCCTAGAATTGAGTGTACTTGGCTTCTTCATTAAGACTCGAAGAGGATTGACTCGAAATATGACATGAATAGTTTGGCCTATGATGTAATATCTTGTCTTCTGAACAGTAAACATTAAGGCTAAACATTCCTTCTCCACCAGACTATAACAATGTTCAGCTCCAATCATCGTTTGGCTAAGATAGTAGATGGCTTGTTCATGACCTTCCTTGTTCTTTTGAGCTAGCAAAGCTTCCAATGAATGATCCATTGTCCGGACATATATTAAGAAAGGTATCCCTGAGATCGGTGGTACAAGAACCGGTAGACTCATTAAATACCGCTTTATGTCATCAAATGCTCTTTGACATTCTTCCGTCCAAACAAAAGATACACCTTTCTTTATTAATTGAGTAAATGGTCTGCAACGTCCAGATAAATTCGAAATAAACCGCCTGATGTACGCAAGTCGACATTGGAATCCTCGTAGCTCTTTTAGGTTGCGTGGAGGACGCATCTCTTGAATTGCTTTGATCTTCTCGGGATCAATGTGTATACCCTTAGAGGTAATGACGAAGCCGAGAAATTTACCACTAGAGACACCCAAGAAAGACTTGGTGGGATTTATTTTGAGTTGATGCTGGCGCATTAGATTGAAGATAGTTCTTAAATCTTGAATGTGATCTTCCTTGAGATGACTTTTGATAGCAATATCGCCAACATAGCATTCGACAGTCTTTCAAAGATGATCGCGAAAGATAGTACTCATAGCCCGCTAGTATGTTGCACCTGCATTCTTTAGACCAAACGACATAACTGTATAACAGTACACTCCTCGAGTAGTATGAAACGAAGTATGTTTCTCACCTTCAGGATTCATCCGAATTTGATTATATCTAGAAAATCCATCCAAGAAAGAAATTCGTTCGAATGTATTGTCGATCATGACATCAGTAATTGGGATCCCGAAAGTCTATGCAAACTCGAACCTTTCCGGTTTTCTTCATTGACTGGAACTACGTTGGCTACCCAGTCAGAATGCTGCTCTTCTCTGATAAAACCACAAGCTATAATCTTTTTGACTTTATCATCAATTACATCCGTCATTTCAGGCTTGAATCACCATTGTTGTTGTTTGACAGGCTTGGCATTCGACAAGATATTAAGCTTGTGAGTTACAATTTGAGGATCTAATCCCGACATATCTTTATAACTCCAGGCAAAGACATCAATATATTCACGAATAAGGTGAACTAACTCTTGTTTATCATCCTCTGAAAGATTTTTGCTAATGAAGATTGGTCGTGATACGCCTTTCTCTCCAATATCGATTTTGACTAATTGATCCTCAGTAGGTGGTTCTCGTTGTTCAAAACGAAGTTCCCACTGATTGTCCATCCTTTGTGCCTAAGGTTCCACTTCAGGAGCTTCTTCAATGTCATCTTCGTCATCTTTCGAAAATTCGGCTGACACCATGTTAGAAGATACTATCATCCTATGAACATGACCAATGCTGGTGTCAGAATCCAAGAAAATAGAATCAAAAGAGTTAGATCGTTCTTCTTCATCAGATTCAGAAGGTTCCAGAGTTGGAAGTGGTGAAGCATAACCTAGTCCCCGTTTTATTTTACTGTGGTATTGTTATGATTTTTCTTTTGGAACAGCAATACGAAGAGGAGTTCGCCTTCCTTTACCGTTATTGAGGCCAGTTTTGAAATCATAGCCCATTTTACGGATGATTGCTTTGGATTGGGGACTATAGCGGCGTAATTGTAGCCTTCCTGTATCATCTATATTATCGTTATAGAGCATGATTTTTCGTTCCTCTCTTTTGTTGAAGAATATAGGCTTTTCATCTTTCTTTCGAGACGGTACTAAGAAGTACGACTCTTGTATTAAATCCAGTGATACCACATTTTACAGAGATGATACGACTTCTATTGTAAGTGGTTTAAAGCTATCTAGCATATCCAAATAACACTGAGTATAGTAAGAGACATCAGTATACTACAAAGGAGATGTTTTATTGATTTTTACACCATCATTTACAACAGGAACTTTAGCCTTTGCAGGCTTAGTCAGATTGATGACAAGAGGGGAAGAAGAAGAACGAGAAGGCGGAGGGGGCTTCTTGCGATAAAGATCGATTACAAGCGGCTCAGAAGAGGCGAGCTCCCTTTGTTCCTGACTATCACCCTTGGGCTGCTTCTCATGGGAAGGAAGATAGATAGTCAGTGGTTTGGAAGACTAAGGACAAGAGGTACGTCCTTTGACCGGGATCACCAATGTATCATTCGGCACATTTTTCTGTTCTTCATCTGTGTCCATTGCTAGTACCACCTTCATGAACTCCTTCTTGTACATGCAAGAATCGTTGTAGTATGCTTCAGCTCCTTTGAAAGAATTCAGATCTGCAACCTCTTTTTGGACTTCTCCATTACCATCCACATATTCGAAACATTGGTGGAGAGTAGAAGGTACAATATTGTGTTCATGGAGGAATGGCCTTCCTAATAAAACATTGTATGAACCATAATTGTCAATAACATAGAAAGTTACCTTTGTACAAAGATTGCCAATTTTAAGTTTTAGGCGTATCTTCCCCAAAGGTTCACTTTTTCCTTGATTGAACTCCAAGATGGTAGTAATAGTTGTAGAAAGGTAATGCACTGGGATTTTTAAAGCATCTAGCAAAGATTTCAGCATGATCTAAGTGCAGACCCGGGGTCAATCAGAATGCGATCGACTTTCATGGTATCTATATACCTCGTGAAGTAGAGAGGACGATCATGACGATTGTCTTCTAACAACATGTTATCTTGTGTAAAAGTGATATTGGGCATTAATTCAAATACACTATGACAATGTGCGCAGCAGATTGGCTCCTTTTCAGGCTTCTTGAGAAGAGTAAGACAAGCGTCAGCCTGCATCAAAGCTTCACTTAACGTCTCTCGAGTTTCTTTTGAGAGACGTAAAAGTTCAAGGATTGATAATCTTACTGGAGTTTTGGCCAATTGAGCCAATATATCAAGTTATATGGCTTTTCGAGTCCAAGAGATGAGGACTTCTTTAATGCTTTGTCAAAGCGAACATGTTATTTTCTCTTGTCTGCTGTTGTTGGTTTAGGAGGAGATGGTTCAACCACCGGCAGGGATGTAGATGGTATATTCTCAACAGGAGAAGATGATGTAGGAGGAACATCAGGAGATGGAGTACGATTCTCTTGATTTTCGGGATATTCTCGAAGATAGGGTTTCCTAGATCTAGTGCCCATTAGAATTTCTTCTTCTGTTACTGGTTCAAAAGATACCATATTGCAGTTCTTGGCTTTAGATTTGGAGTGCTTTTTTTGCTTAGAAGAGGAAGGCGTTTCAAACTCTGCTACCAGATCTGGATGAATCTACATAATCTCTCCTTTGTCAGTCGATAATGGAACAAGACCTTCATTTTGAGGAGGTGGGAGATTCACGATCTCAAGAGTAGTCCTTAGAATGGGAATAACACCATCTTGTACAAGTTATGGTGCAAAGTCACCAAATTGCACAGAAACGATATTAGCAGTCACCGTCTTCTCGTCCTGCTGAAGAGTAATTGCTCCAGACTTAACCAACTCTTGGATTTTACCCTTGAGCACATAACATGCTCTGGTTGGATGCCCTATAAATCTGTGATAAACACAATATTTAGGGTGATCGGTTTTACCTACTTCTTCTGGCCGTTTCGCCTCTGGAAGTTGAAGCTTATTACTTTTAATCAAGCAATCGAAGATGCTCAAAGTATCATCTTTATCGAAAGAATACTCTTCCTTTGGACGAGTTGTCTTCTGCGGTGGTGCTGATGGAGTGGGTGCTGTCTGAGTGACGTTGACAGCCAAAGACTCCTTGCCCTTGATATTGATGGCCAGTGTTTCTTTACCCTTGTGATTATTCTGGCGATTATTACCCCCGGGTGTAGAATGTTCGTCTTAGTTAGGATGAGTCATCTGAACTCCTAACTGTTTAAACTTTTCGGCACTGACCTCAGTTGCCTTGGCATTCACAATAAAAAAAGGCCAATCCTGGAATTGTGTAGATTCCATCCACATACTGATAATAGGCAACAAGTTTGATTTGTAAGTGTCTATTGTTACAGCAGATGGAGTTCCTAAAGGTATTTTGAGTGCCTCTCGGCAGAATCTTTTAATGAAACTCTCCATGGATTCATTGTGCCTCTATTTAATCTTAATGTGGGCAGATATTGTCATGTCATTAACTCCTTCATAAAACTATTCCAAGAACATTTGCTTGAAACCAACAAAAGAAGTGATGCGACCATCAGGCAAGCTACGATACCAGTCGTATGCTGCGCCAGCTAAACAACCGACGAACACTCTGGTAAGGAGAGCATCATTTGGCTGTAATTGATCAGTCAATATCACCTCAAAGTGATTGATGTACTGACTTGGAGAGGTGCTGTCATCAAACAGCATAATAGTCGGAAGCTTGTATTTAGGAGGGAATGGAATCTCCTTCCACTCTGTAGGATATGGTTGCTTTATGCCCAGCCTTTTTAGACCATCTTTCTGTTTGAAGGCCTCAAACTGAGTGCGTAAGAGTTTTACAGTCTCATTAGCATCCCCTGATGTTTGGGAATTGGTAGGCTGATTAGAAGTGTTAGGAGGAGGAACAGCATAATAATTACCACCCCTAGCACCAGACTGACTGGGATCAGCTTGAATTGGCACATAGGTAACCTGAGGAGGTGGTACCCCAGACTAACAGGTACAGAAGATGTTATAAGCTCAGGAGGTAACCTGAGGAGGTGGTACCCCCAGACTAACAGGTACAGAAGATGCTATAAGCTCAGGATTTGTAGCAGGGTTTACAATTGGTGGCACTGTATGTTGAGCCATAATTATAGTGTGCATGCTTGCAACCATTTCTGCCATGGACTTCAATTTGTCTTCTAATGTGACAATTTGTTGCTCTTGACTGGTTGAAGTAGAGGCATCTTGATCTTCTGTAATGGTATATGTCGTCACTTTTCTTGCTGCTATTGATGAGATAGTTTGTTCAGAACTTTCACTATCTGCATCAAACTCTGAGAAAGAGTCCTCTCCTACATGGGCGATTGGGAGATCTTCTTGATTAAAGATACCTTGGTTCAAATATCGATTTTTTGATCTAGTGTATTGAAAGACACCTTCACTGGATACATGAATCTGATCCAAGTATTGCTGACTGGGATTACGGGATGCATTACGTCTTGGACGTTTTTCACCCCAGTGCCTTGAGAAGACATGTTAACAGAAGCATATAATAGCTCGTCTTCATCTTCTATTATATGTTCGGGAGTTGAAGTATAGTTCAGATGATCGAAGGCAGATCATCGAGCCGATTGGCAACAACAGTTAATGATGATTTCATGAAGGCAATGGCGGTCTGAAGCATGATTTGGAGGTGAGGAAGACATCCCTGTAATCTCCCGTCTTTGTGTAAGACGTTGTCGAAGATTAGTTACAACTACAGGACGAGATGAAATCGGAGGAACATATTCCTTAATGATGTTAGGAACATGTCTCCTATTCTCCGAAGACCTCTGTTTAAAGGAATAGAATCTAATGTGTCTTCCTCTGAGTCATAGACCAGGGAAGTTAGAGAAAAGACCAAATGGTGCTTTTCTTTATTTTGTAGAGGGTTAGCTAAGAAGCTTTCCCCTTTGTTCTGTTGTGTGACCATTTTAGGCTCGGATTGCACCAATTGAGGACGTGTCAAAGGACTCTTCCCTTTGTTCTGTCTAGTGGCAGCACTAGAATATTGCTTCTCCTAGTTCAGAACTGGAGAGTTGGAAGAGGGAATAGCCAAAAGATTAGTTCTTTTGTGTTGCGCCCGAGCAGCAGACTGCGCCTGAGTTGCTGATTGCTTGGATTACGCCATAGTCCTACGGGCTACTGGTGGTACCTTGGCAGCAATATGGGTAGACTGCACCTCAACAACGGCTTGAACAGACTGTGCCATGGCAGTCAAGAGAGTAGTAGACTGCACACGGGCAGCAGAAAGAGTGGATTGTGCCATAGCAGCAGAAGCAGGCAGTGCCGGAGCCACTGAGGCGGATTGCGCCTTGGCCACTGAGCACTAAAGTTGTTCCTAGGCAACAGCAACTGCAGGAGATTTAGGAGTCCACACAGTCCTTTTCTTGGCGATAGCCACAGTGTGCTTGTTGCTCTTGGTGTTGATCATATTCTCGTAGGCTGTCTGGTTGACTTGAACAACCAAAGTCTTCTGCATCTTGCCGATCGACGTAGTATTACATTGAGTTGTCACCTTCTCGTCGGAGGAGAAAGTCGTCCCCAGCAGAGTCGCCATTTTGTTTGAAAAAACAAAAAGTTTATTCCTAACTTGTGAAAGAATAGTATAAAGTTCAATAAATTATGGGGAAGTACAACTGTAAGAATCTGATCAGAAGACGATCACTTTATCCCTTGGACTATGTGAACTTGAAGACTGTAGCCTCTGGAGAATGCAGCAGCAATTTTGCAAGTGTTCTTGATCTCTGTGCGTATGTATCTGATCCTTCAACAATGATTGGAAACTCTATTTATAGAGTTCAGGAAATAACTATTTTAGCAGTTATTCTGATGTGCGCATGGCTGGATTGCGCCACATTGGGTTGTACCAACCTCCTGTTGCGCCAACTTTCATTCAGTTATAAATCGTATACTAACTGTATTTAGACGCGTGGCATCATATGATTGAGATGCGCGTGGTCGTGTACAGGATAGTAGACACATCTTGAGAGATTAGTGGCATGTGCGCCATGTCATCCTGCTTTAGAGATGAAAATTGTCTCAACTTTATCAGATTGCGCGAAATTCAGTCAGTGAGTAAAACTGTGCTTGATTGAGCTGCGCCTAGACACATGGCAGCTTTTGAGCAGAAGCCATTCAGATTGCGCCTAGGCGCAACTAAAGATTTTGTCTGGATTGCGCCTAGGCGCAATAACAAAGCGTACAGGACAGCTGTCAACCAACTCTCCTCAAGCGGCACAATTCGCGGGATTCGAAGAGATTTTCCTCGTTCACTATAGTGTCAGTTGTCAGTGTTACGACCCGCACCCTAGAGTAAGGGCACGAGACGTAGGTACGTCCAGCCTACGCCGTAGTGTCGGCGGTAGAACGCTGTCCTAGGTCACAACATCTAACAGTTGAAGGTAATAACAGTTATACTCCCCGAATGGGGGTGACATAACAGAATATATCTCAATCACAACTAAGGTAGAACAGGATAAGATAGAATGATATAAAAGATAGATAATATCCAGGAGAGAAACATCACAGAGATACAAATCCAGAATTCTAAGTGTCTAGAATAAATACATATCTCAGAAATATCCAAGAATCTAAATACAGTAATCCAAGTAAAGTAAAGACAATCCTAATCTAAAGGAGTGTCATCTACTGCTAGTGGATCCTTCTGCTGGTCCAAGTCCAGGCACTCATCTAAAGTAGCACCGTAGTAGGTAGGGCAGAACGTCTCAGCTTCGTCCTCTGTAAAATTTTCAACAGGTCCAGTCAGGACAGGAGCAAGCACAGTACATCTCATCAAATCATAGCAGGTCAGGATATATAATCATGCTATAGAGTAAGATACAAGAAACTGAAAGAAATACATGATAAAAAGAGAGAGACTGTAAATAAATAGCTACAGTATATAGAGAACTAACAGTGTTAGTGATTCAGAGCACAAGATAGTTATGTAGACGGTACGATATTTTACACGAGTAATCTACAGATGTTGTACACGAGTAATCTACTGGATTGAATACATAACCACTTCAACTCCTCCGCCCCAATCAATACACAAGGATCTAGTTAAGTTATGTTATTGTACACGAAGGTCATGTGAATACATGATTATACATGATTTTACACGTTTCGTACACGAATGTAACAAATACAAGGAGTACAAGATGTTCACGATAAAGTACATGAACACGAATACCCGATGTATCCGCTAAGAGGATAACATCGCACAACAAGATCCATATAGTACTAATCCGTGTTTCCAACGTGTCAGCATCATGTAAAGTAATCTAAAGCAAGAAATATACTCCTAATGCAGGATATGAAATGATCAGAGAATGTACTCGCTTGTATCCGGTGGATCTGGAAAATATATACTGTCCGAGGAGTGGTGTATGTCTCATATAGAACAGTACAAGTCACTATGAGTCTACAATGATAATAAGATGCAAATCAATGCATTCTACATGAATCTAGGTCAATCTAGACCAAAGTCAACTCTTGGTCAACTATGGTCAACTCTTGTCAACCCTAGAAGTCAAACTAGGTCAACCAAGTCAAACCTAAGTCAAACTAGTCTAACTAGTCTATTCTAGGTCTAACAAGCCATTCTAGGTTCTAACAAGACTAATCTAGGCTTACCAGGCAATATCATGCCCTAACAACCAAACTATAACATATCTACACAAGTCACTCTATAAGCCTAACTATAATACATCCAATGATATATTTTATAATCTAATATAGGATTATATCTAACATATAGGCTACCTATATATATCACATACATATATATATCTAATATATATATAAAAGCACACACACTCATATATTATATAGGATACATATATATATACCCCTCAATATATATATATATATATATTTATATATATATATATATATATATATATATATATATATATATATATATATATATATATATATATATATATATACATATGTATATATATACATATGTATATACATATGTATATATATATATACATATGTATATATATATATATATATATATATATATATATATATATTTTATATATATACATATGTATATATAAAAAAAAAAAAAAAATATATATATATATATATATATATATATATATATATATATATATATATATATATATATATATATATATATATATATATATATATATATATATTTTTTTTACATATGTATATACATATGTATATACATATGTATATATATAATATATATATATATATATATATATATATATATATACATATGTATATACATATGTAAAAAAAAAAAATATATATATATATATATATATATATATATATATATATATATATATATATACATATGTATATACATATGTATATACATATGTATATAGAGAGGGGAAACTCACAATGTTCAAGTGTGTGTGTGTGTGTCAAGAGAGGCAATAGAGTGGGTGTGAGATACATGAGGGTGTGTGTGTGAGCTAAGGCATGGCAATGGGGTATGTGTGATAGAGTGAGTAATACAAGGGGAATAGTGTACATGGCATGAGGTAAAACAGGGAAGGAAAACATCTCAGGTTATTAGGAAACTGGAAAAACAGTAACAGTTAAGGAAGGAAACAGGAAGTTATATGTGAATCAGTGACATGCTAAAGAGAATAATTTCAGTTGACAGTTACAGATGGAATACCATTCATGCAATCAGTTAAGGAAAAAGGGGAATGCAAACAATTCAGTCCACAGTTATTAAGAAGGGTTTTAAAAACACTGGTTATTAGGAATCATTCTCAGTTAACAGAGAAACAACAGTGAAATGTAAATCAGTGACTCAAAATCACTCACTCACATATATAAAACCAATCTCAGGCTTTGACAGTTCCTGGGAAAAATGATTACACTGTGTGGTGATTAGCAATATATAAATCTGGAAATAATCTCAGTTTAGCTAGAAGGCAATCTCAGATTTTTGAACTCATTTCCAGCTAATCAGTGAATCAAACACATTCACAGGTTTTAGAGAAGGAAAAGAAAAAAAAAATCAGTTCACAGGTTCAGGGAACAACAGTGAATGGCAATTGGAAAAAAAATAAGTGTATTCACATTTCAGTTAATAGGGAGGATGCAAACAAAGGTTCATGTTAACAGAGAACACATTCTCAGGCATTGTCAGTTCAGTTTACAGTAACAAACCTATACAATATCAATCCCATGCCCAAAATCTCATATTCAAAACAGTTAGCAATGCTAAGTTAACAAATGGGAAAGTCTGGAAATCTCAGGTTCAATAGCCAATTCAAAAAGGAAAGGAAATCAATTCAAGATGATTTAAAGAACTATTCTTAGGCAAAACCAATGTATCCACTGTCATTTAAAAACCAACACCAAATCCAAAGTCCTATTTACAAACCCAAAAGTCAAATTCGAAAGTAATTTGCATTAGTCATAAACTAACAATCATGTAGGAGTAAATTACAGTTGGAAAACATTACTAAAACAGGGATGTAATTGTTTAGGAAATACTGAAAAAAAACAGTGTCAGGCATGTATAAGAAATATGCAGTTCAACCCCATTCGAATCCAATATTCCATATTAAACCTAATCTAATATGCAAACTAAATCTAACACATATAATACATTATATTTAGGATCAATTTAGCAATTAAAAACATAATTTAAACTATTAAAATCGAATTAAAACAGAAACCAAACTACAGCACTGTGCACGCACACAGTGCACACTCGTGCACATGTGATTCCGTGTCCGACACGACACGAGGGGTCGTATCACTTGGGGAATCTCGTGTCAGTCATGGACACAACATGTGTGTCAATTTTTGTGGGTCGAAGTGGCGTGTCCAGCTCAGAATCTAGCCCGAGTAGCAGGACAACGAACTGCCAGCGTACGCGTGTGTGCGACCGCGTGTCCGCATGTCCGTGCGACTCGACATGATGGTAAATCATACTCAGTGTAGTGAAAACGCATAAGCAAGGTCTAATACTATATTCCTATTCAAACACAATCCAGAAATTAGGTCGAAATGCCCTTTGAGGCATTTCGTCGAACACGTTCCTATATACGCTGATACGTGTCCGATACGGACACGTAATCGGCTCAAATTCTAGGGTTAGCTTATCCTACTGTTAGGTTAGGGCTAGGGCATCCTAGAAATGCAATTAAACAAAAATTTCATGGAGTAAAATAGATTATACATATTGATGTGCAAAGCTCACAAAAACCCCAAATGGAATGGTTCCTCAATCCACCAAAACTTTCCCAAATTGATTCCTTCCTGAAAATACTCAATACCAATAGCAAGTAGACTAATATTAGGTCCTAATGCAATTGGTTTGGAGGAAAAATGAATTAAAATGAATTTTCTAGGGATTAGGGAAGATGGGGACTCACCTCTTCCAAAATAGTAAATAATTCCTAAGGAGGCTAGCCTAATTTCTAGGAGCATTTAAATAGAGGGGAAGGGATCAATAGTGGCTGCCATGGGCTGATTAGGGTTAGGTTTGGTTCATGTGTGGGCCTATGGGCTTTTAAGGCTTTAAGTCATAATAATGACTTGTGAAATCACAAGCCATTCCTTAAACAAACTAATTCCTAATTTCCCCAAAATGATTCTAATGATTATGATTACACTAACTTAGGTCAAGCTAGGGTTACTTAACTTAACCAAGTGGTCATGACCTAGGTTAGTCTCTAGGTTAGTCTCCTAGTCAACACTAGTCAAAGTCAACTAAAACACCAAAATCAATTATACTAAAAATCACTAAAAATCACATTAATTCTAATAAATATAATTAATACTAATAATTCCAAAAAATTCCAAAATTTTCAAAAATGACCAAAATACCCTCAAGCTAGAAAAGTGGTAGTGACAAATCTACCCTCCTTAAAATAATTTCGTCCTCGAAATTAAAGACGAAACTAAACTGCTGAGAAGGATAGAAAAGTATACCTCAAGGTCCAAAAAGATAGGGGTACCTCTCGCGCATCTCATCCTCCCGCTCCCAGGTAGACTCTCCTTGAGAATGATGCCTCCATGTGACGCGTACCAAGGGCATCACCTGGTTCCTCAATACCTTCTCTCTGCGATCCAGAATCTCCACAGGCTGCTTTGGATAACTGAGAGTAGGTCCAACCTCAATCTCCGAATGATCGAGCACATGGCTAGGGTCAGCCACATACCGTCTCAACTGTGATACGTGGAATACGTTGTGAACTCCTACTAATGTAGGTGGCAAGTCTAGCCTGTATGCCGCGTCACCGACTCTCCCGCTGATAACGAAAGGGCCGATGAAGCGCGGGCTAAGCTTCCCACCTCCACCAAAACGTATCGTACCACGAGTCGGAGATATCCGCAGAAAAACTATGTCTCCAACCTAATCACAAACAAGGTCTCAAGTTACTAAAAATCAAACATGATCAATCAAACAAAACACAAAATACAACCTACTTCTAATCCTATCTCTAAATCTGTACCTCAAACTCCAACGGCCTCCGGTGGCTATCGGTCCAGTGCCGATGTCTGTCCTGCGCCACGCGAAGTCTGCCCCTGATGAGCTTCACCAACCATCTCTGGTCCCAGTAAAGCTCGCCCTCCAACATCATCTTAAGATAAGGGTGTACGACACCTACGCCCGTACAGAGCCTCAAACGGTGACATCTCAATGGTGGCCTGATAATTGTTGTTGTAAGCAAACTCCAGCAAATGTAGATGATCCTCCTAGGAACCTCCAAAATCCAGGACGCACGTCCGCAGCATATCCTCAAGTGTTTGAATAGTCCTCTCTGACTGTCCGTCCATCTGGGGGTGGTATGCAGTACTAAACTTGAGCTGAGTACCCAAACTAGTCTGCAGACTCCTCCAGAAATGGGAAGTAAAGCGACTATCCCGATCTGAGACTATGCTGACGGGAACTCCGTGAATCCTGACTATCTGCCTCATATACAACTCTGCAAGCCTCTCTGTAGACATACCCACCTTGAATGGCAAGAAGTGGGCCGATTTGGTCAACCTGTCAACGATGACCCAAATTGCGACTTTCTCTCCTGGTGTACGCGGTAACCCAGATACAAAATCTATGGTGATATGTTCCCACTTCTACTCTGGAATGGGCAACGGCTGCAATAATCCTCCGGTCCTCTGCCTCTCTGCCTTGACCTGCTGACAGACCAAGCATCTAACTACGAAGTAGGACACCTCCCGCTTTATCCCGTACCACCAGACATGCTCTTGCAGATCCCTGTACATCTTGTTGGCACCAGGATGTATAGAGTACTGCGATCTGTGAGCCTCCTGCATGATCTGCTCTCTAAGCTCCCCGCTAGGCACACATAATCGGGAACCGTGCCTCAGGACACCATCCTCTGCAAGTGAAAACTCGCCATCCACCAACCCTGCATGAACCTGCTCTCGGATACACCACAGAGCCACATCCTCGAACTGTGTCGCCTTGATCGTGTCTATCAAGTCCGACTATATCTGAAGGCCCCATAACTGCATCTGTACCCCTGGCACAATCACCTCAATCCTAAGGCTCTCCAAATCTGCAAGCAAGTGTCGATCCATAGTCAAACACATGGTTGTCGGATACCTACTCAAGGCATCGGTAACCACGTTGGCCTTCCCCGGGTGATACTGAAGTGAGATGTCAAAGTCCTTCATCAACTCTAGCCATCTGTGCTGCCTCATGTTGAGCTCTTTCTGTGTAAACACATACTTCAAGCTCCTGTGATCTGTGAAAATCTCCACCCTCTCGCCACACAGATAGTGCTTCCATAACTTCAAAGCAAAAATCACCGCTGCCAGCTCCAGGTTATGGGTAGGGTAGTTCTTCTTATGGGGACGTAATTGCCTGGAAGCATAGGCAATCACCTTCCCATGCTGCTGCAAGACGCAACCCAGCCCCTTCCCTGAAGCATCACTATAAATAGTGAAACCACCTGATCCTGAAGGCAATGTCAGAATCGGAGCTGTCGTAAGCCGCTTCTTCAACTCATCAAAAGCTGCCTGACACTCCTCTGACCAAACAAACTCAGTATCCTTCTGGGTCAACCGTGTCAACGGCTCTGCAACCCGGGAGAAATCCTGCACAAATCTCCTATAATATCCTGCCAGCCCTAGAAAACTCCTGATCTCTGCCACTGAAGTTGGCGCTGCCCATGCCTCAACTGCTACAATCTTCTTGGGGTCAACTGAGATACCATCTCCAGTCACCACATGTCCCAAGAAGTCCACCCGGTCCAAGAAAAACTCATACTTGGAGAGTTTCCCATAAAGTTGCTCCCTCCTGAGAGTCTCCAGCACTATCCGCAGATGCTCCTCGTGCTCCTCCTCTGTCTTGGAATATACCAAGATATCATCAATGAATACCACCATGAACTTGTCTAAGTACTGGTGGAACACCTTGTTCTTTAGATTCAAAAATACTGCTGGTACATTGGTTAGCCCAAACGGCATAACCAAAAACTCAAACTATCCGTACCGCGTCCTGAAAGCGGTCTTGGGAATAACCTCCCTCTTCACCTTCACCTGGTGATAACCCGACCTCAAATCAATCTTGGAGAACACCCGAGCTCCGCTTAACTGATCAAATAGATCATCGATCCGCGGTAGTGGGTACCTGTTCTTGATCGTCAGGTTGTTATGTGCCCTGTAGTCGATACACATCCGTACCGACCCATCCTTCTTGGGCACGAAGAGTACTGGTGCACCCCAAGGTGAAGAACTCGAACGGATGAAGCCCTTGTCCTGCAGCTCATCCACCTGCTTCTTCAGCTCCACCAGTTCACTATTGTTCACTCGATAGACATACTGGGAGATCGGTTCCGTGCCGGGAACCAAGTCTATCGAGAACTCTATATCCCTGTCCGGTGGAAGCCCTGGCAACTCCTCTGGAAATACGTCCATAAACTCTGTGATCAAGGGATGCGGAGCCACCTGCTCCTCAACTGAAGCTCCACAGAAGACTCTGCCGTCCTGCTCTGCCTGCCGCCGGGTGTACTCAAACTCTGGCTCTCCTGGCGCCCCGAACAAAACTCTACCCCCTCGACAATCAATGCGGGCGTGGTGTCTACTCAGCCAGTCCATACCTAATAGTATATCGTAGTTCGGTAATAGCATGACAAGTAAACTCACTCCCAACTCTCGGCCTCCCAATAAGACGCTTCGCCCTCTACAAACATCACTCACGAGGATGACCCCACCCCCGGTTGTGATCTTGCAGGTACTAGGCAATGGTTCAGAAACCAAACTGTGTCTAATAGTATACGATACTGACACAAAGCTGTGGGAAGCTCCGGAATCAAAGAGTGCAAATGCTGGAAGGGAATCTAGGAGAACCGAACCTGCTATCAGCTCTCCGATGGCCTCGGCATCCTCAGCTGCCATGGCGAAAGCTCGCCCCTGCTGTCCACCTCGTACCTGCTGCTGGTGCTGCTGGAACCTTTGCTGCTGGGTCTGCAGGGCTGGTCCCCTCGGCTGACCTGCTGGAGCCTTGGCTGCCCCAGCTCCTCCTGGTATCGGACGCATCGACGTAACTGGACACTCTCACATCTGGTGGTCTGCTGACCCACACATTAAGCATCTACCGAGTCTCTTCCTGCACTCATCCTACTTGTGTCCAGGCTTCTTGCAGAATGTATAACTAACAGCCTGCTGCCTGGGTGCCTGCTGCCCCCTCTGCTGCTGGTGCTGCACCTGCTGAAAAGGTGCACGGCCCTAATGCTGGTGCTGCTGCTGATACTGCTGAACTGGCCTCTGTGGCTGCTGATGCTGGAAGTGAGGCCTCTTGGCCTGCCCCTGACTCCTGCTACCACCCTGGAAGTCACGACCCCTCTTCTGCTTCAGCCCTAGGTCGTCTTCTGCCACCATAGCCCCAGAAAATATCTCAGCAAATATAGCATTCCAGTCGCTCTTAGTCAGCGACCGAACCTCTCTAATCAGACCTCGGCAAAACTTCCTCGCCTTCGTCTTCTCTGTCAAGTCATCTATGAAACGGGCCAGTCTACAAAACTCTGCAGCATACTCAGCTACCGTCTGGTTCCTCTGAACCAGAGCCTCGAACTGTGCCTCGATACCTCCCAAGGCCACATTAGGAAAGAACTGCTCCTTAAATAGCTCCTTGAACTGGGCCCAAGTTTGGCCCTCAACTCCCACCCTGGGATCTGTCTGATACCACGCACGGGCCAAGTCCTGCATCTGACTGCCCGTCGCCTCGATCTGGAGTCGAGCTGGTATCTCCGCCAGCCTGAAGATCTTCTCAATATGCTCTATCCAGTCGTCTGCATAGTGGATGTCCTCTGTGCCGAAGAACTCCCGAGGGTGCATCTTCTGGAAGTCCTGAATGTCCTTCTCCCTCTGACGGGGCTGCAGCTGGGTCCCCTGAGCTGTGATCATCTCGACTGTAGTGTAAACCAGCTGGTGTGCCTCATCGATCCCCTGCCTGAAATTTGCAGTCTGTCTCGTCAGCTGCTGCTGGTGGGACTCAAGAATCCTCTCCACGAAAGAGAAGAGATGTGCAACATCTACCATCCCTGCAGGCGGAGGCTGCTGCAGTGGAAAGATCTCAGGAATCACAGGGCTATGCCTCCTAGTTGCTGGAGGTGCTCCTCCAAAACCTGCAGAGACACCGACTCCTGAGGGCTGCACTGGTCCTGTGGCACCGGGAGCTGGCTGCTGGACACAAGAGATGGCAGACCCCTCTCCAGCATCTTCCGTCACGGGGCGATGCGATATCGTCTCAACCATCCTGGAGACACAGATCAAACAAGAAACAATTACTGAGAATGAGTCGAAAAATCAAAGGAGGACAGTTTAAAATTCAAAGGAAGACAATAAGCAGCAATGTAGATATACGGAATCTGATAAGAAATTTTCCTAGTGTGATTGAGTACCTTCAAAAACATACTAATTCCTACTGCAGGCTGCAGCGATATTCTAGTACGAATACCACTACATTTCAAACCTAGGCCTGCATGGGCCACCACTAAAAATGTGTCACGACCCGTACCCTAGAGTAAGGGTACAAGATGTGGGTACATCCAGCCTACGCCGCAGTGTCGACGGTAGAACGCTGTCCTAGGTCACAACATCTAACAGTTGAAGGTAATAACAATTATACTCCCCGAATGGGGGTGACATAACAGAATATATCTCAATCACAACTAAGGTAGAACAGGATAAGATAGAATGATATAAAAGATAGATAATATCCAGGAGAGAAACATCACAGAGATACAAATCCAGAATTCTAAGTGTCTAGAATAAATACATATCTCAGAAATATCCCAGAATCTAAATACAGTAATCCAAGTAAAGTAAAGACAATCCTAATCTAAGGGAGTGTCATCTACTGCTAGTGGATCCTGCTGCTGGTCCAAGTCCAGGCACTCATCTAAAGTAGCACCGTAGTAGGTAGGGCAGAACGCCTCAGCCTCGTCCTCTGTAAAATTTTCAGCAGGTCCAGTCAGGACAAGAGCGAGCACAGTACATCTCATCAAATCATAGCAGGTCAGGATATATAATCATGCTATAGAGTAAGATACAAGAAACTGAAAGAAATACATGATAAAAAGAGAGAGACTGTAAATAAATAGCTACAGTATATAGAGAACTAACAGTGCTAGTGATTCAGAGCACAAGATGGTTATGTAGACGGCACGATGTTGTACACGAGTAATCTACAGAGGTTGTACACGAGTAATCTACTGGATTGAATACATAACCACTTCTACTCCCCCGCCCCAATCAATACACAAGGATCTAGTTAAGTTATGTTATTGTACACGAAGGTCATGTGAATACATGATTATACACGATTTTACACGTTTCGTACACGAATGTAACAAATACAAGGAGTACACGATGTTCACGATAAAGTACACGAACACGAACACGAATACACGATGTTTCATATAGTACTAATCCGTGTTTCCAACATGTCAGCATCATGTAAAGTAATCTAAAGCAGGAAATATACTCCTAATGCAGGATATAAAATAATCAGAGAATGTACTCGCCTGTATCCGGTGGATCTGGAGAATATATACTGTCCGAGGAGTGGTGTCTGTCTCCTATAGAACAGTACAAGTCACTATGAGTCTACAATGATAATAAGATGCAAATCAATACATTCTACATGAATCTAGGTCAATCTAGACCAAAGTCAACTATTGT
This sequence comes from Iris pallida, assembly GCA_029216955.1. NCBI lineage: Eukaryota > Viridiplantae > Streptophyta > Magnoliopsida > Asparagales > Iridaceae > Iris > Iris pallida. Next base: position 38,684,545 of record JANAVB010029819.1, read on the forward strand.
CAACTCTGGTCAACCCTAGAAGTCAAACTAGGTCAACCAAGTCAAACCTAAGTCAAACTAGTCAAACTAGTCTATTCTAGGTCTAACAAGCCATTCTAGATTCTAACAAGACTAATCTAGGCTTACCCGGCAATATCATGCCCTAACAACCAAACTATAACATATCTACACAAGTCACTCTATAAGCCTAACAATAATACATCCAATGATATATTTTATAATCTAATATAGGATTATACCTAACAAATAGGCTACCTATATATATATCACATACATATATATATCTAATATATATATAAAAGCACACACACTCATATATTATATAGGATACATATATATATATGCCCCTCAATACATATATATATACATATGTATAGAGAGAGGAGAAACTCACAATGTTCAAGTGTATGTGTGTGTGTGTGTGTGTCAAGAGAGGCAATAGAGTGGGTGTGAGATACATGAGGGTGTGTGTGTGAGCTAAGGCATGGCAGTGGGGTATGTGTGATAGAGTGAGTGATACAAGGGGAATAGTGTACATGGCATGAGGTAAAACAGGGAAGGAAAACATCTCAGGTTATTAGGAAACTGGAAAAAACAGTAACAGTTAAGGAAGGAAACAGGAAGTTATATATGAATTAGTGACATGCTAAAGAGAATAATTTCAGTTGACAGTTACAGATGGAATACCATTCATGCAATCAGTTAAGGAAAAAGGAAAATGGAAACAATTCAGTCCACAGTTATTAAGAAGGGTTTTAAAAACACTGGTTATTAGGAATTATTCTCAGTTAACAGGGAAACAACAGTGAAATGGAAATCAGTGACTCAAAATCACTCACTCACATATATAAAACCAATCTCAGGCATTGACAGTTCCTGGGAAAAATGATTACACTGTGTGGTGATTAGCAATATATAAATCTGGAAGTAATCTCAGTTTAGCTAGAAGGCAGTCTCAGATTTTTGAACTCATTTCCAGCTAATCAGTGAATCAAACACATTCACAGGTTTTAGAGAAGGAAAAGAAAAAAGGAAATCAGTTCACAGGTTCAGGGAACAACAGTGAATGGCAATTGGAAAAAAATAAATGTATTCACATTTCAGTTAATAAGGAGGATGCAAACTCAGGTTCATGTTAACAGAGAATACATTCTCAGGCATTATCAGTTCAGTTTACAGTAACAAACCTATACAATACCAATCCCATGCCTAAAATCTCATATTCAAAACAGTTAGCAATGCTAAGTTAACAAATGGGAAAGTCTGGAAATCTCAGGTTCAATAGCCAATTCGAAAAGGAAAGGAAATCAATTCAAGATGATTTAAAGAACAATTCTTAGGCAAAACCAATGTATCCACTATCATTTGAAAACCAACACCAAATCCAGAATCCCATTTACAAACCCAAAAGTCAAATTCGAAAGTAATTTGCATTAGTCATAAACTAACAATCATGTAGGAGTAAATTACAGTTGGAAAACATTACTAAAACAGGGATGTAATTGTTTAGGAAATACTGAAAAAAACCAGTGTTAGGCATGTATCAGAAATATGCAGTTCAACCCCATTCGAATCCAATATTCCATATTAAACCTAATCTAATATGCAAACTAAATCTAACACATATAATACATTATATTTAGGATCAATTTAGCAATTAAAAACATAATTTAAACTATTAAAAATCGAATTAAAACAGAAACCAAACTACAGTACTGTGCACGCACACAGTGCACACTCGTGCACATGTGATTCCGTGTCCGACACGACACGAGGGGTCGTGTCACTTGGGGGACCCCGTGTCAGTCGTGGACATAATATGTGTGTCAATTTTCGTGGGTCGAAGTGGCGTGTCCAGCTCAGAATCTAGCTCGAGTAGCAGGGCAAAGAACTGCCAGCGTGCGCGTGTGTACGACCGCGTGTCCGCGTGTCCGTACGACTCGACACGATGCTAAATCGTGCTCAGTGCAGTGAAAACACATAAGCAAGGTCTAATACTATATTTCTATTCAAATACAATCCAGAAATTAGGTCGAAATGCCCTTTGAGGCATTTCGTCGAATACGTTCCTATACACGCTGATACGTGTCCGATACGGACACATAATCGGCTCAAATTCTAGCGTTAGCTTATCCTACTATAAGGTTAGGGCTAGGGCATCCTAGAAATGCAATTAAACAGAAATTTCATGGAGTAAAATAGATTATACCTATTGATGTGCAAAGCTCACAAAAACCCCAAATAGAATGGTTCCTCAATCCACCAAAACTTCCCCAAATTGATTCCTTCCTGAAAATACTCAATACCAACAACAAGTAGACTAATATTAGGTCCTAATGCAATTGGTTTGGAGGAAAAATGAATTAAAATGGATTTTCTAGGGATTAGGAAAGATGGGACTCACCTCTTCCAAAATAGCAAATAATTCCTAAGGAGGCTAGCCCTAATTTCTAGAAGCATTTAAATAGAGGGAAAGGGATCAATAGTGGCTGCCATGGGCTGATTAGGGTTAGGTTTGGTTCATGTGTGGGCCTATGGGCTTTTAAGGCTTTAAGTCATAATAATGACTTGTGAAATCACAAGCCATTCCTTAAACAAACTAATTCTTAATTTTCCCAAAATAATTATAATAATTATAATTACACTAACTTAGGTCAAGCTAGGGTTACTTAACCTAACCAAGTGGTCATGACCTAGTTTAGTCTCTAGATTAGTCTCCTAGTCATCACTAGTCAAAGTCAACTAAAACACCAAAATCGATTATACTAAAAATAACTAAAAATCACATTAATTCTAATAAATATAATTAATACTAATAATTCCAAATAAATTCCAAAATTTTCAAAAATGACCAAAATACCCTCAAGCTAGAAAAGTGGTAGTGACAGTCGGTGCTATCAGGTAATGATGGCCATTAAGTATCAGACGCCACGTAGATTTTGGCACAATAAGACTGGACGCAGTCTGATATATGGCGCATCATGTTCAATAGCACAGTTTGTTCTATGAGCTTCATATCAGTGGCGCAACCTGATTGTTGGGGCGCAACTTGATCACTGGTTAGTAGGTTCATGGCGCAACTTGATTTTTAGGCCCTAGACACCCGACAACCTAGCCGCAGCCATACACCGACCCCGGCCCGTCCCGACACCGCCTCCGACCATCTCCTCCTCCTTGCCCGACTCCCCAACCCAGCCACCGCCAACAGAACTGCCACCACCAGGCCACCTTTCCGACCTCGCTACCCCGGCCTCCCCGTTGCCAGAATTCACCGCGGCCGACGCTGCCCAAACCCATCACCCATCACCACCACCACCACCGCCTCAGCCCAACGCCACCTCCATACCATCCATCACCACCGCCGTCGCCATTACCACCACCAGGAACAACCTAGTTACAACCACCTTTACCACCACGTACGGGCACCCCCGCCGGCGACAAACCCCAAAAAATAAAAGAAAATTGGGGCAAAACCCTCACATTCCATCCTCCGTCGAGACCGACCCGTTCCCGCCAGCCGAAGATCGGAGCACCGCTCCAGTGACCATCTCCGTGCTGCCTCCGGCGACCCGTCGCAGCACCACCGCTGCAGCAACCGACGAGCCGCCTCCTTCGGCTATCGATCTACCGCTTGCGCCACTACTAAAATCTGCTCAATTGGCGACATATATTTAGCGATGTTCAATTAACGTCGCTAAATTGTGTATATTAGCGACGTTTTGTCTAAACGTCGCTAATAGTCGCTACCAGCGACGACCTAAGTGACGTAACAACGACGTATATTAATCACATGATCTAGTCATCGTGAAACGTCGCTCTGACGTCGCTAATAGCGACTAACTTAGCGACGGTAGTGATAGCGTCGCTAAGTTCTAATTATATCCCCCTCTACCGATTCATTTTCCTCCATTTTACTCTCTCACTCTCTCTCCTCCCCCCTCCGGCGCTCTAACTCTCGCCGGCGACTCTCACTCTCTCCGACGACTCGCCTCCCTCTTCGGTACGTGACTTTCCCCCTCCCCCTCTCTTTCTCCCTCTCTCTATCTCTCTCCGGCTGTTTTGGTTGTTGGTGGTTGGGGGGGTACGGGTGGCTCGGGGGGAGGTGCAGGAGGATGCGGGTGGTTGGGGGTGAGTGGGGAGTGGCTGGGGGGGTGGGGCAGGGGGGACGAGGGTGGCTGGAGGAGGGGAGCTAGGATTTGGGTTCGGGTTACGGTTCATTTCCTCCCATTTTACTCTCTCACTCTCTCCTCCCCTCCCTCCGGCGCTCTCACTCTCTCGGGCGCTCTCACTCTCTCCGGCGACTCTCACTCTCTCCGGCGACTCTCATCCCTCTCCGGTACGTGGTACTCTTCCCCTCCCTCTCTTTTTCTCTCTCCGGCTGTTTTGGTTGTTGGTGGTTGGAGGAGTGCGCGTGGCTCGGGGGGAGAGACAGAGGGGATGCGGGTGGTTCGGGGGTGAGTGGGGGGTGGCTGAGGGGTGGGGCAGGAGGACGAGGGCGGTTGGGGGAGGGGAGCTAGGTGTAGGGTTCGGGTTAGGGTTGGGTATGTGTGGGCGGCTGGGGGAGGGAAGCAGGAGGGGTGGGGGCGACTGGGGGAGGAAGCAAGGGGGAGGGGAGGGTTAGGGTTCGGGTTAGGGGTGGTGTAGGGGAGGCTTGGTCAGGGGCACCGATAGTGCCAAAAAATCTGATAATTTAGTAATAATTATTTATTTTCCGACACCAAAAAATGTGATACTCCGATTCGAACGCACCAAGAGTGCCGATATTTGTAACAAGTAGTTTGTTGGTTGGTTAATTGGTAACATGGTGATCGGGATATATAGTCCCTGCAGCCATTCGACTGGCGAGGCAGAAACTATGGTATGATATGGTGATCAGGACATAGTCCCTGCAGCCATTCGACTGGCGAGGCAGAAACTATGTAGCCGTAGATAAAGTTGACTGTCCTCCGACTCTCATCCCTCGGCAATGATGATATGACAACCTATCACTATATCTTATATAGTAGTAGATGTTGTCTTAGTATTACATTATGTGAGTTCATCTTGATTTTGTTACATTCTTCAGATACTAGATACGATAAGAACATATACTACACCATATGTACAGAACATAGATGATTCACACTATTGTATGCTAGAATGAATTTTGGGTTGTGTTCTGAGCCATCCGTTCTCACACTTGGCAAGAAATCGAATTTTCTGTACTTTATCTGTTTTCGAAAATGTACTCAAATTACATGATGGTTCCTTTAGTTAGCTTGCTTATGTTACAATTATTTTATTTGTGAATATCGATCTTACTAGATGGCACCCATGACCCGAGGAGCGGCACGTCGTTTGAGGAAAACAGTGAATACTAAGGTGGCTCCTCCTACTGTTAAGGAGGAAGTGGCACCGGTAGCTAGTGAGACCGGGAGTTCTATTCATGCAGCACTTGCAAGGGACTACATCTCTCCTGCCGCCATCGATCCCACTTATTCGAGGTGGTTGCATGATCGTATCACTGAGCGTTTGCGTGAGCTGCGTGGTTCTTATTAGCTATTAGTAGTTATTTGTATTGGACTATTTGTATTGGATTGTTTTTGTATTAGACTATATATATGAATTAGTACTGTGTCAATCAATGGATTGTATTGGACTATGACATGGTGATCAGGACATAGTCCCTGCAGCCATTCGACTGGCGAGGCAGAAACTATGTAGCCGTAGATAAAGTTGACTGCCTTCTGACCCTCTTCCCTTGGCAATGATGATATGACAACCTATCACTATATCTTATATAGTAGTAGATGATGTCTTAGTACTACATTATGTGCGTTCATCTTGATTCTGTTACATTCTTCAGATACTAGATAGGATAAGAACATATACTACACCATATGTACATAACATAGATGATTCACACTAATGTATGCTAGAATGAATTTTGGGTTGTGTTCTGAGCCATCCGTTCTCACACTTAAATAGATATGAATTAGTACTGTGAGAGCGCCGGAGAGAGTGAAAGCGCCGGGGGGGGAAGGAGAGAGAGTGAGAGAGTAAAATGGGGGAAAATGAATTGATGGGGGAATATAATTAGAATTTAGCGACATTCATACTAACGTCGCTAAATTAGTCGCTATTAGCGACGTCATAGCGACATTTCGCGACGACTAGCTCATGTAACTATGTAGCCGTAGATGAAGTTGACTGTCCTCCGACCCTCATCCCTCGGCAATGATGATACGACAACCTATCACTATATCTTATATAGTAGTAGATGATAGTTTAGTATTACATTATGTGAGTTCATCTTAATTCTGTTACATTCTTCAGATACTAGATACTAGATTCGATAAGAACGTATACTACACCATATGTACAGAACATAGATGATTCACACTAATGTATGCTAGAATGAATTTTGGGTTGTGTTCTGAGCCATCTGTTCTCACACTTAAAACACATATGAATTAGTACTGTGTCAATCTTTGTTTTTGTATTTTCGGCGAACCCAGGGATTGGATTCTGTATTTTGTATTTTGACTTTGTATGTATTCGGGGATATTCAGTTTTTTTCGTTGAGGATACTGAGTTTGTACGTATTTGCGGATATTGATTTGATTTGTTGAGGATATTATATATTGACATTGTTCGTTGCGGATAGTATTTTTTTCTTTATATTTTTTGTATATTCTGGAATGTATTGTGTGTGCCGGTGTTGAGTGGTCCACCGAGGGGATCGACGAACCCAGGGATTAGATTCTGTATTTTGTATTTTGTATTCTGTATTTTGGCTCACGCTCCAGCTCCATTTGCATTCTGGAACCTATTTTTTTCATATTTTTTTAACTTAGCGACGTTTTTAGCGACGTTAACATTCGTCGCTAAATAGTAGCGACGTTAATAAATGTCGCTAAAAGCGTCGCTAAATGCTGACATGGCAACACGTGGCACCAAATCTTATGTCAGCACTTCGTCGCCAAAACGTCGCAATAGTGTCGCTAAACGGCGACCACACAATAACGTCGCCTTTTACGTGGCTAATTAGCGTCAACGTAAAAACGTCGCAAATAATGTTGCTAATTAGCGACGTTAATAACATCGCAAAATAACGTCGCCCAAAACGTCGCTAAATTCATTTAGCGACGTTTTCACCGAGTTTAGTGACGTTTTGCAACGTCGCTAATATGACAAATTTTTGTAGTGCCTCCAAGGATCCCGCTGAGAGCCTCCAGCACAGCGCGTGAAAACCACGCGGCGCCGCATGTGGCGAGCTTCCCGCCTCCGTCGCGAAACCCCACGGCGGGATCCTCGCGCCCGACGTGCCCTGCCATCCTCTGCAGGTGGTCGTACTGCCCTTCGTGCCGTCGTTTCCCCACCCATTGCCGCCGAGACCTCTCTTCCCTCTCGCCCCTCTCTTCGAACCTCCTACTCCCTCTTTCCCTCTTCCTCCTCTTGCTCACTCTCTCCCACTCCTCTCCTTCTTCCCTCTCGCTCTTCTCATCCTCTCCCGATCTCTCTCTCTCCCTCTTATTATTTTTTTCTCTGATGGATTCTCTCCTCAAACTTCTTCTTCCGATTCTTCTCCTTCCTTTGTTATTTTTTTCTCTCTCTCTCAAAACGAGAAGAGAAAAATAATAATATTTCTTTTGTTTACTTATTATTATTATTATTATCATTATTATTATTATTGTTATTATTATAATATTTTCTATTATAAAAAAACAAAAAAATAAAAGATGTGTTGATATTTTGTTATAGTCGCATTTTTTATTATTTTGTTTTGTTACAGTGAAAATTTTATTATTACAACTATATGTACTTTCTATTTGTTATTATTATTATATTCTCTTAGTATGCAAGGGGTGTATATACCAATAGGTACATATACCATGATTTAGTATAAATGGTTATAAGAAATTTTGATATTATTTTGGTTAATTACTAATTATTATTATTTAGAGTTTATTATTACTTTGAAAGTGATCAATAGTTTTTTAAAAATATTTTGGGCTTTAATAAATTTTATTGTCTAATTATTTCACCTGAACTTTTGAGTTTATAAATATACTGATGGGCTTGGCCCTATACATATGGATTTTGAAACCTTGAAGATACTATTATATTATTTTATTTTTAGGTTTTCAAAGTACTTATCTAACTATATTGACTAATAAAATATATAATATTTTCAAGTATTTACGTATAATTATTTTTCAAGTATTATAAATAGTTTTCTAAAATTGTATACATATTATTTACCTAATTTTGTTTGATTACCCTTCTGTCCATGATTAAACCCATTACTCATATTCCCTCGCCAATTCTGGACTTCTTTGTGATGACCCTAGACTACTTGACTATTTTGGACACGATGGAACAATCCATGACATCATCAGAGGCCGTCTTGCATAGTTGTACACCAAAGTCATATTTTGTGCTACCTTGATCATTGCAGCACACCAGGCGACCCACCAGGCAAGTATACCTTGCGAATTTACTGTCGTATTATTTATTTTTCATATTATTTACTTTGTTTCATATTGTTAGTTTTCTTTGTTATAAATTGTGCGTCCAAGCCACACTTGGGTGCAAGCGACTCTATTAGTCGTTTTACTTTATTTTATGCATGTTAACTTAGTTTTAGCGGCCAACCTTCTTGTTGGGGATATCCTTATATCTCCTTGGGCCATGATACTCATACTACACGATTTGAGATATTTTTCTAGGGGCATGACTTATGGATTGGCCATCTCTTAAGTCGTGTGACGGTAGATGATCGTAACTGCAGTGACTAGGGTTTTAGAAACTCAAGCAGTTACAAAACTGGACAGGTCATGGACATGACTTGGTCAGTATGGGAAATATTGGGGGAGGACAGTCGCGAGTGCGTATGGAAATCCAAACAGGTAACCCACAGTCTCCGGATCAAACTGTGGCAATTTATATTTACAGATGTCCTCTGACGTTTTGGACGTTACGAACGGATACGGATGACTGGATGCCCATTACGTACTTATAGCCTAAAATCCCACCCATGCGCATGAAAGTTGTCCTCTAAATTGCACAATAAATGGTTAGCATTCCTTTTTGCATATTGGCGTCTATGAGAGTCTTGCATATTATTATTATTTTGACAGTTCATATTAAGCTTGTTCTTCCTGTATCTTGTTACGTCCCTCTGAGGACCTGGTTATTTTCCAGGTGTGTGTTCATGTCTTCCGCAGGTATCCTAGCCGGGATCGGGGTCTTCTCCATTTATTCGAAGATGACGTGACTTGGTTCCTCCATGCTACTTCCACTTAGTCTTTTTATATATCATGTACTTTTTTCTTTTTATTTTGGTTGGTAGTGGATGTGTCTCCACCCAACATATTGTACCAAAACAATTCATCATATGAGATCTCTTATTTTCTTATTTTTTGGATGAGATTAGTTAGTTGTGGTTTACTGCATTTTACAGCTTATGTATACATACAAGGCCCATGTACTTCGTATGTATATAGCTGGCATGTCTACGTACTTAGTCCTACGTATTTTAGGACTGGGGCGTTACATATTTTTGTGGTGGCCCATGCAGGTCAAGTTTATCACTTCGGTTACGTTATTGTACCGATTTGAGCCTGCAAATAGGATTAGAGTCTAGGATCTCATCCATATACTTGACATTCTTTCTTGACTCCAAACTTCGAACTCTCGTTTGCCTCCCTTGATTGTATCTTGTTTGACCCCTTTCTACCGTGAATCCTTACTTTCTCGTGCTTAATGTAGGTTAGGAAGATGACTACACTAGTATATGCTCATAGGTCAAACACGTGACTAGAAGAATTACATTCACAATTAGTATACATTGAGATCTTATTTAAGATATAGAGGCATTAATTTTTTTAAAAGTATGATCTTAAGGATTAGTTAATTCTAAGTTGGGTAGTAGCAATATTACCAACTTTGAGGACAGGGAGAATTTTATCTTGAGACTACTAGGAGTATTCACCAAAGGATTGATAGAAGATTGAGTAAAATCTTTGATTTTTAAGATTTAGAAAATATTTATGATTTTCGGGTTATAGCTATTCAAATCTTTTGAGGATATAAATTGATTTGAGAAAAATTTTAAATTTTGAACTGTGTCATACGATCTATGATTGATAAATTTATTTAGATTTCGAGTTTAATATTTCAATTGTGAAAAAAAATCTTCAAATTTTGTCGCGTAATTCATGATTGATAAGATTATCTAAATCTTGAGTTTAAAGTTTGGATTTATAATATTACGATTTTGTGAAAAATTTATTAAGAGATATGATAAAGCTTATTTTGAGATTGATTAGAGGAATCTAAATTTTTTTAAAGTTATGATGGATGACCTCAACCGACTAGAAAATAAGAATGTTTAGTTTGTGCATATTGGAGGGAAAATACATATATATTTTATCATACTAAGGGTTATCTTAGGGTTATTAAAGACTTAAATTATTTTTATGATTATGCTTGAATATCGTAGTTTATGTCAAGCTCGGAAATATATATTAGGAACTCGAATTTTGGGATTAAATCTTATCTTGATAGAGAACCAAGAAGCAGGCAAGGTCACCCTAATGAGATAGAGGTACTCTACATTCCATCCATGACCAAGATAGTTGTATATACACAAGTATAGTTAGTCTTCGACTAAACCATGTGACTATATCTCAATTTTGACTTACTCGATCTTTTTCCAAATCCAGATCTTTTATTATGACCTTCTAACCGTTTGAAATTTGAGAAATGATTTAATCGTTCCTTGACTGTATCCACCTAGGAGACTATCTTCTCTTTGAAAACTGTGTCCCTAAATTATTTTACTATATTCCTTAATTAATTTTATTTTATGCTTCAACTTGATCTTCTTTAATGTTTGTGCATTAATTGTCGTTTCATGAACTCCCACTTTCTATTTTAGATCTTTTTGTGTCCTTTACCGTAACTTTGATATTTGGAGTGTAATACTAGCTGTTACCTTTCAACAAATTTTATATGTAAGACCTAGACGAGCTCACCTTCATATAGGTATATCATGTCCCACTCAAACACGTCCCTTGAACTCTATTTTTATGATATGATTTTCGGGTCATAAATACTAGACTATAACCTTTACCATGATACCGATATATTTTTCGACCGAGGAGAGGGTCTCAACCACGAATCAATTCTTTCGATCCGATATGTGATTTTGTTCTACTTAATTCCTTAAATGCTTAACTTTGTGCTTTATCTTGATTGCTTGACCTATTGTCCCATCACACTACTAGTTTAACTCTTATAAGTTGGGCAGAATACCTCATGGCCTAACAAACCTTTGTCCTTGTGACCCATATTGATAAGTTTACTTAGACTAGAATTCAGAGGACCCTAACTCATCTAGTCAACCAAACCATTGATAAAAAAATACTAGGACGACTACATAAGCCCAAACTTCAGGAAAGACTTAGATTTTAATGGATCTTCGACTATTTAATTTCCTTCATTAGTATTCCTTATATTTTGACTATCTTATGATGCTAATTTAGCCTTAGTTTTGCATACTTATTCTTTTATCGAGCTTGTTCACGACATATGTGTTATTGGGGACGTCCACTAATATATTGTCTAATTAGAACCGGTGCATGATGGTCTGATCAACCAAGTGCACTTTGGTTCGCTTTTATCTATTGTTCTACGTGGATGGGACATGATTAAACTTGGCCTCTAGAATTCAATCCACGACTGCCTTGAAAATTCTTTTTGAAATTATTCAGTCGCCTTTGAACCACGTATTTGTATTCGATAATATCATCTTTGAACTCTATATTGCTTTCGCCTTCACCTAATTTTAGAAGGGCGAAGCCGCTTATACTTGAATTTTCTCTAGTTGTCCTATCACTTATGACCATTATCACTCAATGTTACTATATTTTCGTCTTAAAATTACTCGCCCTTTTTTCTCGATCCTAGGTTCATTATCACAACTCTCTAATCATCCTTGCAACTTGAATTGTTTCCTTAATCATACTTCTAACCCATGTGATACTATACAATCTTCTCAAAGGAATCACCAACTCTTGATCTCTAACTAATTTACCTTCGTTCCATAAACCTTATTCTTTTCGAACGTTGACTAGCGACCCTTAACTATCCATACCCGTGATATTTTCTATGATCTACATCACGATTTCCTGCGGCGTGTTTTGTTGAACGTTGTACTTGATTGTTCCCCATCGATATCCGATTGTCTTCTCATCCCCCACATATTCTTAATTTCGAGGACGAAATTCTTGTAAGTTGGGTAGGATGTAAAAATCCTAAATTTTTTACTATATTTTTAGTACTGATTATTTTTTTTTGTATTTATACGTCGCATAGTCGTATTGTACGTTGTGCGGGAATTTGCGTTTTTCGTATTTACTCGTCGAGTACGAATATGTGCGAGGTACATATTTTTAGAAAAATAATTTTAATTCTATTATTGGTGATGGTTTCAAAATAATATATATAATAATTATTTTTATTAAAAGTTGTGAGAAGTATCTATCGAGGTTGCCAAAACTTATTATTTTAGTTATTTATAAAAAGGCTATCTTATTTTAATTGTGGTAATTTAGAAAACTAGATTATGTGAATATTCTACTCGTGTAAAGCGCATGAAAATTATTTCATGTATATTTTCAAAATTTATTTTTATTATTTATAATAATTTATTTAGCAAGAAGGTATTTTAAATATTTGAATATTTATATTTATTTTTGAAATTATTTTTAATGATATTTTATTAGTTATGAAAAAGCATTTAAAATTTTGTTTTATTTAATGCTTAACTAATTTTGGCGATTTAAATTTGGAAAAAGATATTGTTGACTTTATTCTAATAGCTTTAAAATAAAGACGAGATTTAGCAAGATTTGAAAATTGATTGGATTTAAATGATTTATATTTGATTTAATTTTAAATGGTGAATTATCTATGAAGGATTTAATTACTCATGCCCCTTATCTGAATAGGAGCCTCCATCTCCTATATAAGGAGTCTCCATATGCTCCCCATTCATAAATTTTCCACCAATTTCTCTACAAATATACGTGTGTGCATCGTGTCCATGTTTTTCGTCCAATTCTTATTTCATTTTTTTTACAAATACATTATCCATCTCTCCGTATCGACAGACCCGACACAATCAAATAACTAATCCCTAAACCTATCCTAACCTGGTCGACACCAGCCACGATCAAGCCCTCCGCCATCTCCTTCGCCACCTATGACTATCATCCGTAACTCTAGCCCGGTACCACCAGGACCACTCCCGCTCGCCCGGCCAACCAGGGCCAACACCACCATCATCCCAACCACCTTGGTCATACCACAGCCACCAAACACAGAACCCCGACACAGCCATCCCACCACTGCAACCGACAGCCCGACCATCCCGGTCTTTCGCTCCCCTGACACCACCCCCACCTGAGTCGAACACCCGACAACCTAGCCGCAGCCACACACCAACCCCGGCCCGTCTTGACACAGCCTCCGGCCATCTCCTCCTCCTTGCCCAACTCCCTAACCCAGCCATCGCCAACAGAACCGCCACCACCAGGCCACCTTCCCGATCTCTCTACCCCGGCCTCCCCGCTGTCAGATCTCACCGCGACCGACGTCGCCCAAACCCATTACCCATCACCACCACCGCCTCAGCCGAATGCCACCTCCACACCAGCCATCACCACCGCCGTCGCCATTACCACTACCAGGAACAACCTAGTTACAACCACCTTCACCACCGCGTACGGGCACCTCCGCCGACGAGAAACCCTAAAAAATAAAAGAAAAAGTGGGCAAAACCCCCACCTTCCATCCTCTGCCACGACCGACCCATTCCCGCCGGCTGAAGATCGGAGCGCCGCTCTAGTGCCCATCTCCGTGCTGCCTCCGGCGACCCGCCGCAGCACCACCGCTGCAGTAACCGACGAGCCGCCTCCCTCGGCTCTCGATCCACCGCTTATGCGGCCTCCAAGGATCCCGCTGAGAGCCTCCAGCACAGCGCGTAAAAACCATACGGCGCCGCCTGTGGCTAGCTCCCCGCCTCCGTTACGAAACCCCACGGCGGGACCTCCGCACCCGACGCGCCGCCGCCATCCTCCGCAGGTGGTCGTACCGCCCGACGTGCCGCCGTTTCCCCGCCCCTTGCCACCGAGACCTCTCGCCCCTCTCTCCAAGCCCCCGATTCCCTCCTTCCCTCTTCCTCCTCTTGCTCACTCTTTTCCACTCCTCTCCTTCTTCCCTCTCTTCCCTCTCGCTCTTCTCATCCTCTCTCGATCTCTCTCTCTCCCTCTTATTATTTTTTTCTCTAATGGATTCTCTCCCCAAACTTCTTCTTCTGATTCTTCTTATTCCTTTGTTATTTTTTTTCTCTCTCTCAAAACGAGAAGAGAACAATAATAATAGTTTTTTTGTTTACTTATTATTATTATTATTATTATTATTATTATTATTATTATTATTATTATTACTATTATATTTTCTATTATAAAAAAAAAAGATGTGTTGATATTTTGTTATAGTTGCATTTTTTATTGTTTTGTTTTGTTACAGTGAAAATATTTTATTATTACAACTATATGTACTTTCTATTTGTTATTATTATTATATTCTCTTAGTATGTAAGGGGTATATGTACCAATAGGTACATATACCATTATTTAGTATAAGTGGTTATTAAAAGTTTTGATATTATTTTGGTTAATTACTAATTATTATTATTTAGAGTTTTTTAAAAATATTTTGGGCTTTAATAAATTTTATTGTCTAATTATTTCACCTGGACTTTTGAGTTTATAAATATACTGATGGGCTTGGCCCTATACATATGGATTTTGAAACCTTGAAGATACTATTATATTATTTTATTTTTAGGTTTTCAAAGTACTTATCTAACTATATTGACTAATAAAATATATAATATTTTCAAGTATTTACGTACAATTATTTTTTAAGTATTATAAATAGTTTTCTAAAATTGTATACATATTATTTACCTAATTTCGTTTGATTACCCTTCTGTCCATGATTAAACCCACTACTCATATTCTCTCGCCAATTCTGGACTTCTTTATGATGACCCTAGACTACTTGACTATTTTGGACATGATGGAACAATCCACGACATCATCAGAGGCCGTCTTGCATAGTTGTACACCAAAGTCGTATTTTGTGCTACCTTGATCATTGTAGCACACCAGGCGACCCACCAGGCAAGTATACCTTGCTAATTTACTGTCATATTATTTATTTTCCGTATTATTTACTTTGTTTCATATTATTAGTTTTCTTTGTTATAAATTGCGCGTCCAAGCCACACTTGGGTGCAAGCGACTCTATTAGTCGTTTTACTTTATTTTATGCATGTTAACTTAGTTTTAGCGGACTACCTTCTTGTTGGGGGATATCCTTATATCTCCTTGGGCCATGACACTCACACTACACGGTTTAAGATATTTTGTTAGGGGCACGACTTATGGACTGGCCATCTCTAAAGTCGTGTGACGGTAGATGATCGTAACAGCAATGACTAGGATTTTAGAGACTCAAGCAGTTACAAAACTGGACAGGTCATGGACATGACTTGGTCAGTATGGGAAATATTGGAGGAGGACAGTCGCTAGTGCGTATGAGAATCCAAACAGGTAACCCACAGTCTCCGGATGGAACTGTGGCGATTTATATTTGCAGATGCCCTCTGACGTTTGGACATTACGGACGGATACGAATGACTGGATGCCAGTTACGTACTTATAGCCTAAAATTCCATCCATGCGCATGAAAGTTGTCCTCTAAATTGTACAATAGATGGTTAGCATTTATTTTTGCATATTGGCGTCTAGGAGAGTCTTGCATATTATTATTATTTTGATAGTTCATATTAAGCTTGTTCTTCCTGTATCTTGTTACATCCCTATGAGGTCCTAGTTATTTCCCAGGTGTGTGTTCATGTCTTCCGCAGGTATCCTAGCTGGGATCGTGGTCTTCTCCATTTATTCGAAGATGACGTGACTTGGTTCCTCTTTGCTACTTCCACTTAGTCCTTTTATATATCATGTACTTCTTCCTTTTTATTTTGGTTGGTAGTGGATGTGTCTCCACCCAACATATTGTACTAAAACAATTCATCATATGAGATCTTTTTTTTTATTTTGTAGATGAGATTAGTTAGTTGTGGTTTACTGTATTTTACAGCTTATGTATACATACAAGGCCCCTATACTTCGTATGTATACAGCTGGCATATCTACGTACTTAGTCCTACGTATTTTGGGACTGGGACGTTACACACGCACGTGAAACGATAAACATGTAACGTCAGCGTCTCCTCCGGTCTCATGAAACTGACGGTTGCGTATCTTATAAAGAAAGATCACCATTAATATCTCGAAGAATGAAGCGGTACCTTCTTTCATCTAATCGAGGACGACATACGCTGGCACTCCCATGCGCAGATAGGCCATGTGCCCATACATGGCATGTGCCTAGAATCTACTATCCATGCTTCTCGGTTCAAAGTATTCCAAAACATGACAGAAAGTTTCAAAAACTTTGAAGGGAGTCTTATAGCAGCATAGAATTGCAGGCACATTTATCTCATGCGCTTTCGAGGTTTTGCTCCCAAATTACTATGCGTCCCAAAGTATCATCATTCAAAAAGCAGCAAGTAGAAGAGCCACATAAAGATTGATTTTTTATGCGCATCATTCTGACGGCTCAGCTTGGCGCATCCTCCCATCCCGTCAGAGCGAAACACTCGTCAACGTATGAGTGCTTCGGCTAATGAAGCACTTATTGAGCAGAACGTGGCTTGGCAATCAACCGAACCCAGTGGCTCTTCCAGCATAATGGAAGTCGGGGCACGATAACCCCAATCTTTGGATGCAGCAGGCATCTAATGCCATGTTGTAGAAGAAAACTGCCGACAAGAAGTTTGAACATAAGAAGTTATGTCCATAGCACTCACGGCGCATCTCAATCTTCTGAAGGAGTTCATCGTTAAAGCTTCTTCGAACAAGGAGATCCACAACCCGCAGTACAACGACTTGCCAATGAGGAGGATTGGTCGAGTTCATCTTCGTTAAGAAGTCGTGTGAAATACGAGAAAACTCTCTCTCTCTCACCGCTGCTATTTATAGGCCATGACAAATCAAATCCATGGGCCAAGTGGCAACTTCTCCGAAGTCAGTGCAATGAACTTGCATTAATGGTGATGAATCTACCACATCAAATTCAGGTAAGTCAAAGAATCATCAATTCGAGTCTCGAAAGACTAGACAAAGATGACCAAAGAAAATGCACCACATAGCAGATGCGCTCCTCAGCATCATGCGTCCCATGCCGATGCGTCCAGTGAAACGCAGACATATGCGCCCACCTATGCTCGTCATCCATAAAGTATTTAATGCTAGGTGATACAGTCGGTAGCACGCCTGTCGGGAGTGAGCAGTTGACAGCTTTTGCAGAAAACGAAGAGATGCTAACATCAGTCTCATCATTTCTCATTTTGTCGGTTACAGTCGTGTCCTGCCACGTGGCCGACTGACAGCTCACATGCGCCTTCGAGGTCACGCGCTCAAAATCTGCATACGCACACACTGCCATGCACACAAAAGCTTTGCATATACCTCAAAAGCCATGCGTCCAGACTTGTTTGTGACTCCTAAAAGCCATGAGCCAAGTCTTCTCATACGCTAGATCCCAGGCACATACTGATAAATCACTCTCCACCAATTTGAGATCTTTGAGCCATGGATATGCGCTACGTGTCATTGACTCAGTTCTGCTCAAGGATGAGTACTAACCACTCAAGATCTTAGCAACAATCGATTCTCAACAACTGCCACGTGTCAGCTCCACCGTAGCCCAATAGTGCAGTTCAAAATAGATTTAGCTCCAACTTCAGGGCGCATCATCCATGCGTCCATGAGCATCAGCCATTTGGCGTCCCTACGTAGAAGTTCTCCAGCATATAGTACACATGCACGCATAAGCAGATCATTCTGCTGCCTATAAATAGAAGGATAATTCTTTCATATATATAGACACACACACTCTCCAAGCTCGATCCCACTTTTTGAGCATTTCAAAAGTATGTCAACATCCAGAGCACTTATAAGAGTCAGAATCCTCTTCAAGTCACTGCATGTTCCAGATCAATCCAGACTTTAAGAGAGTTCGAGACCATCGTCAGATCATCAACGGAGTCAACGTATTACCACTCACTCCATCACCACGGTTCCCAGATAAAAACAAGTGTACTCCTATGACTGCATCTAAGTCCTACATTGTTCTTTGTTCTATTTGTAATTGAAATATACAGTTTATTCAAAACAAGCTATTTTCGATGGCAAACACATATGGGTCACAAAAATTTGTCAATACCTAATATTGTACCCCTATAATTTACATTATATGAGCATTTCGAGATTTTGCCATCAGATATTTAGACTGTCCATTGCTTGAAACTCATGTGGAAAGCAGCATGGACATTATACGAGATCGGCAGGATTCGAGTTCCCTATCTGTAAGGACGTGTATGTGTGTGTGAGTTGTAAGAAGAAAGGGCATTGATCTAGACTAATCACCCAAAGTTGGAGTGACTTTCCAAAGGCTTATTTGAAAATATGATAAAATATAAAATCTATATGAAAAAAATAAAAATAAAATAAAAGGTTATGTCCGGCTTAAGAAATTAAGGAATCAGGAAGTTAAAGTTATTTTTTCTTTGTTGGGTAGGAACAAACTTGTAAACTATTTTTAAACTATTTTCTTGATATAAAAGTAAATAGGAGGAAGATGATTACTCTCTGAATCTATGGAATTATTTTTTTTTCTCTATATTCCATCCATTATTTTTAATTTTTTATGATATTTTTTTGTTTTAAAATACATGTATTATTGGAACATTGATTTTTTTTACCAACCAATGAACTTTCGTACAAGTCTTACAAAATTATCAAACTGATTAGTTAAAAAAATAGAACTTGATAATAGGACAGAGTGCAGCCTGGAAGAAGAAGATATTGTCCTAGGAATAATATAGTTGCATGTCGTAACATGCAACATACTCTTTGTTTTGCTATTATGAGATATAACTATTGTCCTCTATTATAGGTTTGCATACCCGATCTAGATTAGTCACACAAAAAACTTACATTGGGTTTATGGATAATTAGGCTCGAACATTTGTTTTGCCCATTCTGGCACTCTACCGCTATGTTTGAGAGAGTAATCAGTAAAGTCTTTAAGGAATAGTTTGATATGATTTGAAAGTTGTAAT
>JANAVB010029819.1:38706353-38873766 GCA_029216955.1 Iris pallida
AGTTAGAAAAGTTTGATGGAGAACATTAACAAGTCTGGAAGAGGAAGGTATATCTAACCCTTCAACTTAAAGACGTAGATCACGTGCTTCTGGAGGAAGAACCTACTGTTCCAGATGTTGGATCTGCTGCCGCAATCACCGCGGCTACTAAACTGCAAGCAAAATGGAGAAGGGAAAATAGTATTTGCAGGCTGCTTATCCTGAATGCTATGGAAGATTCCCTTGCAGAATCATATTCTAAAAAGAATATTGTCAGAGATATATGGGAGTCTCTTAAAAAACTCTACGAAGAAGACAAGAACTGCAGTAAAATATTTGTGGTTGAAAAATATCACAAGTGGTTCTTTGAAGACGAAAAGTCTATGCTGCCGCAGGTGAAGGAGTTCCTGAAACTGCGACAGAAGTTGGAAGACGAGGCAATGCCCCTCCCCGACAAGTTTGTTGTTGGAGGGATTGTCTTAAAGCTCCCCGCTGGGTGGAGCAAGTTCTATGCAAACATGCATAGGAAGAAGCTGGAGATCACCCTTGAAGATCTCCTGCAGGAAATCTATGTTGAGGACCAGATGCGGGCTCAACTGAAGGTGGATGCACTGTCCAAACAATTGGCTAACGCCAATATGGTTCATACTAAGGAACCAAGGGGAAAGCAGGCGGCTTCCCATAGCAAGAAGAAGGACCCTGACAATCTGAAAGTCAAGGAAACTTCTATCAAGAAAAAGAAGCCAAAGTCTCAAATGCCTTGCTTCAAGTGTGGCAAGAAGGGCCACTTTAAGAATGAGTGCAAAGCAAAAACCAAGCAATCGGAGCAAGGAGAACCTAATAAGATAACTATGATCACTGATGTTGTTGCTATGATTGCGCAGGTTGATACGGTAGGAACTGATGCTGACTGGTGGGTAGACACTGGAGCTACCTGCCATGTTTGCTCCAGCAAGGAGTGGTTTACCACCTACACCCCTACTTCTGATGTGGTTATGGTGGCGAACCAGGCACAAGCTGAAGTGCTCGGGATCGGGACGGTGGTGTTGAAGCTGACTTCGGGAAAGTCTCTGACGCTTCAAGGCGTGAAGCACGTACCTGCGATCGCCAAGAACCTGATCTCCGGAGGCCTACTCTGCAACGCAGGCCTCAGGATGGACATCAATGCTGGCCAGATGGTGATGTCAATCAAGGGAACATATTTCAGAAAAGCTTTTTATATCGAAGGAATGTTCAAGATTCAGCTTGTAAATCAGTTCAATGTTGTTAATACAATCACTCATTCTGCTTATATTTATGAGTTGTGGCATAATAGGCTAGGACATGTTCATTCTAAACGAATTAACAGAATGTCTAGTCTAGGGCTTATCTCCAAGTGTGGGGGTAAGGTAGAGAAATGTGAAGTTTGTGCTCAAACTAATATCACAAGGAAACCCTTTTCTCGGGTTAATCGAAGTACAGATCTTCTGGAGTTAGTACACTCAGATATCTGTGACTTCAAACAGTTCTCTACAAAGGTCGGGATGAAGTATTTTATAACCTTCATCGATGACTTCTCAAAGTATGCGTTCGTCTATTTATTGAAGGCTAAAGACGAAGCATTCGAGAAGTTCAAGGAGTTCAGAGCCGAAGCTGAGCGGCAGACTGGACAACAACTCAAAAGAATAAGAAGTGATCGAGGTGGGGAGTACAGGTCTCATGAATTCGCATCGTTCTGCAAAGAATATGGAATTGTCAATGAGACTACGGCTCCGTACTCTCCTCAATCAAATGGAGTAGCAGAGAGGAAGAACAAAATGTTAACAGAAATGATTAACTCAATGTTGTTGACTGCTAGCCTTCATAAGTGCTACTGGGGTGAAGCTGCATTTACGGCCACTTTTATTCTAAATAGAGTGCCTCATGCAACTTCAGACGTTACTCCTCATAAACTCTGGTTCAAGGTCAGACCTAACTTGAATGTCATTCGAGTGTAGGGGTGTCTGGCATATGTCAAGCTTCCAGATCTGAAGATTCAGAAGCTTGGGACAAGGACTACAAAGACGATCTTCTTGGGGTATGCCGAGAAGAGTGATGCGCGGAGATTTTTTAATATTGAGTCAAATCATATCATTGAATCTTGCGATACAGAATATTTTGAAGACAAATTTACAAGGCACAAGAATATTGTTCTTACGGATGTACCGGAGAACAATGAGGGTGCGCAGCAAACTGAAGTCTTCAATGAAGATGTAGTCCAAGAAGATGTTGTTAAAACAACAATTGAACCAGAACAAGCTGAGCCGTCAGCTAAGCGTGTAAGAAGGTCGAAGGACTTCGAAAGTAACTTTGTCACCTATCATGTGGAAGCAGATCCGCTTACCTATGATGAGGCGATGAAGACCAGAGACGCAATTTTCTGGAAGGAGGCGATTGACAATGAAATTGATTCCATCACCTCAAATAACACTTGGGTGTTGGTTGATCTTCCTGAAGGAGCGAAACCCATCAGATGCAAATGGATCTTCAAGAAGAAGATGAAAGCAGACGAAACTATTGACAAGTTCAAGGCTAGGTTGGTAGCCAAGGGGTTTTCTCAGAAGCAGGGGATTGACTATTTTGACACGTATGCTCCAGTTGCCCGGATGACCACCATCAGAATGTTGATTGCTCTCACAGCAATACATAAGATGGTGATACATCAGATGGATGTGAATATGGCTTTCCTAAATGGCGAGCTGATCGAAGAGATTTACATGCAACAGCCAGAGGGATTTGTCATCAGGGGTCTTGAAGACAAAGTCTGCAAGTTGGTAAAATCCTTGTATGGTCTTAAACAGGCTCCCAAGATATGACATGAGAAATTTGACAAAGTTGTAAGGTCAAATGGCTACATGGTCAGCGATACGGACAAGTGTATTTACACGAAATTCGCTGATAGAAGAGGTGTGATCGTTTGTCTGTACGTGGACGACATGCTTATCCTAGGTACGGATATTAGCTGTGTCACGAAGACAAAGAAATTCATCTCAAGCAAGTTCAGTATGAAGGACTTGGGGGAAGCTGATGTGATCTTAGGGATCAAGATCATCCGGACAGACTCTGGACTAGCGCTGTCACTATCTCATTATATTGAGAAAATGATCACTCGTTATGGGTATCAGGATCTTCCAGGGATCGATACGCCGTACAGGTGTGATGTGAAATTGAAGCCTAATTCAGGGGAAAGCGTCAGGCAGCTGGAGTATGCAAGCGTAATCGGAAGTTTGTTGTATGCTACTAATGCCACAAGGCCTGACATAGCTTTCGCCGTGGGAATGCCGAGTCGTTTCACGAGCAACCCTGGTGTTGAACACTGGAAGGCTGTGAAACGTGTTATGAGATATCTCAAGAAGACTCACACATATGCACTGTACTACAGCGGAGATCCGCAGGTAGTGGAAGGCTTCAGTGATGCCAGTTGGTGCTCAGATTTGGAGAGCGAGAGGTCCACAGGTGGATATATTTTCACAATGGGTGGAGCTGCTATATCGTGGAAATCAAAGAAGCAGACTATGCTCTCGCGGTCATCCATGGAATCTGAGTTCTTTGCACTTGATACCGCAGCCGAGGAAGCAGAATGGCTTCGGGAGCTCATGTATGATCTTCCAGTAGTTGGGGCACAAATACCGGCAATACCGATATACTGCGACAACCAGGCGACTGCGGCGGTGGCATCAAATGACCTTTTCAACGGAAAGAAGAGGACTGTGCGGTTAAAGCACAGGGCAGTACACGATCTTATTAAGAGAGGTGTAATTAAAGTAATTGATGTTCGGAGTCAGGAAAATCTGGCGGATCCGTTCACCAAGGGCCTCAAGCGCCAGCTGGTCGATGACTCAGCTTGTAAAATGGGCTTGAAGGCATTCTGATATTGAATTATTATATTCCTACCATAAAGTTTTATGCTATTAGTTCAAAGATTTATCTACTAGGCATCTAGCTTTTGGTTCAAGGGAGGACCACTAATCGGAAGAATATCAGGAACGGTGGGTACATGTTCTATTGGGAATGGAGAGGTTACGGACCTATAACTACTGTTGTCTACTGTAGTTTTCTGCGGAAAACGGTTCCTGTGGGAAGGTTGGCTTAATTGCCTTAATGAGTTCTCAGGCAGAGTAAATGCCTGGTGTGCTTTACAGGAAGCACGGTAGAGCAGCACTACAAGGAGTGAAACTCCATGCTACAGTGGGGTGACTCCATAATGAGGTTCCTATATGTGGGGTGCTGCCCAGGAATAGGATAAAGTCTCGGCTTAGCAGGCCAAGTCACAGCGGCGTAGTACCGTAAATAGGCAGTTAGCCTAATGCTGTATGTTAAAATAAAGAGGGGTATAGTCAGCACTACAAAGAGGAGGAGTTCCTCATGTTACAGTGGCACGACACCACGATGAGGTACCCGGTTAGGGGTGTAAGCCCCTAGATTTCAAAAAAAATAGTTTTTATAATTTTCAATAACATTTAATTTAAATACGTATTTTGTAGCGTATTTCATATTTCTTGGTTTTCATAATGCCTTGAAATTTTTCCTAACTTATAGATTTTTCCTTGGCCGGCATACCGTCCAGACAGATTTTCTACATTTTAGATATTTTCGATTTTAGATATTTTGATGAATAGTGTTTTGGATATTTTGATGAATAGTGTTTAGATATTTTCATGTATAGTGTAGAAGCACCCTATTACCCAATGGACATTTGGTTTTGTTTGAATGGCCATGATTGACTTAGATTTTGACATGGATCACGATCCGACGGCTAAGATTAATTCCTCCTTCTATATATACCCTTTTACTTTCTCTCTCCTCTCTTTTTTTATTCTCTTCACTCTCTCTTCATTTCTTCTTCCTTTCTCTTCCCTTGGAGCTTTGCTAGGAGCTTGGCCTTGAGGTCTAGAGTGTGGTTTCGTACCCCTCTTGGTGGTGGACTAGAAGATTAGGCTTGGAGCTTAACCTAGGTAAGTGTATCTTGCTCAAAAGTGGCATGACCATACTTTATTGTTGTTTTCCATGGAAACTAGAGTTTTATTGGCCTATAATTTTCTTCTTTAAATTGTTAACATGTTTAGTATATAGCACTTTTGGTTTTGATTGACAGTATTGCGTAGATCTGAGTTTCTAGATATGATTTTCGAGTATTTTGAGGTTTTGATCGATCAAATGTTTTAATTTGTGAAAACTAATACTTTCATGTTATTGGAAATTCAATTCTATTCAATTTTGACTTTTGAAAGTCCGAATTTCGATTTAAAATGAAGATTTTATGGCCGAAACAAGTTTTGGCAAAATTCTGAATTTTATTGCTGTTTGAAAAACCGGTATACCGCCGGTATGCCGTAGTATACCGCCGGTATGCCATTTTTGGCACCAGAAACTTACTGTCTTTAGTCCGGTATACCGTCGGTATGCCGCAGTATACCGCCGGTATGCCATTTTATACTGTTTTAGGCTATTTTTGTCCGTTTTTGCCCATTTTTGTCCGTTTTTGATATTTTCTCGATTGTAATAGGCTCTTAACATGATTAGATGACCTTGGATAGTTAAAGAATGATTGTACACTCTATATACATGGTACATGCTTATGTTCACGTATTGTTCTATGTCCAAATTATAGATAGTGGCCTATTATGGTGCACTCCAGATTACTATATATGCCTAGCTCGATATAGTGGCTCGTAGTAGCGCACTCATGACTTGATTTTTTTATTGATTTCTAGACCCTAGAAAGTTAGTTTGAGTATAGTGTCACCCCACATTGGACTTGGAATTGACCGGAGTTGACCAGTTGACCAAAGTCAACTATAAGTCAACCTCTGACCCAGTTTGTCTTAGTTTGCCCTAGTTAACTAGACATTATAGTATGTCTTTTCACCCTGATTAGCTATTGTATTATCTCATCTTTAGGACTGTGGCTTCACTCCGAGCCTTGATTCATATTGATAGCAGGATCCCAGGCAAGTACATCTACAAACTTATTTACTGTCTTTTAATGCTAGAACATGTATTAACCCTATTAAAATATTGATCCTTGAGGTATCAAGTTGTCTTCACATGTTGTATTACTTTCAGTACTTGCCATGCTTATACTGCTCCCAGTATCTCCCACATGTTTTTACTGTTCTCATATCTCTCACATGTTTAAATAACGGGTTAAGGGAAAACTGTTAGTATTGTACGTGAACATGACCCCCTTCTCCGTATGTATTTACCGTGCTCGGCGACATTCTATATGTAACCTTGCCGTAGGTTCTGATCTCGCGTTTGTGTATGGATATACACCGATGCCGTTCGTGCACGTATGTGCATGCCAGAAAAACTTGATATGTGCCACTGTACATCCTGATTACCTATTGACCGATTCACGTACATACTACAGTTTTAAACTTTTAAACTATATGTTGTCATTTCTAAAAAGAACCAATTAAACCATGATATGCCATGTTCCCTATGTTACTATGATACTGTGATCCCAGTTGTACCATAAGGCCATGTTTTCCAGTATTTCTTGTTTTATAGACTTATCACACCATGTTTCTTGTTGTACATCTCTTTCATTATATGTTCAGTATTTTAGTTGTAGAGGTTGTACTTGCTCCCGTCCTGACAGGATAACGTTGTAGGTATCCTTACTGAGGAGGAGTTGCTCTGCGACTTATATTATGGAGTTACTGTCGAGGACCCGGCTTTGCCATACGAGGATGTTCCTGCGGGGAGACTCGCCTAGTTTGCGTAGTCACTTGGAATACTTAGTGTAGTCATGTATTAGACTACATATTTTGTACCTGGACATGTATCCAGTTTTACATTTCAGTTCACTTGTACTTGGATATTTTACTATATACGACGACTTTTGTGTTTGGAGCATTTATGATTCTTCTTCACTTATAGAACTGTTAGCACATTTAGTCTTATCTTGTTATCTCTAGAATAGCTTACTGCGCTTTATCTTAAGCGTAGGCTGGACATGGCTCGGCCCGGCCCAACAATTTGGGTAACGGGTCGTGACATATTTTTTTGGCGGCCCACGCTGGTCCTGACTAAACTGTTTGGTTACATTATTGTACCAAACATGCCTACAATTAGGAACTTAAGGTAATTAGACAACATTAGGAAAGACGCTTAGAACACCTAGAGGAATGCTAGGATTGCAACATAGGAAATATGTCACATGTTTGTTATTATAATTAGATTTTCTTGCCTATGATTGCTTACTTTAAACAAGTCCTTATAAGTACTTTTTATTTGTAATTTAGATGGTGCTTACTCGTTCATCCCAGCATGTTATACCCGAGAACGGGACCCTCCATATCCAGTCAGCTGACCAGTTGACTGATACACCTCCACCTACCACACTCTTCCACTCCACAAATCCACCAACCCAGATACCTCCACCACCTTCCACATCGCAGACCCGACAGGACCCGATACTTCCACCACCCCCTATCACTATACCCACCCAGGCTTCCGTCACACTCGACGGGACCCAGCTGCTCACACTGATCCAGGGGTTCCTAACAACCCATCAGGAGCAGACTACCCTACTCCGCCAGAGCATGGAGCGTTCTGAGGGACGTCCCGTGGTCCCACCACCTGTAGAGCCACGGCAGAAAGCGGGGACGATCAAGAACTTCATGGGTCTGAATTCTAAGGAGTTCTCAGGGACTGAGGGCATAGTAGTAGCTGATGACTGGCTAGATTCGGTAGAGAGGAAGCTTCTGGGAGTTAGGATGCCGGATGACCTTCAGGTCGAGGCAGCAGGATTTTTGCTGATAGACTTAGCCGGAGTCTGGTTCAGGAATGAGCCATTGTTCGCGAGAGGTAGAGCCACCTGGGACCAGTTCAAGACCCAGTTCAAGAAGAAATTCTTCTCGACCACTGCTAGAGTAGCCATGGGACTACGATTCCAGAACATCCAGCAGGGGAACCGTTCTGTTGACGAGTATGCGGCAGAGTTTAGTCGCCTGAGCCGTTTTGCTCCTAGTCTGGTTGCTGATCCAGAGGAGATGACCCGTAGGTTTTGCCATGGTCTAGTTCCCGACATTGACATTCTTATAGTGGCGAACGGTACGACTGACTACTACCAGAGCCTTGAGTTAGCTCGGAGCATCGAGGAGCGTCTTCTGTCATGCAAGAGGCCGGCTTCTGTACATCATGAGGGACCGTCCAAGCGTCAGGCTTTCCAGCAGAGAGCACCGACGCCACCCCAGCAGACTTACCGTCCCCCTACATCACATCACCCGACCCAGCCAGTTAGAGCCTCGGGACCTCAGCAGCAGCAGAAGGGGACTATATGTTCATTCTGTAGAAGGGTAGGCTACGACGCTTTCGTTTGTAGGAAGAGGTTGGGGCAGTGTTTAGCTTGTGGGTCTGCCATCCATCAGATTCGGGACTGCCCAGTAGCCAAGGGACCCCAGGAAAAGACTTATAGCCTAGTCCTTGAGCCAGAGCCGGAACAGGTTTCGGGAGGTTAGTCTTAATAATAGCCTTAGTCTTTTGTTTGCATTGCTTGTTATGTTAGAATGTTTGTAGAGTCTTCTATCCTTGTGAATTTTGAGGACGAAATTTTTTCAAGGAGGGAAGATTTGTAAGCCCCTAGATTTCAAAAAAATAAATAAATAGTT
This sequence comes from Iris pallida, assembly GCA_029216955.1. Classification (NCBI taxonomy): domain Eukaryota; kingdom Viridiplantae; phylum Streptophyta; class Magnoliopsida; order Asparagales; family Iridaceae; genus Iris; species Iris pallida. The sequence continues at coordinate 38,714,969 of JANAVB010029819.1, forward strand.
TTTATAATTTTCAATAACATTTAATTTAAATATGTATCTTGTAGCGTATTTTGTAGCGTATTTCGTATTTTCTTGGTTTTCATAATGCCTTAAATTTTTCCTAACTTATAGATTTTTCCTTGGCCGGCATACCGTCCAGACAGATTTTCTACATTTTAGATATTTTCGATTTTAGATATTTTGATGAATAGTGTTTTGGATATTTTGATGAATAGTGTTTAGATATTTTCATGAATAGTGTAGAAGCACCCTATTACCCAATGGACATTTGGTTTTGTTTGAATGGCCATGATTGACTTAGATTTTGACATGGATCACGATCCGACGGCTAAGATTAATTCCCCCTTCTATATATACCCTTTCACTTTCTCTCTCCTCTCTCTTTTCATTCTCTTCACTCTCTCTTCATTTCTTCTTCCTTTCTCTTCCCTTGGAGCTTTGCTAGGAGCTTGGCCTTGAGGTCTAGAGTGTGGTTTCGTACCCCTCTTGGTGGTGGACTAGAAGATTAGGCTTGGAGCTTAACCTAGGCAAGTGTATCTTGCTCAAAAGTGGCATGACCATACTTTATTGTTGTTTTCCATGGAAACTAGAGTTTTATTGGCCTATAATTTGCTTCTTTAAATTGTTAACATGTTTAGTATATAGCACTTTTGGTTTTGATTGACAGTATTGCGTATATCTGAGTTTCTAGATATGATTTTCGAGTATTTTGAGGTTTTGATCTATCAAATGTTTTGATTTGAGAAAACTAATACTTTCATGTTGTTGGAAATTCAATTCTATTCAATTTTGACTTTTGAAAGTCCGAATTTTGATTTAAAATGAAGATTTTATGGCCGAAACAAGTTTTGGCAAAATTCTGAATTTTGTTGCTGTTTGAAAAACCGGTATACCGCCGGTATGCCGTAGTATACCACCGGTATGACGTTTTTGGCACCAGAAACTTACTGTCTTTAGTCCGGTATACCGCCGTATGCCGCAGTATACCGCCGGTATGCCGTTTTATGCTGTTTTAGGCTGTTTCTGTCCGTTTTTGATATTTTCTCGATTGTAATAGGCTCTTAACATGATTAGATGACCTTGGATAGTTAAAGAATGATTGTACACTCTATATACATGGTACATGCTTATGTTCACGTATTGTTCTATGTCCAAATTATAGATAGTGGCCTGTTATGGTGCACTCCAGATTACTATATATGCCTAGCTCGATATAGTGGCTCGTAGTAGCGCACTCATGACTTGATTTTCTTATTGATTTCTAGACCCTAGAAAGTTAGTTTGAGTATAGTGTCACCCCACATTGGACTTGGAATTGACCGGAGTTGACCAGTTGACCAAAGTCAACTATAAGTCAACCTCTGACCCAGTTTGTCTTAGTTTGCCCTAGTTAACTAGACATTATAGTATGTCTTTTCACCCTGATTAGCTATTGTATTATCTCATCTTTAGGACTGTGGCTTCACTCCGAGCCTTGATTCATATTGATAGCAGGATCCCAGGCAAGTACATCTACAAACTCATTTACTGTCTTTTAATGCTAGAACATGTATTAACCCTATTAAAATACTGATCCTTGAGGTAGCAAGTTGTCTTCACATGTTGTATTACTTTCAGTACTTGCCATGCTTATACTGCTCCCAGTATCTTCCACATGTTTTTACTGTTCTCATATCTCTCACATGTTTAAATAACGGGTTAAGGGAAAACTGTTAGTATTATACGTGAACATGACCCCCTTCTCCGTATGTATTTACCGCGCTCGGCGACATTCTATATGTAACCTTGCCGTAGGTTCTGATCTCGCGTTTGTGTATAGATATACACCGATGCCGTTCGTGCACGTATGTGCATGCCAGAAAAACTTGATATATGCCACTGTACATCCTGATTACCTATTGACCGATTCACGTACATACTACAGTTTTAAACTTTTAAACTATATGTTGTCATTTCTAAAAAGAACCAATTAAACCATGATATGCCATATTTCCTATGTTACTATGATACTGTGATCCCAGTTGTACCATGAGGCCATGTTTTCCAGTTTTTCCTGTTTTATAGACTTATCACACCATGTTTCTTGTTGTACATCTCTTTCATTATATGTTCAGTATTTTAGTTGTAGAGGTTGTACTTGCTCCCGTCCTGACAGGATAACGTTGTAGGTATCCTTACCGAGGAGGAGTTGCTCTGCGACTCATATTATGGAGTTACTGCCGAAGACCCGGCTTTGCCATACGAGGATGTTCCTGCGGGGAGACTCGCCTAGTTTGCGTAGTCACTTGGGATACTTAGTGTAGTCATGTATTAGACTATATATTTTGTAACTGGACATGTATCCAGTTTTACATTTCAGTTCACTTGTACTTGGATATTTTACTATATACGACGACTTTTGTGTTTGGAGCATTTATGATTCTTCTTCACTTATAGAACTGTTAGCACATTTAGTCTTATCTTGTTATCTCTAGAACAGCTTACTGCGCTTTATCTTAAGCGTAGGCTGGACATGGCTCGGCTCGGCCCAACAATTTGGGTAACGGGTCGTGACAAGGGGTAAAGCCTCGGCCTTTGTAAGCCCCTGATTTTCAAATTCATTTTTAATTAGTGCTAATTAATTTTTAATGTCAATTATAGCCTTAAATAATTATTATGAATTTTTCTAGAATTTTTAAATGAATTTTTAATAAGTTTTAAATACAAAAATACCATTTTGTAATTTTCTAAATTATTTTAATACTGTTTTGTAATTATTAGAATTGTTATAATATGGTTATGCAATTTATTAAATTGTTTATATATCAGTTTGCAATATTGAATTGTTATAAGTTGCGGAATGCAAATTTTTATTTGCATTTATACGTTGCTAGGACTTAGTTGCAATTTCCTAAACTCTAGGGGGTTTTCTACAAAAAGACCTAATCTAACCCTAATCGACGACCGCCTTTGCGCTGTCGTCGTCCCCGGCGATCCGCCCGAAACCCTAACCCTAATCCTAATTTCTAACCCAAAACCCACCGCCCTAGGATCCTATAAATAGCGCTGACCCCCCAGACCCTAACCCTAGACTCCCCGACCACCCACGACCACCACAAACCCCCGTCTTCCCCACTCTACTTCACCGGAACCCTAGCGCCGACGAACTCCTCGTCCAGCCCCCACGCCGAGTGCCACGACCCCCAACCACCCTCATCCGACTCGCCGCGCTGAGCCGCGCCCAGCGCCACCGAAGCGCCACGTCGCCGACGCCTCTACCGCCGTCCAGCTCGTTCGAAACCCCCTCCCCAAATCGGACACGTGAGTAGCGGTGCCCTTTCGTGTCATACGTATCTCGTGTTGTGTCTATGCTGTTCGCCGTGTCCTAGCGAACACAAGCGTGGACCTGGACACGTGAAATTCGTGTCGTGCGTGTCGAATCGACCGAGACACGTTAATACCTGTGTCCCTAACTGTCAGGACACAGGACTGTGTATTATTATTTTTTTTTATTATTTAAATCAACTAAAACCTAATAAAATTAAACTAAAACCCTATCCTAACAATCGGGCCGACTGGCCCATTGGCCAGCGCGCAGAGCCTAACCCCCTCCCCCCCCCCCCCCCCCCCCCCCGCTGGCTCAGGATCGAGCCCCCCTTTCCTTTCTGTTTTCTTTTCTGTTTTCTTTTTTCTTTTCTTTTTCTTTTTGTTTTATATATATATTTATATATATATATATATATATATATGTATATGTATATATATATATTAGTATATATATATGTATGTATATACTGTATTTTACAGTATTTTATATATATGTATATATATTTTATAGTTAGTAAATTTTATATATATATATGTATATATGTATACATTTTCATGTGTATATATATATTATTATATATACACTTTATTTTTAAGTGTTTTCTTATATATATATATATGTTTGTGTATATATATATATATACTTTATAAGTTAAGTATTTTCCTTATATATATATGTACTTTTAAACATATGTATGGATATTTTTACTATACATAATTTTGCCTTATTAAAATATTAATATTTGTTTTGTACTTTTTACCAAATTATATTTTAGTGTATTTAAATTACTGCAACCATTTGGTGTCCAAGCCTAGCATGGGTATTTGGGCTCAAATGTGTTTTCACACATTCAAGACCTGTACAAGTCATATTGGACTTGATTCATGGCCTTGGGTCCTGTATTTGAACTTTGGTTCAAATTATATACATGGACAAAATACGCAGATAATTAATTATTGTGTGCATTGCTGTTTTTGATTTTCTAAAAATACTTAAAGTATTGCTAAAATTATGGAAAAATAGTTTTTAGATACTTTGTTAAGTTAGCTAATTTAGTATGATTTTTGTAGCATTTAATTTACTGTTTTGCCACTAGGTTGGCATATGAAATCAAAACTCATTTTCTATATACTTAGAAAAACTGATTTTTATAAAATACTTGTTCTGGTTAATAAATTCCAGAAAAATTATAATAAATTACTATGATTAACAAGGATCACCTTGGTACTTTACTTTAAGAAAAACTAGGCTTTTTGTCTACTTTGAAAATTGTTAGAACACAATGATCTTTTGATTTATTTATTGATTAATTACGACTTGTAGCTTTTTATGTTATTTGGAGTTTTAGTCGTATTGAACCCCATCCCTCACTAGTGTAAAGACCCTTGAAAGTTAGTTAACATAGTGTGTCACCCTACATTGGTCTCATATGCCAAGTCATCATTTTGGCTAGGTGCCCAGTCACAAGTCGTGTCGTACCAATTAGTGTCCTAGTGATTTAGCTTAGTGTAAAACTAAGTTATTATACTTTACTTCTACAGCGATGAGTTACTGGACATCCATAGCACTGTTATCGCAGCTTATTTTGTTTTGCTTTGCTAGAGGCAAGTACTTTCTACGAACTTTACATGTTGTTACATAAATGAACTGCAAAACCCACCATGTTAAATGCTGACCCTTGGGGTAGCAAGTTAAAACGTCACATATTGTACTTTCCATTACTATCATGCTTAGAACAGTCTTGATGTATCTCTCACATGATTTAGAATATGGGTTATGGGGAAACTGTTAGTAGCGTACGTGATCATGTCCCCCCTACTCGTACGTACGTACCGAGCAAGGTTGACATTTTATGTATACCTTGTCGTAGGCACATCAGCTGTATTTGTACGTATGTACATCTATCGCTTGTTTTACTTGTACGTATGTACATTTTATTTACATTGTACCTCGGTGCATTGTACATCTATTGACCGATCACGTACTTGCTACAGTTTTAAACATTACATATACATCTGTCTTTATGACATATGTGTCCTTGCCATGATAGACTATGTGATGCCATGCTTTCCAGTTATTCCTCTTATGTTCATTTCCATGTTTCATATGCTAGTTTGCTAGATTTAGTACTTGCTCCCGTCCTGACAGGATAACGTTGTAGGTGTCCTTACTGAGGAGGAGTTACTCTGCGACTCATACTATGGAGTTACTGCCGAGGACCCGGCTCTGCTTTACGAGGATGTTCCTGCGGGGAACCTCGCCTAGTGTCTTTTGTTTACTTAGACTTTTGAGAGTAGACATGTATTAGACTACATCATTTTGTAACTGGACATGTATCCAGTTTTACATTTCAGTTTACTTGTACTTGGATATTTTACTATATACGACGACTTTTGTGTTTGGAGCATTTATGATTCTTCTTCACTTATAGAACTGTTAGTACATTTAGTCTTATCCTGTTGTCTTTAGAACAGCTTACTACGTTTTATCTCAACGTAGGCTGGACATGACTCGGCCTGGCCCAACGATTTGGGTAGCGGGTCGTGACATGTTTTTAGTGGTAGCCCATGCAGGTCCTGACTAAACTGTTTGGTTACGTTATTGTACCAAGCATGCCTGCAATTAGAAACTTAAGGTAATTAGACAACATTAGGAAAGACGCTTAGAACACCTAGAGGAATGCTAGGATTACAACATAGGAAATACATCACATGTTTGCTATTATAATTAGATTTTCTTGCATATGATTACTTGCTTTAAATAAGTCCTTATAAGTCTTTTATGTGTAATTTAGATGGTGCTTACTCGCTCGTCCAAGTATATCACCCCCGAGAATGGGGCCCTCCATATCCAGTCAGCTGACCGGTTGACTGATACACCTCCACCTACTATATTCCCCCACTCCACAGATCCACAGACCCAGATACCACCTTCCACATCCCAGTCCCAGCAGGACCCGATACTTCCACACCCCCTATCACTATACCCACCCAGGCTTCCGTCACTCTCGACGGGACCCAGCTGCTCACACTGATCTAGGGGTTCCTAACAACCCATCAGGAGCAGACTACCCTACTCCGCCAGAGCATGGAGCATTCTGAGGGACGTCCCGTGGTCCCACCACATGTAGAGCCACGGCAGAGAGCGGGGACAGTCAAGGACTTCATGGGTCTGAATCCCAAGGAGTTCTCAGGGACCGAAGGCATAGTAGTAGCTGATGACTGGCTAGATTCTGTAGAGAGGAAGCTTCTGGGAGTTAGGATGCCGGATGACCTTCAGGTCGAGGCAGCAGGATTTCTGCTGATAGACTTAGCCGGAGTCTGGTTCAGGAATGAGCCGTTGTTCGCGAGAGGTAGAGCCACCTGGGACCAGTTCAAGACCCAGTTCAAGAAGAAATTCTTCTCGACCACTACTAGAGTAGCCATGGGGCTACGATTCCAGAACATCCAGCAGGGGAACCGTTCTGTTGACGACTATGCGGGAGAGTTCAGTCGCTTGAGCCGTTTTGCTCCTAGTCTGGTTGCTGATCCAGAGGAGATGACCCGTAGGTTTTGCCATGGTCTAGTTCCAGACATTGGCATCCTTATAGTGGCAAACGGTACGACTGACTATTACCAGAGCCTATAGTTAGCCCGGAGCATCGAGGAGCGTCTTCTGTCATGCAAGAGGCCGGCTCCTGTACATCATGAGGGACCGTCCAAGCGTCAGGCTTTCCAGCAGAAAGCACCGGCGCCACCCCAGCAGACTTACCATCCCTCTACACCACATCATCAGACCCCGCCAGTTCGAGCCCCGGGACCCCGTCAGTAGCAGCAGAAGGGATATATGTTCTTTCTGCGGAAGACCAGGGCACGATTACTCCATCTGCAGGAAAAGGTTGAAGCAGTGCTTATTTTGTGGGTCTGCCACCCACATGATACGAGAGTGCCCAGTAGCGAAGACTAGAGGACCGCTCCTGACTCAGCAGCAGAGGTTCGGGCAGCATCTGCAGCAGCAGAAGGGACCTCAGGGGAGGGTTTATAGTCTAGCCATTGAGCCGGAGCCGGAGCAGGTTTCGGAGCCAGATTACTTAGCTGACGTCATCACAGGTCATGTTTATTTGCATACTTTTCTAGCTGTATATTTGTTTTATTCTGGTGCATCTCATAGCTTCCTATCATTAGAGTTTATGCATAAACATCATCTAGTAGCTACACCTACTACGGAGATTAGTAGAGTGATGACGGGAGGAGGACCAGTGCCTATTAGATCTATCTATAGGTGTTCTATTTTTATAGCCGGGAGAGAGTTCAGAGGGCGATTCTTTGTGATGCCGCTCCCCGGTTACGATATCATATTGGGGATGGACTGGCTTAGCTATGCCCATGCATCTATAGATTGCCATGAGGGTAGTATTGTGTTCAGTCCCCCAGGCACAGCACCATTCAGTGTCAGAAGGACAGGGCCGGAGATCAGCCTAGAGCCGAACTGTTGTCCTACAGTCGAGGACGCAGCACCGCCACACCCTATCATTAGGGAGTTTATAGATGTATTCCCAGAGGATCTTCCAGGACTTCCGCCTGACAGAGATGTGGAGTTCACTATAGATCTAGTGCCGGGTTCATCACCAGTATCCCGGGCTTGCTATAGAGTGAATCCCAAGAAGGCCATAGAGATGAAAGAGCAGATTGATGACCTATTGAAAAAGGGTTTCATTCGATCCAGTGCTTCTCCATAGGGAGCACCAGTGCTCTTTGTGCCTAAGAAGGATGGTACAGTCCGGTTGTGTATTGATTACCGGGCCTTGAATGCCATCACTATCAAGAACAAATATCCTCTGCCCAGGATAGATGATTTGTTCGACCAATTGAGCGGGGCGAAGGTGTTTTCCAGGATAGACTTGAGATCCGGGTACCACCAGGTGAAGGTTAGGCCAGCAGACATCCAGAAGACGGCGTTCAACACGAAGTACGGGCAGTACGAGTTTCTGGTGATGCCATTTGGTCTCACAAATGCGCCAGCTGTCTTTATGAACTTGATGAATAAGATATTTCACCAGTATCTGGATAAGTTCATCGTAGTGTTTATCGACGACATCCTGATATACTCGAAGACGCCGGAGGAGCATGCATAGCACTTGCGGATAGTTTTAGGGATTCTGAGGCAGGAGAGATTGTTTACCAAATTGCCGAAGTACGAGTTCTTTTTAGACCGAGTGGAGTTTCTCGGCCATGTAGTCACTGGAGATGGAATCTCGGTGGATCCCAGGAAGATTGCTGCAGTTGAGACGTGGAAGGCTCCGACGTCAGTTTCAGAGATCAGGAGCTTTCTGGGTTTAGCAGGCTATTATAGAAAGTTCGTCCAGGACTTTGCTAGGATAGCTGAACCCATGACGAAGCTGACGCGGAAGGACGCAGAGTACATCTGGTCAGAGGACTGCCAGGCGGCATTTGAGGAGCTAAAGAGGAGGCTGACGACCGCTCCAGTTCTGACTTTACCTTCAGGTTCTGGAGGTTTCACCATATACAGCGATGCTTCTGGGAAGGGGCTAGGATGTGTTCTACAGCAGCATGGGAAAGTAATTGCTTATGCATCTAGACAATTGCGGACTCATGAGAGGAATTATCCTACCCATGACCTCGAGTTAGCTGCGGTGATCTTTGCACTCAAGTTATGGAAACGTTACTTATACGGAGAGCGTGTGGAAATCTTTACTGACCACAAAAGCTTGAAGTATGTGTTCACGCAGAAAGAGCTGAACATGAGGCAAAGACGATGGTTGGAGTTGATGAAGGACTTCGACATCGATTTACAGTATCACCCCGGAAAGGCAAATATGGTGGCAGATGCGCTGAGCAGGCATCCGATGGCATGGTACCTGATGATTGATCGGCATTTGTGGGAGGATCTGGAGAAGCTCGGTATCGAGCTAGTTCGGCCAGGATCAGTGATACAGATGATGGCGCTTGACATTCAGTCAGGTTTGATGGAGCAGATCCGGGAGGTACAGTCTACATATGAGAGTCTTCGCAGACTTCGACCCCAGGCGTTAGCTGGATTGCTGGATGACTTCACTATAGCGGAGGATGGATCCCTGAGGCATGGCAGCCGATTGTGCGTACCGAAGGGAGAGCTGGTAGAGGCAGTCTTGCAGGAGGTGCACCGATCGAGATATTTTATTCACCCTGGTGCTAACAAGATGTACCGTGACTTGCGGAAACATCTTTGGTGGCACGGGATGAAGAGGGATGTATCACGTTTCATCTCGAGATGCCTAGTTTGCCAGCAGGTCAAGGCGGAGCGCCAGAGGCCAGCTGGTTTGTTGCAGCCGTTACCCATTCCCGAGTGGAAGTGGGAACATATTACGATGGACTTCGTTTTAGGGCTTCCTCGTTCCCAAGGAGGGAAGGATGCCATCTGCGTCATCGTAGACAGGCTGACGAAGTGTACGCACTTCATACCCTACAAGGTGGGGCTTTCCACCGAGAAGTTGGCGGAGCTATACATGCAGCAGATAGTTCGTCTATACGGAGTGCCGGTGAGCATCGTGTCAGACAGAGATAGCAGATTCACATCCCACTATTGGAGGAGCTTGCAGGAGGAGTTGGGCAGTAGGCTCAAGTTCAGTACGGCGTACCACCCGCAGACAGATGGGCAGTCCGAGAGGACGATACAGACACTGGAGGATATGCTGAGGACTTGCGTGCTGGACTTCGGAGGATCATGGGAGAGCCATCTGTACTTGGTAGAGTTTTCATACAACAACAGCTACCAGGCCAGTATTGGTATGTCTCCTTTCGAGGCGCTATATGGACGACGATGCCGGACACCGCTCTTTTGGGATGATGTCGGAGACAGAGTTATGCTTGGGCCAGAGATGATCACGGATGCAGCAGAGAAAGTCGGGATGATCAGAGACAGGCTCAGAGTAGCTCAGGACAGGCAGAAATACTGGGCTGATGCTAGTCGCAGGCCGATGGAGTTCGCAGACGGTGATATGGTGCTAGTGAAGATATCACCTACTCGAGGGACGATCCGGTTCGGACGAGGAGGAAAGCTGAGCCCCAGATACATCGGGCCGTTCGAGGTGCTTGGCAGGATCGGAGAGGTAGCTTACAGGGTTGCACTTCCACCCAACCTAGCAGGAGTTCACGATGTCTTTCACGTATCTCAGCTGAGGAGATATGTTCCAGACCCCAGTCATGTGCTAGATCATTCAGAGTTGGAGGTCGGACCGAGCCTTACAGTTTCTGAGCAGCCAGTGGAGATATTAGACCGGAGAGAGAAGAGGCTGAGGAACAAGGTTATACCCCTAGTGCGAGTAGCTTGGTGCCGTCACTCCCCAGGTGAATCTACTTGGGAGAGGAAGTCGGACATGAGGGAGAGATTCCCTTACTTGTTCGATCCAACCGCTGCGAGGGAACCACCCGTTCCCGCTTGATACCTTAGAGGTTAGTTTCGATCGCAGCCTTAGTCATTTTATTGCATTACTTACTATGTTAGAATATTGTCGGGTCTTCAATCCTTGTAAATTTTGAGGACGAAATTTTTCAAGGAGGGAAGACTTGTAAGCCCCTGATTTTCAAATTCATTTTTAATTAGTGCTAATTAATTTTTAATGTCAATTATAGCCTTAAATAATTATTAGGAATTTTTAGGAATTTTTCTAGAATTTTTAAATAAATTTTTAATAAGTTTTAAATACAAAAATACCATTTTGTAATTTTCTAAATTGTTTTAATACTGTTTTGTAATTATTAGAATTGTTATAATATGGTTATGCAATTTATTAAATTGTTTATATATCAGTTTGCAATATTGAATTGTTATAAGTTGCGGAATACAAATTTTTATTCGTATTTATACGTTGCTAGGACTTAGTTGCAATTTCCTAAACTCTAGGGGGTTTTCTACAAAAAGACCTAATCTAACCCTAATCGACGACCGCCTTTGCGCTGTCGTCGTCCCCGGCGATCCGCCCGAAACCCTAACCCTAATCCTAATTTCTAACCCAAAACCCACCGCCCTAGGATCCTATAAATAGCGCTGACCCCCCAGACCCTAACCCTAGACTCCCCGACCACCCACGACCACCACAAACCCCCTTCTTCCCCACTCTACTTCACCGGAACCCTAGCGCCGACGAACTCCTCGTCCAGCCCCCACGCCGAGTGCCACGACCCCCAACTACCCTCATCCGACTCGCCGTGCTGAGCCGCGCCCAGCGCCACCGAAGCGCCACGTCGCCGACGCCTCCACCGCCGTCCAGCTCGTTCGAAACCCCCTCCCCAAATCGGACACGTGAGTAGCGGTGCCCTTTCGTGTCATACGTATCTCGTGTTGTGTCTATGCTGTTCGCCGTGTCCTGGCGAACACAAGCGTGGACCTGGACACGTGAAATTCGTGTCGTGCATGTCGAATCGACCCAGACACGTTAATACATGTGTCCCTAACTGTCAGGACACAGGACTGTGTATTATTATTTTTTTTATTATTTAAATCAACTAAAACCTAATAAAATTAAACTAAAACCCTATCCTAACAATCGGGCCGACTGGCCCATTGGCCAGCGCGCAGAGCCTAACCCCCCCCCCCCCCCCCCCCCCCCCCCCCCCCCCCCCCCCCCCCCCCCCCGCTGGCTCAGGATCGAGCCCCCCTTTCCTTTCTGTTTTCTTTTCTGTTTTTTTTCTTTTCTTTTTCTTTTTGTTTTATATATATATTTATATATATATATATATATATATATATATATATATATATATATATATATATGTATATGTATATATATATTAGTTTATATATATGTATGTATATACTGTATTTTACAGTATTTTATATATATGTATATATATTTATAGTTAGTAAATTTTATATATATATGTATATATGTATACATTTTCATGTGTATATATATATTATTATATATACACTTTATTTTTAAGTGTTTTCTTATATATATATATATATATATATGTTTGTGTATATATATATATATACTTTATAAGTTAAGTATTTCCCTTATATATATATGTACTTTTAAACATATGTATGGATATTTTTACTATACATAATTTTGCCTTATTAAAATATTAATATTTGTTTTGTACTTCTTACCAAATTATATTTTAGTGTATTTAAATTACTGCAACCATTTGGTGTCCAAGCCTAGCATGGGTATTTGGGCTCAAATGTGTTTTCACACATTCAAGACCTGTACAAGTCATATTGGACTTGATTCATGGCCTTGGGTCCTGTATTTGAACTTTGGTTCAAATTATATACATGGACAAAATACGCAGATAATTAATTATTGTGTGCATTGCTGTTTTTGATTTTCTAAAAAATACTTAAAGTATTGCTAAAATTATGGAAAAATAGTTTTTAGATACTTTGTTAAGTTAGCTAATTTAGTATAATTTTTGTAGCATTTAATTTACTGTTTTGCCACTAGGTTGGCATATGAAATCAAAACTCATTTTCTATATACTTAGGAAAACTGATTTTTATAAAATACTTGTACTGGTTAATAAATTCCAGAAAAATTATAATAAATTTCTATGATTAACAAGGATCACCTTGGTACTTACTTTAAGAAAAACTAGGCTTTTTGTCTACTTTGAAAATTGTTAGAACACAATGATCTTTTGATTTATTTATTGATTAATTACGACTTATAGCTTTTTGTGTTATTTGGAGTTTTAGTCGTATTGAACCCCATCCCTCACTAGTGTAAAGATCCTAGAAAGTTAGTTAACATAGTGTGTCACCCCACATTGGTCTCCTATGCCAAGTTATTATTTTGGCTAGGTGCCCAGTCACAAGTCGTGTCGCACCAATTAGTGTCCTAGTGATTTAGCTTAGTGTAAAACTAAGTTATTATATTTTACTTCTACAGCGACGAGTTACTGGACATCCATAGCACTGTTATCGCAGCTTGTTTTGTTTTGCTTTGCTAGAGGCAAGTACTTTCTACGAACTTTACATGTTGTTACATAAATGAACTGCAAAACCCACCATGTTAAATGCTGACCCTTGGGGTAGCAAGTTAAAACGTCACATATTGTACTTTCCATTACTACCATGCTTAGAACAGTCTTGATGTATCTCTCACATGATTTAGAATATGGGTTATGAGGAAACTGTTAGTAGCGTACGTGATCATGCCCCCCCTACTCGTACGTACGTACCGAGCAAGGTTGACATTTTATGTATACCTTGTCGTAGGCACATTAGCTGTATTTGTACGTATGTACATCTATCGCTTGTTTTACTTGTACGTATGTACATTTTATTTACATTGTACCTCGGTGCATTGTACATCTATTGACCGATCACGTACTTGCTACAGTTTTAAACATTACATATACATCTGTCTTTATGACATATGTGTCCTTGCCATGATAGACTATGTGATGCCATGCTTTCCAGTTATTCCTCTCATGTTCATTTCCATGTTTCATATGCTAGTTTGCTAGATTTAGTACTTGCTCCCGTCCTGACAGGATAACGTTGTAGGTGTCCTTACTGAGGAGGAGTTACTCTGCGACTCATACTATGGAGTTACTGCCGAGGACCCAGCTCTGCTTTACGAGGATGTTCCTGCGGGGAACCTCGCCTAGTGTCTTTTGTTTACTTAGACTTTTGAGAGTAGACATGTATTAGACTACATCATTTTGTAACTGGACATGTATCCAGTTTTACATTTCAGTTTACTTGTACTTGGATATTTTACTATATACGACGACTTTTGTGTTTGGAGCATTTATGATTCTTCTTCACTTATAGAACTGTTAGTACATTTAGTCTTATCCTGTTGTCTTTAGAGCAGCTTACTACATTTTATCTCAACGTAGGCTGGACATGACTCGGCCTGGCCCAACAATTTGGGTAGCGGGTCGTGACATGTTTTTAGTGGTGGCCCATGCAGGTCCTGACTAAACTGTTTGGTTACGTTATTGTACCAAGCATGCCTGCAATTAGAAACTTAAGGTAATTAGACAACATTAGGAAAGACGCTTAGAACACCTAGAGGAATGCTAGGATTGCAACATAGGAAATACATCACATGTTTGCTATTATAATTAGATTTTCTTGTATATGATTACTTGCTTTAAATAAGTCCTTATAAGTCTTTTATGTGTAATTTAGATGGTGCTTACTCGCTCATCCCAGTATATCACCCCCGAGAATGGGGCCCTCCATATCCAGTCAGCTGACCGGTTGACTGATACACCTCCACCTACTACATTCCCCCACTCCACAGATCCACAGACCCAGATACCACCTTCCACATCCCAGTCCCAGCAGGACCCGATACTTCCACCACCCCCTATCACTATACCCACCCAGGCTTCCGTCACTCTCGACGGGACCCAGCTGCTCACACTGATCCAGGGGTTCCTAACAACCCATCAGGAGCAGACTACCCTACTCCGCCAGAGCATTGAGCGTTCTGAGGGACGTCCCGTGGTCCCACCATATGTAGAGCCACGGCAGAGAGCGAGGACAGTCAAGGACTTCATGGGTCTGAATCCCAAGGAGTTCTCAGGGACCGAGGGCATAGTAGTAGCTGATGACTGGCTAGATTCTGTAGAGAGGAAGCTTCTGGGAGTTAGGATGCCGGATGACCTTCAGGTCGAGGCAGCAGGATTTCTGCTGATAGACTTAGCCGGAGTCTGGTTCAGGAATGAGCCGTTGTTCGCGAGAGGTAGAGCCACCTGGGACCAGTTCAAGACCCAGTTCAAGAAGAAATTCTTCTCGACCACTGCTAGAGTAGCCATGGGGCTACGATTCCAGAACATCCAGCAGGGGAACCGTTCTGTTGACGACTATGCGGGAGAGTTCAGTCGCTTGAGCCGTTTTGCTCCTAGTCTGGTTGCTGATCCAGAGGAGATGACCCGTAGGTTTTGCCATGGTCTAGTTCCAGACATTGGCATCCTTATAGTGGCAAACGGTACGACTGACTATTACCAGAGCCTAGAGTTAGCCCGGAGCATCGAGGAGCGTCTTCTGTCATGCAAGAGGCCGGCTCCTGTACATCATGAGGGACCGTCCAAGCGTCAGGCTTTCCAGCAGAAAGTACCGGCGCCACCCCAGCAGACTTACCGTCCCTCTACACCACATCATCAGACCCCGCCAGTTCGAGCCCCGGGACCCCGTCAGCAGCAGCAGAAGGGAGTTATATGTTCTTTCTACGGAAGACCAGGGCACGATTACTCCATCTGCAGGAAAAGGTTGAAGCAGTGCTTATTTTGTGGGTCTGCCACCCACATGATACGAGAGTGCCCAGTAGCGAAGACTAGAGGACCGCTCCCGACTCAGCAGCAGAGGTTCGGGCAGCATCTGCAGCAGCAGAAGGGACCTCAGGGGAGGGTTTATAGTCTAGCCATTGAGCCGGAGCCGGAGCAGGTTTCGAAGCCAGATTACTTAGCTGACGTCATCACAGGTCATATTTATTTTCATACTTTTCTAGCTGTATGTTTGTTTGATTCTGGTACATCTCATAGCTTCCTATCATTAGAGTTTATGCATAAACATCATCTAGTAGCTACACCTACTGCGGAGATTAGTAGAGTGATGACGGGAGGAGGACCAGTGCCTATTAGATCTATCTATAGGTGTTCTATTTTTATAGCCGGAAGAGAGTTCAGAGGGCGATTCTTTGTGATGCCGCTCCCCGGTTATGATATCATATTGGGGATGGACTGGCTTAGCTATGCCCATGCATCTATAGATTGCCATGAGGGTAGTATTGTGTTCAGTCCCCCAGGCACAGCACCATTCAGTGTCAGGAGGACAGGGCCGGAGATCAGCCTAGAGCCGAACTGTTGTGCTACAGTCGAGGACGCAGCACCGCCACACCCTATCATTAGGGAGTTTATAGATGTATTCCCAGAGGATCTTTCAGGACTTCCGCCTGACAGAGATGTGGAGTTCACTATAGATCTAGTGCCGGGTTCATCACCAGTATCCCGGGCTTGCTATAGAGTGAATCCCAAGAAGGCCATAGAGATGAAAGAGCAGATTGATGACCTGTTGAAAAAGGGTTTCATTCGATCCAGTACTTCTCCATGGGGAGCACCAGTGCTCTTTGTGCCTAAGAAGGATGGTACAGTCCGGTTGTGTATTGATTACCGGGCCTTGAATGCCATCACTATCAAGAACAAATATCCTCTGCCCAGGATAGATGATTTGTTCGACCAATTGAGCGGGGTGAAGGTGTTTTCCAGGATAGACTTGAGATCCGGGTACCACCAGGTGAAGGTTAGGCCAGCAGACATCCAGAAGACGACGTTCAACACGAAGTACGGGCAGTACGAGTTTCTGGTGATGCCATTTGGTCTCACAAATGCGCCAGCTGTCTTTATGAACTTGATGAATAAGACATTTCACCAGTATCTGGATAAGTTTGTCGTAGTGTTTATCGACGACATCCTGATATACTCGAAGACGTCGGAGGAGCATGCAGAGCACTTGCGGATAGTTTTGGGAATTCTGAGGCAGGAGAGATTGTTTGCCAAATTGCCGAAGTGCGAGTTCTTTTTAGACCGAGTGGAGTTTCTCGGCCATGTAGTCACTGGAGATGGAATCTCGGTAGATCCCAGGAAGATTGCTGCAGTTGAGACGTGGAAGGCTCCGACGTCAGTTTCAGAGATCAAGAACTTTCTGGGTTTAGCAGGCTATTATAGAAAGTTCGTCCAGGACTTTGCTAGGATAGCTGAACCCATGACGAAGCTGACGCGGAAGGACGCAGAGTACATCTGGTCAGAGGACTGCCAGGCGGCATTTGAGGAGCTGAAGAGGAGGCTGACGACCGCTCCAGTTCTGACTTTACCTTCAGGTTCTGGAGGTTTCACCATATACAGCGATGCTTCTGGGAAGGGGCTAGGATGTGTTCTACAGCAGCATGGGAAAGTAATTGCTTATGCATCTAGATAATTGCGGACTCATGAGAGGAATTATCCTACCCATGACCTCGAGTTAGCTGCGGTGATCTTTGCACTCAAGTTATGGAAACATTACTTATACGGGGAGCGTGTGGAAATCTTTACTGACCACAAAAGCTTGAAGTATGTGTTCACGCAGAAAGAGCTGAACATGAGGCAAAGACGATGGTTGGAGTTGATGAAGGACTTCGATATCGA
Organism: Iris pallida; assembly: GCA_029216955.1. Classification (NCBI taxonomy): domain Eukaryota; kingdom Viridiplantae; phylum Streptophyta; class Magnoliopsida; order Asparagales; family Iridaceae; genus Iris; species Iris pallida. The sequence goes on from JANAVB010029819.1 coordinate 38,732,399, forward strand.
TTTACAGTATCACCCCGGGAAGGCAAATGTGGTGGCGGATGCGCTGAGCAGGCATCCGATGGCATGGTACCTGATGATTGATCGGCATTTGCGGGAGGATCTGGAGAAGCTCGGTATCGAGCTAGTTCGGCCAGGATCAGTGATACAGATGATGGCGCTTGACATTCAGTCAGGTTTGATGGAGCAGATCCGGGAGGCACAGTCTACAGATGAGAGTCTTCGCAGACTTCGACCCCAGGCGTTAGCTGGATTGCTGGATGACTTCACTATAGCGGAGGATGGATCCCTGAGGCATGGCAACCGATTGTGCGTACCGAAGGGAGAGCTGGTAGAGGCAGTCTTGCAGAAGGCGCACCGATCGAGATATTCTATTCACCCTGGTGCTAACAAGATGTACCGTGACTTACGGGAACATCTTTGGTGGCACGAGATGAAGAGGGATGTATCACGTTTCATCTCGAGATGCCTAGTTTGCCAGCAGGTCAAGGCGGAGCGCCAGAGGCCAGCTGGTTTGTTGCAGCCGTTACCCATTCCCGAGTGGAAGTGGGAACATATTATGATGGACTTCGTTTCAGGGCTTCCTCGTTCCCAAGGAGGGAAGGATGCCATCTGCGTCATCGTAGACAGGCTGACGAAGTGTGCGCACTTCATACCCTTCAAGGTGGGGCTTTCTACCGAGAAGTTGGCGGAGCTATACATGCAGCAGATAGTTCGCCTACACGGAGTGCCGGTGAGCATCGTGTCAGACAGAGACAGCAGATTCACATCCCACTACTGGAGGAGCTTGCAGGAGGAGTTGGGCAGTAGGCTCAAGTTCAGTACGGCGTACCACCCGCAGACAGATGGGCAGTCTGAGAGGACGATACAGACACTGGAGGATATGCTGAGGACTTGCGTGCTGGACTTCGGAGGATCATGGGAGAGCCATCTGCACTTGGTAGAGTTTTCATACAACAACAGCTACCAGGCCAGTATTGGTATGTCTCCTTTTGAGGCGCTATATGGACGACGATGCCGGACACCGCTCTTTTGGGATGATGTCGGAGACAGAGTTATGCTTGGGCCAGAGATGATCACGGATGCAGCAGAGAAAGTCGGGATGATCAGAGACAGGCTCAGAGTAGCTCAGGACAGGCAGAAACACTGGGCTGATGCTAGTCGTAGGCCGATGGAGTTCGCAGACGGTGATATGGTGCTAGTGAAGATATCACCTACTCGAGGGACGATCCGGTTCGGACGAGGAGGGAAGCTGAGCCCCAGATACATCGGGCCGTTCGAGGTGCTTGGCAGGATCGGAGAGGTAGCTTACAGGGTTGCACTTCCACCCAACCTAGCAGGAGTTCACGATGTCTTTCACGTATCTCAGCTGAGGAGATATGTTCCAGACCCCAGTCATGTGCTAGATCATTCAGAGTTGGAGGTCGGACCGAGCCTTACAGTTTCTGAGCAGCCAGTGGAGATATTAGACCGGAGAGAGAAGAGGCTGAGGAACAAGGTTATACCCCTAGTGCGAGTAGCTTGGAGCCGTCACACCCCAGGTGAATCTACTTGGGAGAGGGAGTCGGACATGAGGGAGAGATTCCCTTACTTGTTCGATCCAACCGCTGCGAGGGAACCACCCGTTCCCGCTTGATACCTTAGAGGTTAGTTTCGATCGCAGCCTTAGTCATTTTGTTGCATTACTTACTATGTTAGAATATTGTCGGGTCTTCAATCCTTGTGAATTTCGAGGACGAAATTTTTCAAGGAGGGAAGACTTGTAAGCCCCTGATTTTCAAATTCATTTTTAATTAGTGCTAATTAATTTTTAATGTCAATTATAGCCTTAAATAATTATTAGGAATTTTTAGGAATTTTTCTAGAATTTTTAAATGAATTTTTAATAAGTTTTAAATACAAAAATACCATTTTGTAATTTTCTAAATTGTTTTAATACTGTTTTGTAATTATTAGAATTGTTATAATATGGTTATGCAATTTATTAAATTGTTTATATATCAGTTTGCAATATTGAATTGTTATAAGTTGCGGAATGCAAATTTTTATTTGCATTTATACGCTGCTAGGACTTAGTTGCAATTTCCTAAATTCTAGGGGGTTTTCTACAAAAAGACCTAATCTAACCCTAATCGACGACCGCCTTTGCGCTGTCGTCGTCCCCGGCGATCCGCCCGAAACCCTAACCCTAATCCTAATTTCTAACCCAAAACCCACCGCCCTAGGATCCTATAAATAGCGCTGACCCCCCAGACCCTAACCCTAGACTCCCCGACCACCCACGACCACCACAAACCCCCGTCTTCCCCACTCTACTTCACCGGAACCCTAGCGCCGACGAACTCCTCGTCCAGCCCCCACGCCGAGTGCCACGACCCCCAACCACCCTCATCCGACTCGCCGCGCTGAGCCGCGCCCAGCGCCACCGAAGCGCCACGTCGCCGACGCCTCCACCGCCGTCCAGCTCGTTCGAAACCCCCTCCCCAAATCGGACACGTGAGTAGCGGTGCCCTTTCGTGTCATACGTATCTCGTGTTGTGTCTATGCTGTTCGCCGTGTCCTGGCGAACACAAGCGTGGACCTGGACACGTGAAATTTGTGTCATGCGTGTCGAATCGACCCAGACACGTTAATACCTGTGTCCCTAACTGTCAGGACACAGGACTGTGTATTATTTTTTTTTTATTATTTAAATCAACTAAAACCTAATAAAATTAAACTAAAACCCTATCCTAACAATCGGGCCGACTGGCCCATTGGCCAGCGCGCAGAGCCTAAACCCCCCCCCCTCCCCCCCCCCCCCCCGCTGGCTCAGGATCGAGCCCCCCTTTCCTTTCTGTTTTCTTTTCTGTTTTCTTTTTTCTTTTCTTTTTCTTTTTGTTTTATATATATATTTATATATATATGTATATGTATATATATATTAGTATATATATATGTATGTATATACTGTAAAATACAGTATTTTATATATATATATATATATATATTTTATAGTTAGTAAATTTTATATATATATGTATATATGTATACATTTTCATGTGTATATATATTATTATATATACACTTTATTTTTAAGTGTTTTCTTATATATATATATATATGTTTGTGTATATATATATATATACTTTATAAGTTAAGTATTTCCCTTATATATATATGTACTTTTAAACATATGTATGGATATTTTTACTATACATAATTTTGCCTTATTAAAATATTAATATTTGTTTCGTACTTTTTACCAAATTATATTTTAGTGTATTTAAATTACTGCAACCATTTGGTGTCCAAGTCTAGCATGGGTATTTGGGCTCAAATGTGTTTTCACACATTCAAGACCTGTACAAGTCATATTGGACTTGATTCATGGCCTTGGGTCCTGTATTTGAACTTTGGTTCAAATTATATACATGGACAAAATACGCAGATAATTAATTATTGTGTGCATTGCTGTTTTTGATTTTCTAAAAATACTTAAAGTATTGCTAAAATTATGGAAAAATAGTTTTTAGATACTTTGTTAAGTTAGCTAATTTAGTATGATTTTTGTAGCATTTAATTTACTGTTTTGCCACTAGGTTGGCATATGAAATCAAAACTCATTTTCTATATACTTAGGAAAACTGATTTTTATAAAATACTTGTACTGGTTAATAAATTCCAGAAAAATTACAATAAATTTCTATGATTAACAAGGATCACCTTGGTACTTTACTTTAAGAAAAACTAGGCTTTTTGTCTACTTTGAAAATTGTTAGAACACAATGATCTTTTGATTTATTTATTGATTAATTACGACTTGTAGCTTTTTGTGTTATTTGGAGTTTTAGTCGTATTGAACCCCATCCCTCACTAGTGTAAAGACCCTAGAAAGTTAGTTAACATAGTGTGTCACCCCACATTGGTCTTCTATGCCAAGTCATCATTTTGGCTAGGTGCCCAGTCACAAGTCGTGTCGCACCAATTAGTGTCCTAGTGATTTAGCTTAGTGTAAAACTAAGTTATTATATTTTACTTCTACAGCGATAAGTTACTGGACATCCATAGCACTGTTATCGCAGCTTGTTTTGTTTTGTTTTGCTAGAGGCAAGTACTTTCTACGAACTTTACATGTTGTTACATAAATGAACTGCAAAACCCACCATGTTAAATGCTGACCCTTGGGGTAGCAAGTTAAAACGTCACATATTGTACTTTCCATTACTACCATGCTTAGAACAGTCTTGATGTATCTCTCATATGATTTAGAATATGGGTTATGGGGAAACTGTTAGTAGCGTACGTGATCATGCCCCCTACTCGTACGTACGTACCGAGCAAGGTTGACATTTTATGTATACCTTGTCGTAGGCACATCAGCTGTATTTGTACGTATGTACATCTATCGCTTATTTTACTTGTACGTATGTACATTTTATTTACATTGTACCTCGGTGCATTGTACATCTATTGACCGATCACGTACTTGCTACAGTTTTAAACATTACATATACATCTGTCTTTATGACATATGTGTCCTTGCCATGATAGACTATGTGATGCCATGCTTTCCAGTTATTCCTCTCATGTTCATTTCCATGTTTCATATGCTAGTTTGCTAGATTTAGTACTTGCTCCCGTCCTGACAGGATAACGTTGTAGGTGTCCTTACTGAGGAGGAGTTACTCTGCGACTCATACTATGGAGTTACTGCCGAGGACCCGGCTCTGCTTTACGAGGATGTTCCTGCGGGGAACCTCGCCTAGTGTCTTTTGTTTACTTAGACTTTTGAGAGTAGACATGTATTAGACTACATCATTTTGTAACTGGACATGTATCCAGTTTTACATTTCAGTTTACTTGTACTTGGATATTTTACTATATACGACGACTTTTGTGTTTGGAGCATTTATGATTCTTCTTCACTTATAGAACTGTTAGTACATTTAGTCTTATCCTGTTGTCTTTAGAACAGCTTACTACGTTTTATCTCAACATAGGCTGGACATGACTCGGCCTGGCCCAACAATTTGGGTAGCGGGTCGTGACAGCCTTGCAAGCCATGTCGTTGCGGCGTAACACCGCAAGGGAGCCTAAGGTTTCATGCTGGGTAGTTCGGCACTACAAAGAGGCGGTTGCCTCATGCTACTGTAGTAAGACACTACGATGAGGTTTCCGATACGGGATAAGGCCTCGGCTTTAAGCAATGTCATAGCGGCGTAGCACCGCAAGGGAAGCGCAAAGCGCTTCATGCCATGTCTCTTTATAATGAACTCACCTATAGTGTATGGACAAAGAGATATCAGGCCGTCTCTTGAGGGTAAACTTGTAGACGCCCAAAATTATACACTGAAACCAGGCTGGCACATGGCCTTTAATGTGTAGCCAGAAGCATATGTAACTACATTATGTGAGTGGAAAGAATTTTAGCTATGATGCAGAATTCAAGGCTTAGTCCATTCTTGTATTATAGTCTGATTTTTGATCCATGCGGGAAGATTCAAGTCGTCAGCGACATCTCTCCTAATACATGATGGACAGTTAATGTGGAGAACACTTATACCCATATATAGAGATATGTGGGGGATTGTTGGAGTTTTGGCCTTTTCTTTAGAAACTTTAGTCCCACATCGGATAGGCCAAAGAGTTTGTATCTCTATATATTAGCTTTGCTATTATTTGGGATGCACATGTGGTATGGAGGTGCACATGGATTTGCCATGTGGGGTTATTTTTCTACTGGGAAAAAAGGCTAAAATTAACAATTAAAGCATTCATGATTTTTGCTCTTGGGAAATTTATTTCCATAGGAGCTAAGCCCCGTAGGGGCTTAGCGACTCGGACTCGGACTCGGACTCGGGCTCGGGCTCGGGCTCGGGCTCGGGCTCAAGGGCTCATGAGACGTAATGTGGCATTTTGTTGGCGCACTTTGCACTTAGCACGTCAGCATCGTCGCTAGGCGCATAGTGCGCTTAAGTTGTGCGGCCCGTTACGCGAGCCCAGTTACGCTGGCCCAGTTACGCAGCCAAGTACGCAGCCCAGTGCGTGCAGTGTGTGCAGCGTGCGTAGAGTGCGCAGCGTACGCAGCGTACACAGTGTGCGTATTGTGCGTAGGGTGCGTAAAGGGGCTGTGTGCGTAAAGTGCAAATTACGCTGGTTAAGTGAGTGGCACAACTTGCAGCAGAACGTGTCTTTACATGTTCTGAGCGGTTGCCCCATGTTCGGGGTGGTTACTACCACGTCCCTAACATTGTGCTAACCGGGCAGTTGTTGCTGGGGCTTATATAGGGCCTCCTTCTTCTCTCTCAAAGGTTAGAACTATTACACAAGTAGTAGACAGAAAGTTTAAAAGTGCTTAGAGGCTGTGAGAGAGAAGAGAGGGATTGTACCAGCGTTGCTTTTTGCACAGGAGTTCGTGTTCATCCGAGGAGTCAGAAGTGCAACTGTGTTCCAAGTTCTCCGACGAACTTGCTGGTTCCTGGAAGCTATTCGTGTGGGACGAATAAAGCTTTGAGCAACGGTGATCATTCACCCCAGCATGAGTTTTTTCCATCTTTCGCCAGTCACCTTCTTTGTTGGTATTTTCAGGATTCTATTAGCGCACCTTCGGTGAAGTGTTTGCGTTGATATTATCATAATTCTATTTGTGCACCTTCTGTAAAGTGTAGCACTAGTGGAATTTTTCTTACGTACCTTCTGTGAAGTGTTACGTTCTGTGCACCTTCTGTGAAGTGTAGCACTAGTTGAAATTTCTCTTACGTACCTTCTGTGAAGTGTTACGTTCTGTGCACCTTCTGTGAAGTGTAGCACTAGTTGAAATTTCTATTACGTACCTTCTGTGAAGTGTTACGTAATAACGATTGTTTGTACAATTGTTACGATATTTCAGTTTTCATCGAAAAATTGTGCCCCGGCACTGACAACACATTGATTTGCCAACACTCACTGATGCTGACAAAGAGGTTATTAGTAAATGGGGCGTCCGAAATAACATTGATTTCCTCTCCTTATCTTATACAAGGCACGCCAAAGACGTCCGACAGGCACGCGAATTTCTCTCAAAGTTGGGTGACCTTCACCAAACCCAGATTTTTGAAAAAATCGAAAACGTTGAGGGACTAACTCATTTTGATGAGATTCTACAAGAAGCAGATGGCATCATTCTTTCAAGGGGAATTTGGGAATAGATCTCCCACCTGAGAAGGTGTTTCTATTCCAGAAAGCTGCTCTTTACAAGTGTAACATGGCTGGAAAGCCTGCAGTGGTTACTCGTGTGGTGGACAGTATGACTGACAACCTGTGACCTACTCGTGCAGAGGCAACTGACGTAGCCAATTCAGTACTTGATGGAAGTGATGCAATTCTCTTGGGTGCTGAGACTCTTCGAGGATTATATCCTGTTGAAGCCATTTCAATTGTCGGTAAAATTTGTGCAGCGGCTGAAAAGGTTTTCCACCAAGATCTGTACTTCAAGAAGACGGTGAAGTATGTTGGAGAACCAATGACCCACTTGGAGTCTATTGCTTCATCTGCTGTACGTGCTGCAATCAAAGTCGAGGCTTCTGTTATCATTGTTTTTACTTCATCTGGAAGAGCTGCGAGATTAATTGCGAAGTATAGACCTACGATGCCTGTATTGTCTGTTGTCATTCCTAGGCTCAAGACAAACCAACTGCGCTGGAGTTTCACTGGTGCTTTTGAAGCCAGACAGTCGCTCATTGTTAGAGGACTTTTCCCGATGCTTGCAGACCCTCGACATCCTGCCGAGTCCACTAGAGTAGTGGCACGAACGAGTCGGTTCTGAAGGTCGCTCTTGATCATGGAAAGGCCTCTGGCGTAATAAAATCACATGATCGTGTTGTTGTCTGCCAGAAAGTGGGTGATGCGTCAGTGGTGAAGATCATCGAGTTGGAAGATTGAAAGCCTTCACAACTACCTGCTTCTACGGTCATAATTTTGGTATGCAAATCTATTCAATATCTGCCATGCTGATCCTTGGTTTATGTCCAAGGGGGGCTTGGTTAAAAAACAAGAATGATATGCTCGAACTGCAGTTTCTGCTGAGGCATTGTATGGCTAAAGTTGTGATGTTTATGTTTGGTGCCGGGTCACAAACTTTTAAGAGCCTTTTCAGCAGTGACCTTTGCATGTAACAAAACCTTTTGAAATGCAAGTAGAGTACCCCTTTTCTTTTGATTATATATATATATATATATATATATATATATATATATATATATATTGATTTTTTTTTTTTTTTTTTATATATATAATTAGAAAACAAGTGGTGAATGCTTTCTTGTTTATTCTTCAGCCCCAAGGCTGGTTTAAATAGAAGAAATACAATCAATATACATCCTTAAATCATGGAGAACTTTATTACAATCAATATCCATCTTTAAATCAAGGACAACTTTATAGAAAGAAAAACTAAATGAAAACAGAAAATCTTCTCTAATAATAACAAAAGCTTCTCTAATAATAACTAATAAGAAGAATAGAGAGAATCAAGGGATTCTCCAACACCCTCCCTCAAGTTGGTGCATATATATCTATCATGCCCAACTTGCTTATCAAATGCTCCAAGACGGGTCTTGCCAAACTTTTTGTTAAGATGTTCGCAGTTTGCTGACTAGAGATCACAAATGGTATACATATGATTCCAGCTTCTAATTTTTTTTTATGAAGTGACAGTCAATCTCAATATGTTTGGTTCTATCATGCTGAACCGGGTTGTGGCCTACGCTTATGGCAGCTTTATTGTTAGAATATAACTTCAATGGAAGATCAATTTTAATCTTAAGTTCCTCCAGGACTCTTTGAATCCACAGTCCTTCACAAATACCCTAAGTCATAGCTCTAAACTCGGCTTCTGTACTGCTTCTTGCTACAACTCCTTGTTTTTTGCTTCTCCATGTCACAAGATTACCCCATACATAGGTACAATATTCAGAGGTTGATCTTTTGTCTGTGACTGAACCTGCCCAATATGCATCAGTGAAGATAGACACATTTCTTTCACTAGTCTTCTTAAAAATAAATCCTTTTCGGAATTAGCCTTCAAGTATCTCAGTATTCTTTATACTGCATCAAGATGTTCCTCATTAGGAGAATGCATAAACTGACTCACTACACTGACTGAGAAGGTGATGTCAGGTCTAGTGTGAGAGAAGTAAATTAGCTTACATTACCAAAATATGTCACATTAGCGACGCCAGATGACATCATTAAATATCAAAAATATGTCGCTAAAATAAATTGGCGACAAAATTAGCGACGTTTTGGCAATGTCGTATAAAACATGGTCGCTAACTAGAGAAACGTTGTTGTTCGTCCCTATAGCGACGTAAGTCTGCGACGCAGCACGTCCTTAGATTTTTTCACAAGTAGCAACGTCGACTGACATTGCGTTGCTAATCTGCGATGTACAAATTCGTTGCTAATTGTTGCTGACATTTCAACTTTTAGCGACGTAAACTGTAAAGTTTAGCGACGTTTACGACTCCATATCTGGCAATTTGGGATTGCCATGTCACCATTTTAGCGACATTTGGCGACATCTAGTGACCTTACGATACTTGCATAGCGACGTATTGGTACAAACTTAGCGACGATGATAGCGACGTTGCCTGACTAAAGTTGCTGACCAGTAATATTTGCCACGTCAGCGTTTTTGCGACGTTCTGCGATGTTCTGATTCTCAGGTTTGGGATGTTCCGGTACACCTTAGCGACATATGCTTGCGTCGAAAAGTGTCGCTAAACGTCGCCAACTCCAAAAAATGTAAAAAAAATAGATTGCAGTATTCTTTTCATATAAATAACAGTTACATTATAAAGTATTGTACTTGTATTTAGAGTGACAGTTTGCAAATAATAGACCCGGAGCAACCATTCGTAGAATTCCCTGGGTTTGTCGACCCCTTCAGTGGAACACTCAACACCGGTAAACCAATATAGAGACAAATGATAAAAATGAACTACTAATAATCAAACAAATAGAATCTAACGATAAAAAGACAGGAAATAGCCGTGTGGATACAAATCCACTACCAAAAGGCTATAAAAAATGTGCCCGATAATATTCAACATAACATAAATTGTAAGTAAGTGTATAAAATAAATACATAAAGATCCCCAACAATGGGTCATCTACAGAAAAATGAATAAGTCCAATAAAGGACTACTATGCCTAGTCAGGATGAGGAGGAGGAGTAGGCAGTCCCGGTATCTGGGACATCATGAACCTATACTGCGCCAGGGCCAGCATCACAGGTGACGACTCATTAGTAGAAGAAAGATGAGACAGTGGAACTGCTGCAGTCGGTGTGGATGACGACGCACGACCAGGAAGTGTCTGCTCCATAGCTAGCAGTCTGGAGTTGGTATAATCCATAACAGTCGTCAACCTCGAAACCAGCTCAACAATGGCCACCTGTAACCCGTACAACGCGTGAACGGCAAGATCCGCCATCTCCTATTGTGCCTGAACGGTACGATCCGTCCTCTCGCCCGTCTTCCTAATAGTGCGCTCGAGCATATCAAATCATGCAGTGAGGTCCGCACCGTCCGTCTGATGCTCCACAATCCTCCGCAATAACTCATCATGCAGCTCAGTAAGCTGGCGAAGGAGTTCCTCCACCCGGTCCGACTCCTGTGAGGGCTATGGAGAATGTACACTGGCAGAGGGGGCCCTGGATGACTGCGTCGCCACAAGGGCACCGTAGGATCCAATACCCTAGTCCCTCTAAAGACCACCAACGACGGTCATCAAGAGCTCATCTAACGTCCGAGCTGAAGGGGGCTACGAGGACGTACCAGTCCTTTCCTTCGCAGATGCACTAGTCATCTCACGCACTAGCCTACGATACTCCTCCTAGAAAAGTGTGCATCTCGATGAGCATAATATTTACTACCAACCTAGTTATTCCACGTCTATGGGTGTATATTGCATATTTCTTAAGTTATACTAAAGTTAGTGACACGTAAAGTAATACTTACATTGTTATGCGTAGCCCGATCATCAATGAGCTTTTCGTACTTTCGATGGGTGGCCAGGAAGACGGTCTCCATATTGGCATCCTCACCCGTCTTTATCTGTTATAATAATTTGTTTGTCATTAAAATTAAACATTTTATTCCTAATTTTATTCCTAATTTTATTCCTAATTTTATTAAAATAATATATTGCAGTAAAACACATACCACGCAACAGAAATGTTCTATTATGGGAATCGAGCCACCACACCACTTCTCTGCCCTCGTCCGAGCCGTCTTCGCCTTCTCCGGCCGTTCCTTGTACCCAACCTTGGATCATTTTTTCGGAGCGGTCTCAAGCCTTCTGGTCATCGATCGCATCTCTTATCAACTTGGCGTCAACGGCAGGGAATTGCTTCTCGTTCGTCTCAGCCTGGTGTGGTGGATAAAAATATATTTTCTACAAGAATTAAATTAGTTAGTTATATAATGTGCATAAAAGATGATTTATACTAAAAGCAATATACTTTGGTCACCTTGAAGTGGGTAAACCAGAATGCCTTCCTCTCGTCCGAGGCATTCGAGTAGTTGATCCAAGGGCTCCCGTAGTTGGACCTCAGAAATAGTCCCAGTGCCCTCTGAACTGACCGGGGATGATATCTACATAATGATAGTTAAATTCATGAATTTATAGATATAAGTATATATAAATATTAACTAATTAACTTACTTTCTAGGCCCGTCGGACCAAATCTTCATCCTTGTCTCGTCCGAAGGGGCGCATGAGGGATTGCTCGGATCATATGGAGATGACGTAGGTGCGACCTTCTCCACCCGTTCCTCCATCTCCATAATGCCGTCCGTAGGAGAAACGCTGCTGGATGGGATAGGATCAGGCCTGGAACTATCAATTCTAGGATTACTGCCACGTACCGTCGACGCAGACTGTGATCTGAGTGGCTGGTACACTGGAGTACTAGGATGTTGACCCATTGGTCATGGTCAAACCTGATTTTAATAATTGATCAAACTTTATCTCGATATACAGGCTACTTAAAGATGTTTTGGACTCTTGGATACTGCCAGAGAATAGCTATCCGATCTGTTCAAGATCGAAGCTGTGTTTGCCACTTGAGTCTGTATTTCCTTTATGTAATATAATTTTTATTTTTTATTGAGTCTAGGAATATATTGTACATCGAGTCGTACTGACAAATTGGCTACCCTAAACATGTTTTCAAAAATATCTCATGTTTTGAAAAAAATCCCATATTTACAAAAAGCTCCTAACTGCTTAAAACTATTTCAAAAAGACCAAAAATCAATTTGCAAAAACCCTGACTAAACCCTGACAGAACTCGGCCAGAGTTCGGCCCGAGTTCGGCCAGAGTTTGGTTAGTGGCCATTGTATTTTGAACGTTTGAAAACTTGGTCTCCCTGCAGTTACGGATTTTTACAAGATTTTCTCATAGAGTTCTGTCCGAATTTTGCCCGAATTCTCCAAAGTTCTGCCTTCGAAAAAACTATAAAAAGAGAAGGATTTCGATCACTTCAATACACCAATTCACTTTCATCTCTTCTCTCTAAAGCCTACTGTTCTATTCTAAAGAGTTCTAAGCTTTATTTTTCAAACCACAAGCCAGTTACAATCCTCTAATCGATTTGCCAGTTAGGTACGGTCTAGAAGCTTCAGAGCGATTGTAATCAGAGGCTTGATTGAAGAAAGACTCTTCACAATTAAAGTTGGTCGAGTACTTTGTATCAAAGCTTGCATTTGTAGAAGTTGCAAGGACTTCGTATGAAAATTTGTATTTTATTCTATTAGTGTATTCAACTGGAAGCTCGAGTTTTTTCGACTGGACTAGTCTTCACAAGAGAGAAACCGGTATACATCGCCATCTTTCCGTTTGCTTTCTAATCTTTGCTTTTATATTATTTATTTTTGATATATATTGTCTATGTGATCTTGCCGCTAACTTTTTAAATTAGCTATATTCTGCTGCCTACTCTATTCACACCCCTCTAGAGTATTGTGCTTTACAAATTCGTTCCTACAATTGATATCAGAGCGGGTTATATAGGTAAAACAATATAACATTACAGTTATAATTTTGTCTTTCTTAACTGTTACATAGATCACAGCACATCACATGGCAACTGTGAAGTTCACAAGTGAAGGCCAAGCCACAAACAGACCTCCTCTGTTTGATGGTACAAATTATATCTTTTGGAAAACACAGATGAGTTTCTTCTTAAAATCTTTAGACTTTGACTTATGGTCTATAGTTATTGATGGCTATAAAAAGCCTTCTCGTATTCTTATTGAAGATGTTTTGGTTGAAAATCGCATGATAAGTATATTGATGAGGAAAAAAAAGGCCAGTCTTGATGCTCGTGTTATTAATGCTTTATTTTGTGCTTTAGATAGGACTAAATTTAACAGGGTGTCTACATGCACAACATCAAATAAAGTGTGGAAACATCTCGAAGTAACCCACGAAAGAACAACACAAGTCAAGGAGTCAAAGATCAGCAGACTTACTCAGGAGTATGAGGCGTTCAAGATGAAGCCAAATGAATCTGTCACCCAGATGTTTACGAGATTCCTGGAAAGGATTACAGTAACCATAAGAAGATTCATAAACTGTTGCAAGCACTCACAAAGAACTGGATTCCAAAGGCTACAGCAATTATTGAAGGGAACGACCTCTCAACAATGTCTCTTGAAACACTCATGGGTAAGCTACTCACTCACGAGCTGGAATTTCAAAATATTGAAGATGTTGCACCAAAAGGAGAAGTCAGACAAGTCGATCGCTTTCAAGGCTCAACATAGAAGAACTGTAGAAGATGATTCCGACGACAGTGACTCTGACACTGAGGATCAAGCTCTTATGGTGAAAAAATTTAAGAAGTTCATGAGGTTCAACAGAAGAACAAAGGACAACAACAGCAACAACAACGATGAAGATCCTATTTGTTATAGCTGTAAGAAGAAAGGACATATGAAGAAGGACTGTCCAACAACATCATCATCAACCAGAAAGAACAGCAAATACGACAAGGACTACCTGAAGAAGTCTACGTCCCGAAGATATGCCAATACAAGCATATGGCATGAAAGTGAAGCTAGCGACTCAGACGGAGAGCAATCAGATGACGCTGTAAACGTATGCTTGATGGCGTACGATCAGGTAACCACTAATCCCCTGTTTGATACTTATAATGATTTTACCTTTTTGCAACTAGGAGAAGCCTTTACTGACCACTTAGGGGATTACAGAAGACTGCATAGTAAATACAAGACCTCTAAGAAGGTACTCAAAGAGTAAAAAGGTAAAATATAAAGACTTACCGACCTACTAGCTGAGGTTAGAAGTAATAATTGTTCTAGTGAGGAAGGTGAGCTTTCTTCTGTTAAGCTGTTATTACACGAGACCCAAAGAATATCCGAAGAGAAGGACAAGACCATTACCTAATTAGAGGAAGACTTAATCAAAGAAAAGAAAAATCTCCAGCAAGCTACTGTTAGAAATGATGCACTCACTGCTAAATATAGCTTGTTATGTGACACCTCGAAAAAGTAAGAAATTAGGATAGAAAAACAGCTTGAAGTTGGTGCTTCCTACTCTAAACGTGTCACTTACCGAATCATCGGAACACGGTCAAACCCAATACTGTCAGACCTAACCAAACCAAACTATTGCCCAAGAAGACAAATAGGCACACATTCTTTTACACTAGAAAACCTAGACCTACCAATAGTGCACAACACTCTGCTTTCAACACTCAACATTCTAGATGTCACTATTGTGGCACCATTGGTCACATTTTTTCTTCATGTAGAGTTAGAAAGCTTGTTGATTTGAAAATCTGTGCATGGATACCAAAAACTAACATTCCAGGACCCTACAAGAAATTGGTACCAGAGTTTTCATCTGTAAATTCTTTTGTGGGTAAAATGCCCTCACATGCTAGAAGCAAATGGATCCTCGACAGCAGTTGCTCACGGCATACGATCGGTGATGCTTCATTATTCGCAACACTGTCGAAGAAGAAAGAAGGATACGTCTCCTTCGATAATAATTAAAAAGGGTACATAATTGGTATTAGTAATATTGGTAAGGCTCCCCACCCTGTAATTAAGATATTTGTCTAGTTATCGAGTTAAAATATAATCTGCTCCGCATAAGTCATTTAGCTGATAACCGTTATGGTATTAACTTTGTCAAAGATAAATGTACTATAGTTGATAGCTCAACTGGTAGTACTATCTTTGAAGGTATCAGGGAAGACAATATATATGTTTTCTATCTGTTAGAAGATGCTAACAAAGCAGGTAATGCTTGATGGCCAAAAGTGATGAGAGTCAACTATGGCACATGAGACTCGGTCATGCAAATATGGACACAATTTCAAGACTATCCACAAAGAAGCTGGTACGAGGCTTACCGGACATTTCTTTCAAGAAGGATATAGTATGTAGCAAATGTGAAAAGAACAAAGCTACACGATCCGTCTTTAAGTCCAAGAACGATGTAAGTACCACTAGACCTCTATAATTATTGCATATAGATTTATTTGGACCTAGTAAAATTGCTAGCCTATGTGGTAAGTTATATGCATTTGTAATAGTAGATGATTTCTCTAGATACACGTGGGTATATTTTCTTGCACGCAAGAATGATGCATTATCAGAATTCGTCACCTTTTGCAAGAAGGTTCGAAATGAAAAAGGTTTCATGATCAATCGTATTCGAAACGATCATGGCGGCGAATTTGAGAATGTAGAGTTCAAGCAATTTTGTAACATATACGGTTATTTGTATGAGTTCCCTTGCCCTAGGACTGCACAACAAAATGGAGTTGTGGAACGTAAGAACAGGACTCTATCCGAAATGGCTAGAGTAATGTTAAATCAGTTTAGTCTACCTAAATACCTATGGGTTGAAGCTGTAAATACAGCGTACTATGTTCTCAGTAGGGTTCTAATTTGACCTATATTAAAGAAGACTTCCTATGAATTATGGTTTGATAGAACTCCCTCTGTTTCTTATTTCAAAGTATTTGGTTGTAAATTCTTTATTCTTAATACTAAAGATAAATTGGAAAAAATTGACGAAAAGACCGATGAAGGTATATTTTTAGGTTATGCGGCGAAAAGCAAAGGTACAGAGTCTTCAACAAGAGAACGATGATCATCGAAGAATCAATAAATATTTAATTTGACAAACTCAATCAACATTCTATCGATGATGATATTGAAGACATAAGTACACCTAGTACTGCTCCTGCAGAACCCTCACACAAAGCACCAACTGAGTCTCTAAGCAGATCACGTATAGAACCAGAAGTCAGAACCAACAATCCAGAGAATATGCCAAAAAAATAAGATTTTTGGCAGACCATCCAAAGGACTTAGTAATTAGTAAGATTACCAGAGGTGTAAGTACTCGTCCCCCCAGTAAAGATATAGCTTCCTGAGTTGCTTTTATTTTACAGCTTGAACCCAAAAATATTGAAAAAGTATGTAGTTATAATTTTTGGTTAGATGGTATGCAAGAGGAATTGAACCAATTTGAATGGAATCAAGTTTGGAAACTTGTTCCCAAGCTCATTGATCATCCGGTCATTGGCACCCGCTGGATATTCCGAAATAAACTGAATGAGAATGGCTTAGTGATTCGTAACAAGGCTCGACTAGTAGCTCAAGGATACAATCAGGAAGAAGGTATCGACAATGATGAGACTTATGCCCCAGTTGTGAGATTAGAATCTATTCGCATGTTATTTGTATTTGCATATTTTCATAATTTTAAGTTATTTCAAATGGATGTTAAAAGTGCATTTTTGAATGGTTTTATAAAAGAAGAAGTTTATGTAGCTCAACCTCTAGGTTTTACTGATTTCAAAAATCCTGATTATGTTTTCAAGTAAAAGAAGGCATTATACGGTTTGAAATAAGTCCCTCGTGCTTGGTACGATCATCTAAGTTCTTTTCTACTTCACAACGGCTTTTCAAAAGGGAAGGTTGATACTACACTGTTTATAAAGTCTTTTAATAGCAATCTTCTTTTGATTCAAATTTATGTAGATGATATCATTTTTGGATCTACTGATGAATCTCTTTGTAAAAAATTTTCAAAGTGTATGCAGAATGAGTTTGAGATGAGCATGATGGAAGAGCTAAATTCTTTTTCGGGCTGTAAATCAAACAAACCAACAATGGGACGTTCATAAATCAAGCCAAGTACACAAACTTTATTAAAGAAGTTCGATCTGGAAGCAGTCAAACCACTTGGCACTCCGATAGCAACTTCAATCAAGCTTGATATTGATGAACAAGGCAAACCTGTCGACATACGTAAATATCGAGGTATGATTGATAGTTTACTTTACTTAACTGCTAGTCGACCCGACATAATGTTTAGTGTTTGCTTGTGTGAACATTTTTTAGCCGATCCTAAGGAATCACATCTGTGCACAATTAAGCGTATCTTTCGATACAAAGGCACTTTTCTGTCGGCTTATGGTATTCCAAAACCATGTCGTTTGACCTAACCGGTTATTTGGACACTGATTTTACTGGATGTAAAGTAGATAGAAAAGTACCAATGGTACATATCATTTCCAAGGCCAAGCTTTAGTCTCTTGATTTAGTAAGAAACAAAATTTTGTCGTATTATCAACAACTGAGGCTAAGTATATCGTCGCAGGATGCTGTTATTTTCATTTTTTATTAAGTCTAGGAATACAGTATACACCGAGTCGTACTGACAAATAGGCTACCCTAAAAATATTTTCAAAAATATCCCATATTTTGAAAAACAGCCCCCTATTTACAAAAAGCTCCTAACTGCTTAAAACTATTTCAAAAAGACCAAAAATCAATTTACAAAAATCTTGACTAAACCCTGACAGAACTCGGCCTGAGTTCGGCCAGAGTTCGGTTAGTGGCCGTTGTCTTTTGAACGTTTAAAAACTTGGTATCCCTGCAGTTACAAATTTTTACAAGATTTTCTCGTAGAGTTTTTGTCCGAATTCTGCCCGTATTCTACCAGAGTTTTGCCTTTGGAAAAACTATAAATATATAAGGATTTCGATCATTTTAATACACCAATTCACTTTCATCTCTTCTCTCTAAAGCCTACTGTTCTATTCTAAAGAATTCTAAGCTTTATTTTTCAAATCTCAAGCCAGTTACAATCTTCTAGTCGATTTGTCAGTGCGGTACGGTCTAGAAGCTTCAGAGCGATTGTAATCAGAGGCTTGATTGAAGAAAGACTCTTCACAATTGAAGTTAGTCGAGTACTTCGTATCAAAGCTAGCGTTTGTAGAAGTTGCAAGGACTTCGTATGAAAACTTGCGATTTATTCCAATAGTGGATTCAATTGGAAGCTACAGTTCTTCCGACTAGACTAGTCCTCACAAGAGAGAAACCAGTACACATCGCCGTCTTTGCGTTTGCTTTCTAATCTCTGCTTTTCCATTATTTATTTCTAATATATATTGTTTATGTGATATTGCAGCTAACTTTTTAAATTAGCTATATTCCGCTGCCTACTCTATTCACCCCCTCTAGAGTATTGTGCTTTACAAATTTGTTTCTATATAGGAAACGAGGGACCGGCACCTTCATCTACTAACGGAGTACCACTCCATCCACCAGTAGAACCTCTACCTCCACGGGATACTCCTCTACCGCTACGGTGGTATGATCCTCTGCGTCCTGCCATACCTAATAGAAATAGATATCTACAAGATAATAACCATATATTTAACATATCACAGTTTATAAAAAATAGACCCGGAGCAACCCTCTGTTGAATTTCTAGATAATAACCATGCATTTAACGTATCACAATTTATAAAAATAGACCCGGAGCAACCCTCCGTTGAATTTCTAGATAATAACCAAGTCTAGATAATAGCATCCAAAAATATCCAAGTCTATATAATAACCATGTCTAGAAAATAAGAAGCATCAAGAGTTGTAAAAACATCCAAGTCTAACCCAGAAATAAGTCTATCGAAAACAAATCCGGTCAAAAGTCATATCATACTGCTCTACCCTCTATGCAGGCACAGAGAGATCTCCCTCCACGGTCACTGCGCATAAGTAGGATCCACGCCAGCAAGATCAATATCCATAGGAGCTGGATGACTGGAACTTCCGATGCAACTGCCTTCTGGTGCCACCTCCTCCTTCACAGCTACCTCGACTTTAGGAATCATTTCCTCCTTAATAGTAGAAGGAAGTTCTTCCATGACCTCCATCTCTGCTTTAGGTGCCACTACCTGCTCAGCAGCAGGAGGAAGCACTACCTCCTCAGCAGCAGCAGGTACCACTACCTCCTCAGCAGCCATCTGTGCCTCTCTCAAGCGACGTGCTCGGGTCATAGGTGCCATCTGGATAGCTTGATAGAAACACAGAGATTAATTAGGGATTAAACAAAATGACAGTATTAGACGTGTAATGTGGAAGATTCATTGTTGCATGGAGATTAATTAGTGGTTAAACAAATTTTACATTTTATTTTATTTTCAATCATCTTCTGAAAATTTATCTTCTTCGCCCTCCGTGTCCTCATCTTCCTCTTCCTCCTCATATTCGCTTTCATCTACTTCGTTTTTCTCTTCGGATACTCTACCTGTTCTAGACGATTAGATGTGTAATAGAACTTTCGTTGTGCCCACGTCAACTGTATTTATTACGAGAGGTATCTCGTCCTTCTGATAAGCTATTTCGTCAACATTGTAGGTATTTTTGGCTTTAGCTCACTACAAGAAAAATATCCTTTTACAACGTTCCATCTACAACACTTCCTAAAAATATTGTAAAAAATGGGGGTCTTCTACAACCTTTATTGTAAAAATGTTGTAAAATATATGTGCAAACAATATTTTACATTCAAACGTTAAGGCTTCTACAATGGTCATTCACAAAAGTTGTGTATTATTATTTTTAACAACGTTTAACTAACATTGTAACATTCATTAATTTTGACAACAGTTATTTATTGTTGCCAAAGTTACTAATTTTAACAATGTACTTAAAATATTGTAAAAATATCATGTTCAACAATGTTTAACAAAAGTTGTACATTGTTTATATTGCACAATGTTTGTTTGATGTTGTAAAATTAATTTTATTTTACCACGTTATGTAAACGTTGTATATGTAATATCATTTTGCAATGTTTATGAAACATTATAAAAGGGTTATATTTAACAACTTTTATAAAATGTTGTAAAATATGTGTTTTTTACAATATATAGACAACGTTGTAAATATATCTTTAAAATATTTCTAGGATAATATTATTCGAAAAGTTGGTCTTATTAGGTCAATACCTCACTTGGTAGCAGTTCATGGTTAAATGGATCTATCACATGTTGAACCATCCCTTCCACGACTTCGAAAGACAGACCTAATATATATACTTCTTGCATCAATCCCTTCCCCCGCTTCGTGCTTGTTATAATATTCTTTCTTGTAAAAATCAGCTCTCCTCCACCTCTAGTTTACTATTTAAAATGCTGCTTTAGCTTAGGGTGTGTCATATATTCAATTAATGAATTATTAAAAATATCTAACAATTATTAGAACTTTTAAAGCATAATCATCGAGATAAATAAGTTTTTTTTATTTACATGTTTTTACAACTTACTTTGCTTTTACACCCTTGACTGTTAGTCTTTTTTGTTTAATTATCTTTGATAATTGTTTAATGTTTTATATTATTCTTGTTGGTCCCAATCTTGATTTTCTCATGTTGGTTCAAGAATTATGTTTTGGTATTGGCATATGTATAACTTACTATGCAAATATATTATTCCCCATAAAGTGTATACAAGGATTGGAGATTTCAGTTCTATCAGTTTGCTCAATTTACTTTTGGGTTCCCTTTAAGATCTTATAAGTGCATCAACTAAATAATATTATGCATTTGTTTAGAAATTTGTTTGAAAACAACTCAAAATTTTGAAATGTGGTAGTTACCGTAGCCGGAGCAGGTGCCTCAGGCCCAAAATTTTAGAATATCTAAATGTCATATATTATATTATCAAAAGACAAATCAGTTAGTCAGAATGAAGAAAAAAAATTCATGCAATCGCTGTCAAAATTAAATCCTCTCCCCTTCTGTTGCTGATCTAACATTATGATGCTCCAAATCTTCTTATACCCTTTAGTCGCTGCCAATCCCTTTTTTTTCCTTCCGTCGTTGTCAACGTCCTCTCTCTCTCTCTCTCTCGCTGTCCTGTTGGATTTAATTGAACAATAGAACAAGTTACAATTTTTTTATTTTTTCATAAGAATTATTTGAAATATTATTAGTTATTTATTTGTTTAGAACATCAATTTTTTTGCTTGGAATATCTTTAATTTTATTAGTATTTCATTATAAAATATATTATTTTGGATATTATATTTGTTAATTATTTTTTCTTAAATTTTGTGTTGATAATACTATTTTATTGTTGTCCATAAAAAAAATTGTATGAGCATTAAGCTTTGAGGGCACAACTTTTAGGGTTTGGTATGCGGAATACTATATAGCCTGGAATTCTATATTCTCGGGAATCAAATTCCAAGGAATTAATTTTCCTGAAAAATTACATTCCCATCTTTGGGTTTGGTGACTATATAAACGTTCCCGGAAAAAACTAAAAATGATAAAAAAACTAAAAAATGAAAAACATGAAGAAAAAAAACCAAAAACGAAAAAAACGTCAAAAAAGGAAAGGAAAAAAAAAGTAAAAAAGAAAAAAAATGATTAAAAACGAAAAAAAAAACACGACCAAAATATAAAAAAAAAGAAAAAAGACAAAAAGGCCAAAAAAAGACTAAAATGACAAAAAAAACCAAAAATCCAAAAAACAACAAAAAAAATGATAAAAGACCAAAAAATTACGAAAGCGACAAAAATGACAGAAAACAACAAAAACTATAAAAAAACCAAAAAATGACAAGAACAAAAAAAAAACCACAAAAAGAACAAAAGACAACAAAAAACGACAAAAAGGACAATTTTTTTTTACAAAAAACGACAAAAAAAACTACTACAAAAACGACAAAAAAACAACAAAAAAAACAAAAAAACGACAAAAAAAACAACAAAAAACGACAAAAATGTCAAAAAACTACTAAATAACAACAAAAACGACAAAAGACAACAAAAAATGACAAAAGACTAGTAAAAATGACAAAAAGAGACGAAAAAACGACAAACAAAAAAAGAGACAAAAATGACAAAAAGCAACAAAACGACAAAAAATGACAAAAAACGACTTAAAAAGGCAAAAAAGAGACAAAATCGACAAAAAAATACAAAAAATGACAAAAACAACAAAAAACGATAAAAAACAACAAAAATGACAAAAAAGGACAAAAACCGGTAAAAAGAGAAAAAGGATAAAAAACGACAAAAGATAACAAAAAAAGATAACAAATGGCAAAAAAGAGACAAAAAATAACAAAAAAAGAAACAAAAAACAACTAAGAATGACAAAAAAAGCCAAAAACGACAAAAATCGGTAAAAATGACAAATAGTGACAAAAAGAGAAAAAACGACAAAAAATA
This sequence comes from Iris pallida, assembly GCA_029216955.1. Lineage (NCBI taxonomy): Eukaryota > Viridiplantae > Streptophyta > Magnoliopsida > Asparagales > Iridaceae > Iris > Iris pallida. Next base: position 38,754,939 of record JANAVB010029819.1, read on the forward strand.
TCAAAAAAGGACAAAAAGGACTAAAAATGACAAAAAGCAAAAAAAATCGATAAAACTGACAAAAATGACCAAAAAGCGACAAAAAACGACAAAACAACAAAAAAGGGCAAAAAAGGGCAAAAAAAGAAAAAGTGTTCAAAAATGATCAAAAAAAGTAGAAAAAAAGTTCAAACAAAATTTTTTTTTTTTGCCCGGGCGAAAGAAAAATACCCACCTATTCTTAAGGGATAGGATTCCCATGTTTTATGGATAAACTATTTACCCGGGTATTTTTAACTCCCGGAAATAAATTTTTCATAGCCCAAACAAACATGGTAATAGATTCTCACCCTAAATTTTCCCGGGAATAAAAAAAATACCGCGTACCAAACATGGTATTAGAGTTTGTGTCAGGACTCAAAATTTAAAGTCCGACATTGGTAGCTACCTCTTGTAATTTCAACAAATGACAGCTGCCAATCCAGCATCTTTCCCCCTGATACAATTAAAACCTATTGATGATAGTTGGCTTTGAAGCAACTAAAACATATGAGTACACATACATTATGTTAGTAAAGGCTATCATTGTTCTTCATGCGATATTCTGTATAAACTCCAGCAAGAGCTAAAAGGTAGGAAAAAGATCATACTGTAATTTTGTCAGATATAATCTCTTTTCGTCTAGCAAAACAATAACTTACCTAAAGTATAAAAAAGGACTCACACTAATCTAGTTTAGGTACATTGCACGTATAAAAATAATCTATGATATTATTTTATAAAATAGATAAAGATTTAATTTGTATTATAATATTCTAAATATAATTTAAATATATTTTAATTATGATTTATTATAAATATACTGTTTGAATCTTTGGTATGTGCTTAATTAGATAATATGCTGCAGTTAGTTTAAATATAATTTTAATGTTGAACATATTATTATATTTTCATGTTATTTTTAATTTTTTTTCAACAACTACATAAGAAGAAAACATATACAATAGTTATTTTTTAAATTTTTATGTATTAATAAGTAAAATATAAATACTATTTGGAAAACACATTTTTAACCATTCTAAGCCGTATTTAATATAGAGAACGATCATGTATGTATTAATTCTAATCCGAATCCGAACCCGAATCTAGAAACCGAATACAACTAGTCTGTATTCTTTCTCACGCTTTCTTCTTTTTCTATTCTCTGTCTCGATTAGAGGTTACTCATGCCTTCATTTTTTTATTTTATTTAGGGTTTATAGTGATTCCAAATTTATAAGAAATTATTTAGAATTTTTTATCATTAAATAAAAATGCACTAAATATTTTAGTTACTTTGAGATAAATATTTGGTACTCCTTTTTCCGTCACTAATAATAAAATATTTTTATACTAAATAAATTTAATAAAATAATAATAATTTAATAAGTATAAATATTTGTTGGACTTGGTCAGCATAAATAGAAAGTAGGTATAATTATTTTTTTTGTGCGCCACTTTTTCCTCTCCAAATATTTTCCCCCCTTCTAAAATATTTTTCCCTTCTAAACTTTTCCTACTCCCAACTAATAAAAGGAACGAACTCCCTCCCGCAGCCAAAAAAAACCCCTTTCTTTCCCCCCAAAGCCAATGTTCCCTCCCAATGATGATATCGACTTTGCATGAGTTTGTTGGTATTTTTGCCTTGGACTAGAAAAGATAGTCCCACATCGGCTACACCAAATGGTGAGTATCTCAATATAATACATTGCTTGTGTTGAGGAGTGCACATGAGGTGTAGTGGGGCACAAGTTTGTGCCATGTGGAAGTATTTTCCTAGAAGGAAAAAGGATTAAATCCAACAAGGATGCAAGTTAATTTTTGTTGTGCGGACTCGGACTCGGACACGGACTCCAGGATGTCTCGTGCATGCACGGGAGTGTTCGGGGGGTAGGCGTGGACTGGCACACTTCTATGCTGATTGTGGGATGATCTAAAATATCAAACTCTATTTTTGAGTATTGGTATTTTAGTCCCACATCGGATAGGAGAAGAGGTGAAGTCTCAACTCCACTCTATAAATAGAGCCCCTTGGCCTCCTTTGAAAGATGCACCAAGAAGAGAGTTAAGGGAGTCTGTGAAGTCCAGGAAGCCCGTTCAAGTCTCAAATATTGACTTACGAGCGTTCCAGAAGTTCTTCATAAACTTGCTGGTTCCTGGAAGCTGTTCGTGCTCGTGTGGGGCGAATAAAGCTTCGAGCAACGGTGGTTCATTCACCCCAGCATCTCATTCTCGCCTGTCATCGCTGCTGTTGCCTTTTACAGTAACTTCTTTTTAGAAGCTCTACTGTCGATCGTCGCTTGCACAAAAGTCTCTTTAGATTTTTTGTGTAATACGTAGAATCTTTTAGATCCTCGTAATTCAGAATCCTCCAGGATCTCTGTTGCACATCTTCTTTAAGGTGTTGCATTTGAAACGTTGTCTTTACAATTATTTCAGTTTCAGAATTTTTCCATCGGAAATTGTGCCTCTGCACTAACAATCTCAAAGCTTTATTGAGAAGATGGATAATTCTCGTGCTTCGCTCATCGATACCGGCTTTAACAAGTTGGAGAAATTCGATGGCGAACACTTCCAGATATGGAGACGAAAGGTCACTTTAAATCTTCAACTCGTGAATGTTGATCACGTGCTGTCAGAAGAAGAACCGATCGTTCCAACCACTGGATCTGCTGCGGCTGTGGCCGCTGCTACGACCAAGCAAGCGAAGTGGAAGAGAGAAAACAGTATATGCAAACTACTGATACTCAATTCCATGGAAGACTCTCTGGCAGAGTCCTACTCCAAGAAGACATCTGCCAAAGAGATATGGGACTCCTTGGGAAAGCTCTATGAAGATGACGAGAACCGGTCCAAGATCTTCATGGTAGAAAAATACCACAAGTGGACCTTCGAAGACGAGAAGGCGATGCTGCCCCAAGTGAAGGAGTTTCTGAAGTTGCGTCAGAAACTAGAAGACGAGAACATGCCCCTCGTCGACAAGTTTGTCATTGGAGGGATCGTCGCGAAACTTCCTACAGAATGGAGCAACTTCTATGCAAGGATGCATCGAAAGAAGATGGAAATTAGCTTGGAAGATTTCTTGCAAGAGATCCATGTTGAGGACGAGATGCGCTCTCAACAGAAGATGGATACTCTGTCCAAGCAACTGGCGAAGGCTAATCTGGTCCAAACCAGAGAGTACCAGGGGAAGCAGGCTGCTTCTCATCGCAAAAAGAAGGACTTCACGAATCTGAAAGTGAAGGTTCCTGCTTTCAAGCAGCAGAAGTCCAAGTCCCATGTGACTTGCTTCAATTATGGCAAGAAGGGCCACTACAAATCCGAATGCAAGTCCAAGCCCAAAGAACAAGGTGAGCCTAGTAAGGTTTCTATGATTACTAATCTAGTTGCCATGATAGCACAGGTTGTAACTGTAGGGGCTGACTTGGACTGGTAGATAGACACTGGTGCGACCTGCCATATCTGTTCAGACAAAGACTGGTTCGTCTCTTATGAGCCAACTTCAGAGAAGGTCATAATGGCAAACCAGGCACAAGCTGAAGTACTGGAGATCGGGACGGTGGAGCTGAAACTCACATCGGGGAACACTCTGACGCTTCAAGGTGTGAAGCATGTTCCAGTAATTGCTAAGAACCTGATCTCTGGAAGTCTGCTCTGCAGCGCAGGCTTGAGGATGGACATCAATGCTGGCCAGTTGGTGATGTCTAAGAAGGGTACATTCTTCGGAAAAGCTTTCCAAACTGAAGGAATGTACAAGATTCAGCTTGTTGTAACCCAGCATGATAATATAAATGCAATTACTTTTTCTGATTATTTTCTTGAGTTGTGGCATAATAGGCTAGGACATGTTCATTGTAAAAAAATTAACAGAATGTCTAGTCTAGGACTTATCTCCAAGTGTGGGGGTAAGGTAGAGAAATACGAAGTATGTGCTCAGACGAAGATCACAAGGAAACCCTTTCACAGGGTCCATCGAAGCACAGATCTTCTGGAGTTGGTTCACTCAGATATCTGTGACTTCAAACAATTCTCTACAAAGGCCGGGATGAAGTATTTTATTACTTTCATCGATGACTTCTCAAAGTATGCTTTCGTCTACTTGCTCAAGTCTAAAGATGAAGCATTCGAGAAGTTCAAGGAGTTCAGGGTCGAGGCTGAGCGACAAACTGGACAACAACTCAAGAGGTTAAGGAGTGATCGAGGCGGAGAGTATCGGTCTCATGAATTCTTATCATTCTGCAAAGAACATGGAATCATCAATGAGACAACGGCTCCGTACTCTCCTCAATCCAACGGAGTAGCAGAAAGGAAGAACAGAACATTGACAGAGATGATGAACTCCATGCTGTTGACTGCGGGTCTTCCAAAGTGCTACTGGGGAGAAGCTGCACTAACGGCAACGTTCATTCTGAACAGAGTGCCATATGCAACTTCCGACATAACTCCTCATGAACTCTGGTTCAAAGTCAGACCTAACTTGAATGTCATTCGAGTGTGGGGGTGTCTGGCTTATGTGAAGCTCCCGGATCTGAAGATTCAGAAGCTGGAGACAAAGACTACGAAGGCGATCTTCTTGGGGTATGCCGAGAAGAGTGATGCTCGGAGATTCCTTGATATCGAGTCAAACCATATCATCGAATCTCGTGATGCTGAATACTTTGAAGACAAGTTTGCAAAACACAAGAATATTGTTCTCGCAGATCTTCCAGTGAATGATGAGGGTACAAAGCAGACAGAAGTCTTTAATGAACCAGTAGTCCAAGATGAAGCTGTCGTCAAGGAGACACTAGCTGAACCAGAACTCGCTGAGCCGTCAACTAAGCGAACGAGGAGGCCGAAAGACTTCGGAGATGACTTCGTCACCTATCATGTGGAAGCAGATCCGCTTACCTATGATGAGGCGATGAAGACCAGAGATGCTGTATTCTGGAAGGAGGCGATAGACAACGAGATTGACTCAATCACCTCCAACAACACATGGGTATTGGTTGACCTGCCAGAAGGAGCAAGACCCATCGGATGCAAATGGATCTTCAAGAAGAAGATGAAAACAGATGGAACCATTGACAAGTTCAAGGCCAGGCTAGTGGCCAAGGGGTTTGCTCAGAAGCAGGGGATCGACTACTTTGATACTTATGCTCCAGTAGCTCGGATGACAACCATCAGATTGTTAATTGCTCTAGCAGTAATACACAAGCTGGTGATACATCAGATGGATGTGAAAACGGCATTCCTTAATGGCGAGCTGACCGAAGAGATCTACATGCAACAACAAAAAGGTTTTGTCGTCAGAGGTCTGGAAGACAAAGTCTACAAGTTGATGAAGTCTCTGTATGGTTTGAAATAAGCTCCCAAAATATGGCATGAGAAGTTTGACAAGGTGATAAGGTCAAATGGCTACAGGGTCAGTGAAACAGACAAGTGTGTCTATACGAAGTTTGCTGACGGAAGAGGAGTAATCGTATGTCTTTACGTGGACGACATGCTAATCCTAGGTACGGATTTAAGCTGCGTCACAGAGACAAAGAAATTCCTCTCGACCAAATTCAGTATGAAGGACTTGGGGGATGCCGACGTAATCTTGGGGCTCAAGATCATCCGGACAGGTGCTGGAATAGCGCTGTCACAATCTTATTATATTGAGAAGATGCTCACTCGCTACGGGTATCAAGATCTTCCTATCATTGATACACCGTACCGGAGTGATCAGAAGCTGGAGCCAAATTTGAGGGAAAGCGTCAGGCAGTTGGAGTACGCTAGCGTCATCGAAAGCTTGATGTACGCTACTACTGCTACAAGGCCTGACATAGCTTTTGCCGTGGGAATGCTGAGTCGGTTCACTAGCAATCCAGGCGTTGAGCACTGGAAAGCTGTGAAGCGTGTTATGAGATATCTCAAAAAAACTCAGACATATGCACTTTTCTACAGCGGAGATCCGTCAGTAGTAGAAGGCTTCAGTGATGCTAGCTGGTGTTCAGATATGGAGAGCGAGTATTCCACAGGTGGATTCGTATTCGCCATGGGCGGAGCTGCTATATCGTGGAAGTCGAAGAAGCAGACTATGTTATCTCGTTCCTCCATGGAATCTAAATTCTTTACATTGGATGCTGCTGCAGATAAAGCAGAGTGGCTTCAGGAGCTCATGTATGATCTTCCGGTGGTTGGGGCTCAGATACCGGTAATACCGATATATTATGACAGCCAGGCGGCAGCAGCAGTTGTATCAAATGAACTCTTCAACGGAAAGAAGAGAACGGTACGGTTGAAGCACAGAGCAGTACACGATCTTATCAAAAGAGGTGTTATTGCAGTGATTGATGTTCGGAGTCAGGAGAACCTGGCGGATCCGTTCACCAAGGGCCTCAAGCGCCAGCTGGTCGATGACACAGCTTGTAAAGTGGGCTTGAAGGCATTCTGATAGTGTGTCTTTGTAATCCTACCATAAAGTTTTATGCTATTAGTTCAAAGAGAAATCTACTAGGCATCTAACTTTTGGTTCAAAGGAAGATCACTGACTGGGAAACTATCAGGTAACAGTGGGTACTTGTACTCTGAAACATAGAAGGGATACGGACCCATAACACTGTTGTCTACTATGTATTTTCTACAGAAAAAACAGATCCTGTGGAAGGTTGGCTTAAACGCCTTAATGAGTTCCTAGGCAGAGTGAATGCCTGGTGTGCTTTACAGAAAGCACGGTAGAGCAGCACTACAAGGAGTGAAACTCCATGCTACAGTGGGGTGACTCCACCATGAGGTTCCCAGGTAGGGGTAATGCCTCGGCTTTGTAAGCCAAGTCATAGCGGCGTAGCACTGCAAATAGGCAGGTAGCCCAATGCTGTATGACGTAATTAAAGAGTTGTAGACAGCACTACAAAGGGGAGGATGGCCCCATGTTATAGTGGTACGACACCACGATGAGGTACCCAGGTAGGGGTAAAGCCTCGGCATTGCAAGCCATGTCGTTGCGGCGTAACACCGCAAGGAAGCCTTAGGCTTCATGCTGGGTAGTTTGGCACTACAAAGAGGCTTGTGACCTCATGCTACAGTAGTATGACACTACGATAAGGTTCCCAGGTAGGGGTAATGCCTCGGCTTCAGGCCATGTCATAGCGGCGTAGCACCGCAAGGAAGCGCAAGGCTTCATTCCATATCTCTTTAATAAAGAACTCACCTATAGTGTATGGAAAGAGATATCAGGCCGTCTCTTGAGGGTAAACTTGTAGACGCCCAAAATTATACACTGAAACCAGGCTGGCACAGGGCCTTCAAGGTATAGCCAGAAGCACAGTTGATGTCATTATGTGAGTAGGAAGAATTACAGTTATGGTGCAGAATTCAAGGCTTAGTCCATTCTTGTATCATGCTGTTATTTAACCTATGCGGGAAGATTCAAGTCGTAGCGACATCTCTTCTAATGCATGATGGGCAGTCACTGTGGGGAACGCTCAACCCATTTATTGAGATATGTGGGGGATTGTTAGTGTTTTTGCCTTTGGACTAGAAAAGATAGTCCCACATTGGCTACACCAAATGGTGAGTATCTCAATATAATGCATTGCTTGTGTTGAGGTATGCACATGAGGTGTAGTGGGGCACAAGTTTGTGCCATGTGGAAGTATTTTCCTAGAAGGAAAAAGGATTAAATCCAACAAGGATGCAAGTTAATTTTTGTTGTGCGGACTCGGACTCGGACACGGACTCTAGGATGTCTCGTGCATGCACGGGAGTGTTCGGGGGGTAGGCGTGGACTGGCACACTTCTATGCTGATTGTGGGATGATCTAAAATATCAAACTCTATTTTTGAGTATTGGTATTTTAGTCCCACATTGGATAGGAGAAGAGGTGAAGTCTCAACTCCACTCTATAAATAGAGCCCCTTGGCCTCCTTTGAAAGATGCACCAAGAAGAGAGTTAAGGGAGTCTATGAAGTCCAGGAAGCCCGTTCAAGTCTCAAATATTGACTTACGAGCGTTCCAGAAGTTCTTCGTAAACTTGCTGGTTCCTGGAAGCTGTTCGTGCTCATGTGGGGTGAATAAAGCTTTGAGCAATGGTGGTTCATTCACCCCAGCATCTCATTCACCTGTCATCGTTGCTGTTGCCTTTTACAGTAACTTCTTTTTAGAATCTCTACTGCCGATAGTCGCTTGCACAAAAGTCTCTTTAGATTTTTTGTGTATTACGTAGAATCTTTTTAGATCCTCATAATTCAGAATCCTCCAGGATCTCTGTTGCACATCTTCTTTAAGGTGTTGCATTTGAAACATTGTCTTTACAATTGTTTCAGTTTCAGAATTTTTCCATCGGAAATTGTGCCTCTGCACTAACAGAGTTTTCACCCACTTAGCAGGAGATCGACCTACCTTTCCGATGACGATATCGACTTAGCAGGAGTTCTCACCGGCTTAGCAGAGCATCCCGACTCTCTTCTCTGATTGTTTCTTCTCTTTTCTAGTTTTTTGGTTCAGTTTTTAGGAAGAAATTCTTATTAATTTTAGGATCTTGCTTTGATTTAATTTTAGGGCCTCTATTTGGTACAGTATTTTGGTTCGATATTTTTGTTTTGGTGCAGTCTCATTCATGAAAGTTGGATTATTTGTTAATTTTTGTTGATACATAACAGATTATGGATCGAAGAGCTGTTATTATTTGGTTTAACCTTAGAGAAGTTGTTAGCGTTTTGTTTTAACATTGATGCGAGGCTTTCGAGTACTAGATAAATCTCTTCTAAAGTAGGCATAAAGAAATTGTTTTGATCTTTGAAATTCTCGTTTGACATGTATTCTCGGAATAGAGTGCAATTAGTGTCGCTGCATTTGTCAAATTCTTCATGCTAGTCCTGTTGTTGCTAATAAAAGCTCTCAGACTATTTTGCATAAAATATGCTAGGCCATTATTGTAATTTGTAAAGTACACTTGCATCTATGGTCTTCAACATTTCTTCAATTTCACTTAGCACCATATTGTTAAACATAATCACATTCTGGCACTTTTCTGTTAATCTGCTCTTTTAGAGAACTATATTCTATGATCTGATCAGTTGCAGAATGAGAATTTTGACTCAAATATGATTCTTTTGTCGTTCATGATAGTTAAGATGTTACTTAAATTACTAATGTATATGGGCAATTAATACCAGGTACTACCCGTATTTACTGCTACAACTATGAGGTATGAACACAGGAAATAATTTATCCAACAAGTTAGGTCCGGCTATAGCTACAGCAGTAGTGACAAATATAACACAACATGAAGTAGGCTAAAATTGTTTCAACATGAATCTTGTTTCTTCATTCCCCTCAAGTCTACAACCGCAATTATATTGGTTTGATCATCAATTTCTTGGAAATGTATGCTTGCCTATGCTATGTCATATGTTATCGATTTCGTATTCCTGACATGCTTGCTCTGTTTGGAATGGCTACTTCAAGTTTTGGTACAAATCTTGATGGTTATGATTATGAATGATTTATTTGATTCTTCGCCATGAGAGGGAAATGCCTATGCTAAGATTACTGATGGCTGCACTTTGCTAACTTCCTCAACTGCTATCTTTTGCATTAAACTCTGATTGAAGTCGAAACAATGTCTATCCATTATAGATTTTTATACAGATTCTAGAAGAATGTCCTTCCTCAATTTAACGACTTTCATGATAATAACTTTTCTGACTATTTAATGTGTAATTGATATTAGCCTTGTCGAGAATATTCATGAGCAACTATTTCCTTCGCTTAAACTCCTAGCTAACCCTTCAAATTGTTTTACTCTCTTGTTGTATACATTAGATTGAGGAGAGAAAAGTAGAAGTATTAAAAAAATAAGGCAGCTACAGAAAAGTTGATGCAAGAAACAATAGAGAGAAAACAAGCAGAACTTGCTGCTCAAAAGGAATTATATACCAGTGCATTGAACGCAACCAAGGAGGATGAAGCATTAGCGGAGGCATGGGTCAATAATGAACCTCTAATTGAACTCGAGAGTCGGTTGAAAGAAGCTGGCAAATGTGAATCAATGCTGGTTCAAGCACTTGAGGAACGTTACGGCAGACCTTGACTAGGACTGAACAACAGGTACTTGAACCCAAAGCTCTTTTTTCTGTTTCTGTTCATTAATTATGTTCATCTGATTTCATGATTTTCTCTTGACATCCTTTTTCTTGAATAAACATTTATTATTGTATCAATTTTCGAATGTCTTATCTTATGTGCTATCTCTGTATGAGGGTTGTCCTGCTGTTGTACTGCAATAATTCTCTTTCTTCTGAGATCTCCGTTGTTTTGACGTTTCCGTACGCCACCAGATTTTTCATAATTCCATATTCATTAGCGTCCATATACTTCACAAAAGTATTTACTATATGCGATTATCGTTGGGTTTCAGTGATACAATAAAAAGACCCTAAACACAATTCAAGTTTTTGAAAGATAGTAAGATTGATCAATGGCTAGAATACCACAAGCTTAAAAATATCTAGTTGAGAGTGATTGTGAACTGACCCAACGACTAGTTCTCTGGCCATAACCTTGCCTTCGTGAACGATCAAAGACTCTGGCACCCAAACTATGCTCGAAGCTAGGACTGTTGAAGTCGTGTAGAAGAGTCATCCTGACTTGGTCTTACATCTTCTAGGTTTGCTTTAGGTAACTCTGTGATTGTGTGGACCGATCATTTTCTGTTAATGGCTTGTATGTGACCTGATAGGAAAATTAAGACGGTTCCAGTTTTGATTTCCTTCTCCCTTATATTTTGTGTGTGTAGTTTGCTCTGTTTCAGTCTGAATCAAATGAAACTGAACCGAAACTTCTTAAACCTTAAACCACGCTATCAATGTAAAAGTTCTGCTGAAAGGGGGATTCTTACTTTCTTTTCGTGGAACATGACTTCTTAAGTCTTGTAATGAAGATGTATTGATTTCTTCCAAGGCTTCAGTCTTTTAGTGCTTCATATTGATGTTGTTGCTCCATGTTGATTCCACTCATTCTTTCTTTCCTACAATGCCATGGAAGTATAAGGTCTTTCTTCTAGTTTTTATTTTTTGCAATGTTGTTCTAATACTCCGGAAACTGAGTAGAAGTACCAATTTCCTGTAAGTTAATGTCAACTTTGTCAAATCTAGGATGGTATGATATCACAGTTCTTCCAAATCATGAACGCAAGTGGACCTTCAAGGAGGGAGACGTTGCTATTCTATCATCCCAGAGGCCTGCTACAGGTTTGGAGAGCCTTCTGTATTTGTTCTCATAATCAAGTCTCGTATAGACACTTATGTAGTTTTTGTGTGTTTTGCTTATGTTAGTTATTTTGCATGGAGTGGTAATATTTATTTTCTATATTTAAGAAGCCAAATCTAGTAAGAGTAATAATTATATGGGTGCTAATAGAGGATGGAGATCCTGATGTTTCTGGATGTGTTGTTGGTTCTGTTAGACGATTTGTGCCTACTGTTACTCGTGATCCCCATGGAGCAATTCTTCACTTCTATATTGAGGATTCATCTGATTCCAATGGGTAAGAACTTTTAACCTTGATGATGTGTTCATATATAGTGAGGAATGCATACTTAGAATTAGCACCTGACCAAGTTTACTATGTACCTATCAGAAATTAAATGTTGCATAGAGTTGGGTTGTATCAATGAATGCATCAATGTCACCTATACTAGTTGACATCTTCAAGTAAAGTACAATAGAATCTATTATGTGGCCTATGATAAACCAATGGATTGTAACCTTTTGCTTATCAAACATTGTGGTATTAGTTATCACCCAATAGACTTCAGTTTTTCGCGATACCTGAATTATGATACCTAGAGGTCAAATATGTTTGTCTACCTTTTAAGATGGGATCTATATGACCACTTATGCAACTTGGTAAGAATTATGAGTGCCTATCAACAATGTAGTCATTTATAGGTTGAAAAGTTCAGGACGTTATGTGGGAAAGAACCCCACAATCCAAAAGCTGGCCCAATTAAGGGTGACATCTCAGGGCACTGAAATAAAACTTCCTATGAAAGGAGGAATGATAGGATGATTTATTATGAGAGTTTTGCTTCATCAACAATAATGTTCCTAGCCACTAGCGTTGGTGCGGTTTTAACTAACTTACCGTGAAAAACATGTCAGCTAGGATAAGTTTTTTGATAGTAGAATTTCGGATAGGATGCTGATACGACAACTTATTGTACTTGTTTTGATTGGCCCCTAATGCATGTGTGCCAGCCACACAAAACACGCCTTACAAATGTGTCTCCATGGATCTTGAACCCTTATTCTTGCATTATTAACTCTGAATATTGCTCTCAAGATTAGGCATTGGAAACTTTGTACTTGTACCAGATGTCATTGCTCTTTATATCTCCATTCATTTACTGTTTGAGTTAGTTTACTTTGTCGACATTTTTGTGTATTAGTGAAAAGTTCCTGCAACTTATGCCTATAGGCCCGGAGGGCGATCTTGGCAGTTGCTCTACTACTAGCTGAAAGTTGGTGTCAATGAGGAACTCTACAAGAAAACAAAGAGGGATCGGTAGATGGGGATTAAAAGTGATTTCAAAATTTTCTGAGAAAGTGACAACACAATAAATTCAACAAGAGCAACAGTAGCAACAACAACGGTAGCAATACTAACAACAGTAGTAAGAGCAGCAGCGATAGCAACAACAACAACGACAACAGGAGCAAAAATTAGAATAATGTATTTGTATTTGTGTATTTGTATTTGTGTATTTGTATTAGTATTATAATTGTATTCAATATATTTTTATTTGTAAATTGTATTTTTTTAAAAAATGGAAACATAATCAACAACATTTCAACACTGTTGTAAAATAATATTTTAACAACATTTCTAAATATTGTAAAATTTATTTACAATATTTTTAAATTATTGTTGATATTATAATTATAACATACAAATATTTATTACAATGTTTGGAAAACATGATTGAATAAAATATACAATATTTTGTAGAAGTTGTATAAACTCTTTTTATCAACAACGTGCCAAAATTGTTGTAAGATAATATTTTTACAACGTTTCGAAATATTGTAAAATTTATCTACAATACTTCTAAATTATTGTTGATATTATAATTACAACATACAAATATTTATTACAATGTTAGGCAAACATGATTGAATAAAATATACAACATTTTGTAAAAATAGTATAAACTTTTTTACAATATTTGTACAATGTTGTATAAAATATATGTATAATGTTTACTGAATGTGGTAGATATTATTTTTTACCACAGTTGCATAATGTTGTTGAAATTATATTTACAACATGTGCAATTTGTTTTAAAAGTATTGTTTACAATATTTAAAAAATGTCGTAGAAAAGTTTTGGTCAGATTTTAGAAATTTCAACAATGTTTATAAACTGTTATGAGAAGAACTTCTACAACATTTTTACAATGTTCAAATGAACATTGTGGAAGATATCCTCCTTTTTACAACCCTGGATATAACGACCTTCTATTGAACGTCGTAAAAGACCTTTTACAACGTTTTTTCAACGTTGTAAAAAGGGTTTTTTTTCTTGTAGTGTAGTCTTGCATACTGCCCACCAGTCCAACCTAGTTGTTCCCCGTCTAGGATAAGTAGTGAAATAAACTAGTTGAGCCTGACTTGTTAGGACAAATGGTTCGTATCCTTGATATCGATGCCGGTAGTTAATATCCACAAGACATGCTTGTCAATTTTCTAACCTTGATCTTGGATCGGATCGAACCAATCACAACAACACGATTCTAGCCGGCTCTATGCCGTAGTTATATGTCAACTCCATAATCTTCCGTAAAACGTCATAGAAATCATTGCCCGGATCGACATCTTTATATTTTATAGATCGAATACACAAACAACTATTTTTGGCCGAATCAAGATCCGAAAAGTTCTCTCTGATCGGAATATTTGTTGACTTGAACCTAAACCCATTAACACAATAGCTTGGCCAGATTTTGACGGAATAAATAGACCCCTTAGCTAGAGTTCTAATAGACTCATTCTCTAGTATTGCGTCCGGACGATCGACCTAAATACCATAAGATAAGAAATTAAATCCAGCGTTCCATTAATTACTGTGCAAAGTGCATATACGAAAAGTAATTACTGAGTATCTTACATATGCACTCAACCATGAAGGAAAATGATGTCTCATTTTCTGTTTCAGTTCTTCATTCGTTATGTACTGTCTACTCGACCTCACCTTATCATTAAATGTGCTGAAAATAATAACACATCGACCAATTAGTGTAATAATAATATTGGATACTATTACATTTATGATGATGTAAACATGGACGTATTAGTTACTTACCCCTCGAGCTTCTCCACTTCATCCTCGTCGTAGTTGAGTAATATATATAACTGAGTAGCCCTTAGTTCCTCATCATTCAGATATCTTTTCTTCATTTTCTCCGAAGGCTTTCCAAAAGCATTGAAGACTTTCAATATTGTATCATTAGATTCAAGATGTCTATTGTCATTTCTCAAAGCTCTTGTTCTATTAGTAGCAACATGTAGCTTGAAATACGTCGAGCAAAAGTTTGTAATCTCCTCGAGAACATAGGCTTCACAAATCGAACCCTCGACCCGAGCCTTGTTTTTTCACCTTTCTCTTCAGATGGTTCAAATACAGCTCAAACGGGTACATCCATCGATAACTGATGTGTCCACCAATACGAGCCTCGTAGAAAAGATGAATTAGCAAATGCTCTATGGAGTCAAAGAACCCAGGAGGGAACACCCTCTCAAGCTTGCACAGTATTACTGCAATGTCCTTCTCTTGCTTTTCTAGACGATCGACAAGCAACTTAGTAGAACAAAGATCTCTGAAGAATATGCTCAGCTGTGTCAACGGATCCCAAACGACCTACGATGATAATTTCTGAAATGCGATCAGAATTAACCTCTCCATAAATATGTGACAGTCGTGGCTCTTCATACCCGTCAGTTTGTTCTCCTTCAGGTCGAAGAATCTTCTTAAATTTGACACATATCCGACAAGAAATTTTAAGCCCTGAATCCACCTACAAAGTCTCCCTTTATCCTCCCTATCTACTGAAAAAATTGCCTTAGGCTGCTTATACTTTCTATTGCCTTCCTTTATCAAATGCAACGCAGGACGTCTACATATATCTTCCAAGTCCAACCTGGCCTTGGATTTTCTTTTATTTTTTTCTTTACGTCCATCACAGTATTAATTATGTTATCAAACACATTCTTCTCGATATGCATGGCATCAAGGTTATGTCTGATCAGATTAGTGCTCTAATATGGCAGGTCCTAGAATATACTTCTTTTCGTCCAATTATGGGTGTGACCAAATTCATCACACTAGTATCCCTTTGTAGGATCTTCGATAGCACATGGAAAATTCTTGACCTCCTCCCATATCGTGTCTCCAATCCACCTTTGCGGTGGATTGGCCTTCTCCACAACGTCGACATGAAAGCATTCATGTTCCTCCGGAACGGATAGTCCTTCGACAGGAACTGTCGATGATAATCGAAGAAGCACGATTTTCCTCCGTGTTTCAAACGGAAAGCCTTCGTGCTGTCCATGCAATATGGACATGAGAGACGACCATGAGTGCTCCATCTAGATAACATTCAATAGGCCGAAAAGTCATTGATGGTCCACATCAGTGCGGCCCTTATCTAAAAATTCTGCTTTCTAGAAACATCGTAGGTGTTGGCACCTACTTCCCACAGCTGATTCAACTCATCTATTAATGGCTGTAAATACACATCGATGTTCCTCTTCGGATAGTTTGAACCTGGGATAATAACGGTGAGAAACATATACGGAGTCTTCATGCACATCTAAGATCGTACATTGTACGGAGTGACAATCACAAGTCAACATGAATACTGGGATCCCAAAATTCCGAATGGGGTAAAATCGCCAGAGAAGAGACCCAATCTGACATTACGCGGATCCGAAGCAAAATCTGGATACTCTCAATCAAAGTGCTTAAATATTTTTCCATCAGATGGGTGATCCAACACTCCTTCGATCTGTTTCCGTCTGTGCCAACTCAAGTTTTCTGCAGTCTCCTTCACCATAAACAACATCTGCAACTGCGGCGTCAACGACAAGTAGTGCATCGAGTCGGCAGGCTTCCTTGCACTGGGAGTCCTACTTGAACATGTTGCCTTGTAGCGATCAGTACCACAAAATCTGCGCGCATCTTCATCCTTGTCGTCTTTATAGTATAACATGAACCCATTGCGACATCCATCGATTTTCTCATATCCCATCCATAGAGATCTCACCATCCTCTTAGACCGGTAGAAGTCTGTAGGTAACTTTGCACCTTTCGGCAAGATCTCTATAATCAACTCGATGATTCGATTGCAGCATCCTTAAGACATGTTGAAGTTGGACTTGATGCTCAGCAGTCTTGTAACTACCTCCAACAATGAATGATCCTCACAACCAGGATATAAAGGAGTCCTTACATTCTCCAGCAACTCCATGAACTTCGCAGCATCGGCATTCGGTGCCCCCTCAGCCGTATCATGATTGTCCGGATCGAAACTAGGCCCTGCAGTGTCGAAAACCATGTTCACCCACCCTTCATTGTAACCAGCATGGTCATGGACATCCATATACGGCAAATTAGGCTCCAGCTCTGATGCTAAAGGCACAAGTTCTCCTTGTGAGGTCCACTGATAGTAATTCGACATGAAACCACTCGAGTACAAATGATATGTCATGTCCACTTTTGGATGATATTTCATGTTGCGACATCTCACACATGGACACTGAATTTTGGTACGGTCCATGTACTAAGGGAACGCCTTGGCGAACTACAGGAACTGCTCTACTCCCTGTATAAATTCATTATGTACACCACACCTATCATCAGGATAACGATTGTACATCCACGAACTATGCCACAAATATTAATTCATATCCATTAATTGACTATAATTCTGCAAAGATAGATATACATTATTCGAGTATATTCCAAATGGATGCATAGACACATGAGTATTAAATGAGTGTCATCACATGTTCAACAAGAAGGCCCCTTCTCTGACCCCCCCTCTACTTCCCTGCTTCTCATTCGACTCTCTCAACATCCTATTCTGCATCATAGGATATCTTTCTCGACCTTAGCCTAGAGAAGTATGAAAATATTAATATTAACCAAGGTTCACAATATCGGTATTGGTATCTAAATCGGTATTGGTATCATTTACGGTTAATATCATGAATCTCATGGCTTCCGCTAGTAGAGGAAAATATAAAGCCAAAAGTGAAGCAGAGCTTCATATTCAAAATATTAGAAGTAAAAAGTTTTCAATTTGTGGTAGTCCAATCAAAAACTTTTTACTTCTGATGTTTTGAATTTGAAGCTCTGCTTCACGTTTGATTTTACATTTTGCTCTGCTAGAGAAAGCCATGAGATTCATGATATCAACCGTAAATGATGCCAATAGCGATTCCGATACCAATATCGATACTGTGAATCTTAGTTAGTATTAATATTTTCACACTTCTCTAGGGTAAGGTTGAGGTAGATATCATATATGATGCATAATAGTCGGTTGAATGATCCGAATGAGAAGAAAGGAAGTAGAAAGGCTCACTATATACACTCGAGGATACTTACTCTATACACTCTAGGATACTACGATATACTACTAGTATACTCACTCTACACACTCTTATTTATGCAAGCCTTTTGAGATAATCAACGTTATACTAGATTTTCGAAAAAATCTATAACTCTGATAGGCCCAAAAGGCTTGTAAGTAAATTTAATTTCTAGAGAAGGGTTAAAAATAGTGTACCAATCATACCTACACTTCTAGGATACTCTATACACTCTAGGTAGTAGGATACTTCGTAGCAAGAGTAGGTAATCCCCAATATCTTAGGATACTTTATACACTCTAGGTACTAGGATACTCTATACACTCTAGAGGATACTCTATAGGTACTAGAATACTCTATACACTCTAGGTACTAGGATACTCTGTACACTTCTTAGGATACTCTATACACTTCTAGAGGATACTCTATATGTACTAGTATACTCTATACACTCTATGTACTAGGATACTCTATACACTTCTTAGGATACTCTATACACTCGAGGTACTTGGATACTCTATAAATTCTAGATTAGGTAATCCCTAATATCTTAACCTAAATTAGGATTCACATTACCTATCCTAGTTAAGTCCTTACCTATACATTAGAGTTGGTAATACCTTAACTATGTTACTACTAGGTAAAAACCCCAAGTCATTTTGATAACCCGCACCCTAACCCCAAATGTGAATCAAGTATTCACATCAAGATAGCAATGACAGTGTCAACGTGTTTGTAAGTCGTATGTGTCCACGTGTTGTCCACGTGTTTGTATGTCGAGTATGTCCACTTGTCTGGGTATCTGTGTCTGTGTCTTAGTGCGTGAATGTTTGGGTCCGTGTCCATGTTCATGTTATGGAAATTAAGGAAGTGTGTCGGTGTCATATCAGTGAGTGTGTTAGTGTCATATCAGTGAGTGTGTCAGTGGGAGATAGGGTTAGGGTTAGGTATACCTGGACGGGGTCAGGTCAGGGTCGCCGGTACGGAGTAGGGGACGAGGGAGATCGGCGGTGGAGGTGCGGCGACGAGGTCACCAGGGGGCGAGGGGGTCGTCGGCGCAGGGGACGAAGGAGAATTGGGTCGCCGGAGGGAGGGGTCGCCGGGGGGAGGCCTTGCCAGAGGGGAGGAGCTCGTCGGCGGAAGGGATCGCCGGAGATGAGAGGGGGAGGGGGAGAGAAATTTGGGGCTAGAGGCGGGAGATCGAAAATTTGGGTGAAATAAAATGAAATCGATCGGGTTCCTAGAACCCTATATGAAAGTTTTTAGCGACGTCTGAGAGAGACGTCGCTCGATGTCGCTGTTCACTAATAGGATAGCGACGTACTTGATTAAATGTCGCTGAATAAAATAAATTAGCAACGTTTTGCGGCAAAATCGCGACTTGTTCTTTCCAAACCATAATTCTAGTCGCTAAATGTCGCTAAACCTCGCTGATAGGGATGTTCAGCGACGTCATTTTCATACGTCGCTAAATATATAAAACATAGCGACATTTTTAACTGGAGTTGCTAATCTCGTCGCTAATTTGACATATTTTGGTAGTGTTACCCACCAACCTCTGGTATCTTTCGGTGTCAACAGGAATATTTCCTTCTCCCCAAAGTTTTTCATTAAAATCCATGGGGGTGTTGGCTGGTCGATAATTACTTATTCTTGTTTCTCGCAATAGATCGAGAATGTATTTCTGCTGTGAAACCATAATTCCTTTCTTCGATCGAGCAACCTCCATACCAAGAAAGTATCTCAAGGACCCTAAGTCCTTGATTTCAAAGTCTGTAGCAAGTCTCTCTTTTATTCTTCTCATTTTAACTGTATCATCTCCAGTGAGGACAATATCATCTACATTAACAATCAAGGCAATAAATTTTCCATCTGAGGGAAATTTGGTGAATAAAGTGTGATCAACTTGTCCATGAGTGTACCCTTGGTTCTTCATAACTGAGTAAATCTTTCAAACCAAGCTCTCAGAGATTGTTTTAAGCCATAAAGAGACTTCTTCAACATGCATATCTTTGATCCAAATTTGTCTTCAAAGCCATGAGGACTATCAACGTATACTTCTTCTTCTAGGTCACCATTGAGGAAGACATTTTTAACATCCAACTGATGTAAAGGCCAATCCAGGTTAGCCGCAAGAGATAAATGTATTCTGACAATGTTCAATTTTGCAACATGAGCAAATGTCTCTGAGTAATCTTTGTCATAGGTTTGAGTGAAACCCTTAGCCACCAAGCGAGCCTTATACCTTTCAACTGACCCATCCAAATTATACTTCACAGTAAACACCCACTTACATCCTACGCTTTTCTTACCAACTGGTAGTGTCATGACTTTCCAAGTTTTATTCTATTTAAGAGCTTTCATCTCCTCAAATACAACTTTTCTTCACTTCGAAACTTCTAGATCATCCTGTACATTCTTTGAAGTCTCTACACTAGACAATTGGGAGGTGAAGGCATAAAAAGATGAAGACAAGTTTGAATATGATATAAAATCGGACACAGAGTATTTAGGGCAAGATCTAATAGATTTTTTAACAGCTATGGGATCATCTATATTAGGATACATGATACGACTAAGAGACAGAGATAGACTTACCTTTTCTTTTCTTAGGAGGTTGATTATTTTCCGGTTCAGAAACATGACAGTGTTGAGATGTGGACACATCCGCTTCTTTATGGTTCTTCCTCACAAACACCTTTACTTTCGAAGTCTTGTTTCCTACTTCGAATATGTTCTCTTTAGATGACTATTCATTTTGTGGCATTTCAATTAGTTCACCATTATCATCTTCAAGATTCTTACTATTTTTCCATGAGAAAGTATAGGCTTGGATTTATCGAGCTCCAAACTCATAGTAGGAGTAGGTTCAGATAATGAATCATGGCCATTATTTTTTCCATGAAAAAGTGTAGGCTCGGATTCATCGAGTTCCTTACTCATAGTAGGAGTAGGTTCAGATAATAAATCATGGCCATTTTCTGTTGGTGTAGAAGTACAAGTCTTAGAATTTTGAAATATAGGCAAGGACAAGTTATTTAAAAAACTTATGTTCTCAGTTTGAAATGAGTCTTCCTTTAAGTTCCCTCCTGAAGATGAGTATCATAAAAAAAGGTTGGTTTTCAAAGAATATGACATCTATAGTGACAAACAATTTTTTTTATCAAAACATTTATATCCCTTCTGGTGGAGAGTACCCTACAAAAACATATTTTATAGCACATGGTTCGAGTTTGCCAGTATTCTTATGTTCATGAACAAATGCTGTGCAACCAAATTTTTTTAATGTCAAACCAGTTGAAACACGAGTAACAGAAAAACATTCTTTGAAAACATGAATAGGAGTTTGAAAATTGAGAACCTTTGAGGGCATTATTGTTGGAACTGGGGATTCCCATGACCCTTACTTTGGTGTGCATATTGATCAATAGAAAGTTAAACAGATTTAATACGTATTCTAACCCTTCATAGACGGAAACTAGGATTCATGAATTATACCTGCGGCAGGAAGAAGACAAGTAGTTCATGGCAATCTCGAGCGGACGACCCCAAGATCTTCTGCACGTATTCCTTTCTCGAGTTGGACGTCGTGTGGGCGACGATCTCCCAACCTTTTCTTCTTCTTGGCATCTTTCTCTTTCTCTCCTTACGTGAATCATGAATTTAAAGAAAGCTTCAGATTTTTTTGATCAGTCATTTGGCGGCCAGAGAATAGAAGATATATATAGTCTACGGCAGGGACCATGAAGAGAAATTAGGGTTAGGCCTTCTAATGGATTTGGATATCCTGTGTTCAGTCCAAACACACAATCTAGGCCCATTAACAATAGCTCTGTCCACTAATGAGCTATTGTTGCACTATCTTCCTAATCCCAAATTATGTTTGTGGGCTCCTTTTATTATATGCTCGTTTGGCTCCCCATATTAAGATATCGAATGTCCGTCGATCAAATTAAGTTACTGACAACTATATTGATTCGACATCTTTTATCCTTAAGTAGTACTGTTCAACTTTATTTGTCATGTCGGATATAATCCACCTGCAGGGTTTACATGACAATCTTTATGAGCTCCTTAAGGGGACATCATCAAATATTGGGACATGGATTCCATTTATAATCAACTGCCCATCATACATATAATGTTATTACCCAATTTATAGAGGTTGTTGATCCATAATGAATCTCACTCTTTTATGAGTCAAAGTAATGCACACTGCATATACATTGTCTGTTATTATATCTAGATTAAGAGCACAAGAATCCATAATAACAGAGGTGTTTGTTCTCTTTTATAGTCAGTACAAAGAGAACAACCTCAAGTGGCCATGTTCAATACACACAAAGTGTACTAGTGTAAACCTATAGTCAAGATAGACTAATATCAGATTACACTACAACCTTTCCAATAGATTGTCCAAGTCCATGTAGGTTGTGAACTATTTATATATTCCATAGGGAACTGATAATAAGATCTTCTGTGTGACACCACACACCATATTATCTACAATATAGAATATCAAACATTTGCATTAACACTTACAACAAATACAAGATGCAAACATTTGTCCATATGATTCTCATTCAAAATTTAAGGAATAAGGTTACTACAAAAATGATGCTTTTAGTATATAACCCTAACAATTATGTTAATAAAATATATAGCAGTTAAAATTACTTCACCCTACAAATAATTTGGTACTTTATTTGAGAAGAGTAAAGCTATAGACACCTCCAATAAGTGTCTATTTTTTCTTTCTGCAACTCCGTTTTGTTGGGGAGTATTAGGACATAAATTTTGATGCACAATTCCATTTTGAAGAAAAAATCACCTAAAATTGTGTTAAAGTAATCACTGCCATTGTCACTTCTAAAAACTTGAATAGTTGTCTGAAATTGATTTTGCACCATTTTAAAAAAAATCCTTTACAGCCTGACAAATGTCGGATTTCTCCTTTAACAAGTATACCCAACATACTCTTGAATGATCATCTATAAATGTGATATAGCATTTTTTGTGAGAAAGTGTACTTGTACGATTAGGGCCCCAAATATTACTGTGAATAATAAAAAATGTTTTGATGGTTTACAAAGCTATATTGGAAAATGGGAACGATGATGTTTTGCAAATTTATATGCCTCACATTTAAACAAAGACATATCTTTGTTACAAAATAAATTAGGAAACAAGTGTTTTAAATAACGAAAACTAGGATGATCTAATCGTAAATGCCATAATATAATGTTGTCATCATTATTCGGAACAAACAAAGACTCAAAGCAGGAACTTGTCGGTTTGGAAGGTAGTTATGATTTAGGTCCAATGTCGAAGTAGTAGAGTCCTCCATTCTCCTTAGCACTACCAATAATCTTCTTCGAGTTCAAATCCTGAAAAACATAGTGAGAACAAAAAAAGGTAGTTTGACATTTTTTGTGAGCTAATTTACTGACATACAATAGGCTACAAGATAGATTTGAAACATGAAGGATATCTTTAAGAGTCAACATCGGAGACAACACAACTGAACCTTTATCTGCAATGGATGAAAAATAGCCATCTGGGACTTATTTTTTGATTTTTGACATAGGGACTATATGAAGAAAACATAGTAGATTCACTTGTCATATGATCGGTTGCACCTGAATCTACTATCCAAGTGTAGTTGGGACTGACACTAAGAAAAACAGAATTACCTTTTTGTGCTATAGAGCAAGAAGGAGTTTTAGATTTGAGAAGTTTGAACGGTTTGTCTAGTTGTTCCGTTATAAGTGAAAGATGAGTTAAAGAAGATTGATGCCCTTGATCTGAATTACTATCCTGAAATGCACGACCCTCATTATCACTTTTTTCTTCCAGTTCGGAGGCTTGTCGTGGAGCTTCCAACATGTTTCACGCGTATGCCATGCGCGTTTGCAGTGATCAAACCAAGGTTTATCCGACTTCTTACTTTCGTTGAAATACGTTGTCTCTGAAAGAATTTCCGTCTCCATTGGCGCCGCCTTCACCACGGCCAGTACCGTCGCCAGCTCCGCAACCAGCGCCTCCATCAGTGCCAGCACCGCAACCAGCACCACTACCATCGCCATGGCTTGCTGCGCCGTTCCCACGACCTGCTTCGTCTTCTGTCGCGAAGGAGTTTTCGTTATTTGTTAAGCCGGTTAGGGCTTGCTGCCATCTATTGGAATTGGCCATTGAGAGCCTAATCGAGTTAATGGAAAACTTTACAAACCCTAGCTTAGGGAACCTGGCTGTGATACCATATTAGAAAATAAGTCGTGAATGCTTTCTTGTTTATTCTTCAGCCCCAAGGCTGGTTTAAATAGAAGAAATACAATCGATGTCTATCATTGAATCAAGGAAAAGTTTATTACAATCATTATCCATCCTTGAATCAAGGAGAAGTTTATGCAAAGAAAAACTAAATGAAAACATAAAATCTTCTCTAATAATAACTAATAACAAGATAAGAGAGAATCAATGGATTCTCCAATATATATATATATATATATATATATATATATATATATATATATATATATATATATATATATATATATATATATATAATGAGGTCATAGCCTATCGGTTAAGATGGAGGCATCTCCTAGGAGGTTGCTAGTTCGAGCAATGGGGTACCACTTAATTCTCTCTAGGGGATTAAGTGGGTGGTGTTGGGTGCAGAACATGTGCGGTCCGTAGGAGGCAGGAGCGCTGCGACTACAGTTGTATGAGGCCTTCGGATGGGAGAGGTGCTTGCGGGCTGTGGATTGTATATAGGCATTCGGGTTGGAATTGGTTGTAAGCCTCTCGAAGGGACTTGAATAATATCTCTCTCTCTCTCTCTCTCTCTCTCTCTCTCTCTCTCTCTCTCTATCTATCTATATATATATATATATATATATATATATATATATATATATATATATATTAAAATATATATATATATGTATAATATATATATATTTTTTAATATATATATATATATATATATATATATATATATATATATATATTGGGTTCCTTTGCATTTGAGGTGATCCCATCTCTTAAATTGTTGCATCCGCCCCTGCCAACTAGATATCGAAAATAGACCAACGTAGATCAATCACAAGCATTATTTTGCTACTATACCAAGGCTTGATCATTTCTTTCTTATATTTCGATCTACGGTAAGAAACTTAAAGTCTTTCATGGCAAGCTAAGCTAAGCCAACTACATTCTAAGCATCTGCATGCATTAACTACATGACTTTTTTTAATCCCTAATTCGGATCATAGGACAAATGCATATGCCTAGCCTTCCTTTGAACGCCTTGTTGGAGTGGGTGGGGTTCCCAACCTATGTGGAGAAGACCCCGGAGTGCGACGAGCGCCGTTCGTGTGTCGAAGAAGCTCGGGAAGTAGGCGACGCGGAGTCGCTGCTGCTGTTGAAGACCCGGAGGGAGGTTCTGGAATGAGGCAGCCGAGTTCGGGTCGAACTTGGTCCCAGGCCGAGTTCTGGCCGAACTCGGTCTGGCTCTTCCAGAAGTTGGTCGTCCAGTGCTGTTTGCCCGACACAGAGTTCTGGCCGAACTCTGTGTCGTCGGGGGCTGAAGCGGGATTTCGGGTGAGTTTTCACCATTGGATCTAATCCAACGGTCCAGGTTGGTTGCGGGATTGGGGAGTTAAGTTGGGTTTTTCCAACCCTAATTCATTACGCCATATCGCAACGTAACACAACTTGGAGAGAGAAGGAGGCAAGAGTGCCATTACAACTTCGGAAGAGAAGACGGAGGATTGAAGGTCGTTTTCGAAGGAGATCGTGTTTCGGGTAATCTCTACTCGTCGTTCTCGCTCTTCGTAGCCTTGTAATCATTGTTCTTAACTCTGAGTGTTGTGGGGATCCGATTTGGATCGGGAGGAGTTTGTAGAGGGTGTAATTCTTCTATTCCATTAGTGGAGGCTTCTCAGGGTTGGACTCTGATCGTCCCGTGGTTTTTCCCGCAAGGGTTTTCTACGTCAAAAATTCTCTGTGTCTGCGTGGATTGTTTTGTGTAGTTGTTTTTGGGTTCGTGCGTTGTATTGCTCGGTCCTCTCGCAGGTACTCTCCGGTTTGGGGAAAGGTTTTCGTGCTTCTTTTCCAACAGAGTGGTATCAGAGCCAGGTTCTGGAATTCAGAAGGAGTGTCAGTAGTTGACAGAAAAACCAGAGAGGAGAGATGGACGCGAAGCTGGTGTGCATGGTGAACCTGAACGGCACCAATTATCACTATTGGCGGAGCAAGATGAAAGATTTGCTATTTGTCAAGAAGCTGTATCTACCCGTGTTTGCGTCCGAGAAGCCCAGTGATAAATCCAAGGAGGACTGGACATTCGAGCACATACAGGTGTGTGGGTACATACGGTAGTTTGTAGACGAAAACGTGTACAACCACGTTGCCAATATTGAGCACGCGAAGACGTTGTGGGATAAGCTGGAATCCTTGTATGTGAAGAAGACCGGGGTAAACAAGTTGTTCCTGATCCGGACGATGATGGGTCTGCGATACAAGGATGGGGCGTCTATTTCGGATCACTTGAGTGAGTTCCAGGGCGTGGTTGACCAGCTATCTTCTATGGGAGTCAAGTTCGACGATGAAGTTCAGGGACCGTGGCTGCTGTGTACATTGCCAGACTCGTGAGAGACCGTACGAGTATCTATGATCACTTCTGCTCCAGAGGGCATGGTCAGTCTGTAGTTTGCCAAGAGCGGGGTGTTGAATGAAGATATGCGGAGACGTTCTCAGGGCACTTCATCTACATCCCATCACTCAGAGGCATTGGTTTCAGAGAGCCGCGAAAGGGGCAAAAGCAGGGGTCCAGGTGGTGGCAGAGACAAGAGCAGGGGGAAGTCCAAGGGTCGTTACGAGGACTCAGAGTGTTACCATTGTGGTAAGAAGGGCCATATCAAGCGGAATTGTTTCGCTTGGAAGAGGGAGAAGAAGGGCGACAAGGGAAAGCAAGAAGAGAACACTACAGCGACGGCCTCGATGCATGGAGGCGATGTGATCATCGTAGGTGATGAGGTTATTACTAACCTCGTCTGCGACGACAATTCTTGGCTGGTGGACTCAGGGGCTTTAGCACATGTATCTCACAACAGGGCACTGTTTGTCACTTACACGACAGGCGACTGTGGCATGTTGAAGATGGGCAACGGAGATGTGTCGAAGGCGGTTGCCATTGGAGATGTGCATTTGAGAACGAAGATGGGTGCGGTTCTTATTCTCAAAGATGTTCGTCATGTCCTTGATATCCGTTTCAACCTGGTGTCGGTTGGAAGGTTGGATGACGAGGGATTCTTCAGTCTCTTCGGGAACAGTCAGTGGAAGCTTTCCAGGGGTTCGTTGGTGATTGCCAGAGGAAGCAAGAAGTCCGATCTCTACTATTTAGAGGGGAGCGCACAGGGGGCACAGGAGGTGAACGCAGTCAGTGATGCGTCTACCGAGTTGTGGCACAGGCGGCTCGGCCATATCAGCGAGAAGGGGATGAGCTACTTGGTGAACAGGAAGGTGATTCCAGGGCTCAGGTCTACAAAGTTGGAGAAGTGCACGCACTGTTTAGCTGGAAAGCAAAATATGGTGTCTTTCCAAAGTCACCCAAGTTCGAGGAAGCCGGCGTTGCTCGAGTTGATTCACTCGGATGTCTGCGGTCCTATGAAGGTAAAATCTCTTGGTGGTGCTTCTTACTTTATAACCTTTATGACTGTTCCAGGAAGGTTTGGGTCTATGCCTTAAAGACCAAGGATCAGGTGCTGCCTACTTTCAAGGAGTTTCAGGCCTCTGTTGAAAGGGAGACGGGCAAGAAGTTGTTGTGTGTTCGGTCCGACAATGGTGACGAATACATCGGTCCCTTTGATGCGTATTACAGAGAGCAAGGGATACGACACCAGAAGACTCTGCCCAAGACACCTCAGCTCAATGGTGTAGCGGAGCGCATGAACAGGACACTGATGGAGAGGGTGCGGTGTTTGCTGTCAGAAGCAAACTTGCCGGGCAGTTATTGGGGTGAGGCTCTTCTTACAGCTGCTTATGTTATTAATTTGTCTCCTAGTGCTCCTTTGCAGGGTGATGTGCCTGACAAAGTATGGTACGGCAAAGAGCCGTCATACAATCACCTGCGGGCGTTTGGTTGTAAGGCCTTCGTGCATGTACCGAAGGATGAGAGGACCAAACTTAAGCCGAAGACGAGGCGATGTGTCTTTGTCGGCTACGGTCGGGATAAGTTTGGCTATAGACTCTATGACCCAGTAGAAGGAAAGCTCTACAGAAATAGGGACGTGGTATTCGTCGAGGATCAGACCATGACCAACACTCAGGATTTCGAGATGCCTTCTGAGGCTGAGGAATTGCCTGAGTTAGAGTTATTTTGCTTCGAGCAGTTTCCAGAGGACATCGTAGAGGATCCAGTTATGGGGGAGCCGGTACATGGAGTTGCTTCCAACCTTGATCATCAGCCTGCTGATGGTGGTCAGGGTGTCCTTCAGGAGGATGAGCATGTCGGAGAGGCAGTTCCTGAAGGGGAGGAGGCTATCGGTATACAGCCAGCACCAGTGGTTCCTTTGAGGAGGAGTGACAGAGATCGTCGACCATCTATGAGATACTCACCGAATGAGTATGTGCTATTGACTGAAGGGGGAGAGCCCGAAAGCTTTGCAGAGGCTATGGAAGACGAACACAGGCAGGAGTGGATGGAGGCTATGCAGGAGGAGATGAGTTCCTTGCACACCAATTCCACTTATGATCTGGTATGGTTGCCAAAGGGCAAGAAGGCTTTGAAGAATCGATGGGTGTTTAGAGTGAAGCAGACGGATGATGCTACTCGCCCTCGATACAAAGCGAGGCTGGTAGTCAAAGGCTACGATCAGCGGAAAGGCGTGGATTATGATGAGATCTTTTCGCCTGTCGTCAAGCATTCGTCTATTCGGGTGGTGCTAGCATTAGCAGCCAGTCTCGACTTGGAGGTCGAGCAGATGGACGTGAAGACGACATTCCTCCACGGTGATCTTGAGGAGTTATACATGGAGCAGCCAGAGGGATTCTGTGAGAAGGGCAAGTCACATTTGGTCTGCCGGTTGAGGAAGAGCTTGTATGGTCTGAAGCAGGCCCCGAAGCAGTGGTACAGGAAGTTCGAGTCGTTTATGGGGGAGCATGGCTATGCATGGACGACGTCGGATCATTGTACATTTGTGAGGTATTTTGCCGAGGATGATTTCATCATTTTGTTGCTCTATGTTGATGATATGCTATTAGTGGGTCGGAATGCCACTAGGATAGCGGAGCTGAAGCACCAACTGGGCGCGGCCTTCTCTATGAAGGATTTGGGCGCAGCGAAGACTATTCTTGGGATGGAGATCAACCGAGAGAGAGAGTCCAAGCTGCTACACTTGTCCCAAATGAAGTACATTCACTGAGTACTTCAGCGTTTCGGGATGGACGGGTCGAAGAAAGTGAGTTCCCCCCTCGCGGCTCACTTTAAGCTCACTGAGGAACAGTGTCCATCTACCGAGGATGAAAAGGAAGATATAGAGCGGGTTCCATATGCCTCAGCTGTGGGAAGCCTTATGTATGCCATGGTGTGTACGAGGCCAGATATTGCTCATGCAGTTGGTACGGTTAGCAGGTATCTTTCAAATCCTGGAAGGGTACATTGGAGTGCGGTCAAGTAGATTCTACGTTATCTTCAGGGCACTGCTGGTTGGAAACTTTCCTTTGGTGGTGACGAGCCAAAGATGGTTGGGTATACCGACGCTGATATGGCTGGAGATGTAGACACGAGGCGATCGACTTCAGGCTACGTGATGATGTTTGCGGGAGGAGCAGTGTCGTGGCAGTCGCGGTTGCAGAAGTGTGTTGCCTTATCGACGACAGAGGCAGAGTACATTGCGGCGACGGAGGCTTGCAAGGAGCTGTTGTAGATGAAGAAGCTGTTGCAGGAAATAGGACTAAAGCAAGAGCAGTACACTTTGCTTTGCGACAGTCAGAGTGCTATCTACCTTGTGAAGAATCAGACGTTTCATAGCCGGTCCAAGCACATCGAGACCCGGTATCATTGGATACGGGATGTGGTTGAGAAGAAGGACGCGGAGCTTGAGAAGGTTCATACAGATGACAACTGAGCTGATATGTTCACGAAGATTCTACCAAGGGAGAAGTTTGAGTACTGCAGGCAGATCGTCGGGATGACGATATCCTCCCCATAGTTGTGAAGGGGGAGATTTGTTGGAGTGGGTGGGGTTCCCAACCTATGTGGAGAAGACCCCGGAGTGCGACGAGCACCGTTCCTGTGTCGAAGAAGCTCGGGAAGTAGGCGACGCGGAGTCGCTGCTGCTGTTGAAGACCCGGAGGGAGGTTCTGGAATGAGGCAGCCGAGTTCGGGCCGAACTCGGTCCCAGGCCGAGTTCTGGCCGAACTCGGTCTGGCTCTTCCAGAAGTTGGCCGTCCAGTGCTGTTTGCCCGACACAGAGTTCTGGCCGAACTCTGTGTCGTCGGGGGCTGAAGCGGGATTTCGGGTGAGTTTTTACCATTGGATCTAATCCAACGGTCCAGGTTGGTTGCGGGATTGGGGAGTTAAGTTGGGTTTTCCCAACCCTAATTCATTACGCCATATCGCAACGTAACACAACTTGGAGAGAGAAGGAGGCAAGAGTGCCATTACAACTTTGGAAGAGAAGACGGAGGATTGAAGGTCGTTTTCGAAGGAGATCGTGTTTCGGGTAATCTCTACTCGTCGTTCTCGCTCTTCGTAGCCTTGTAATCATTGTTCTTATCTCTGAGTGTTGTGGGGATCCGATTTGGATCGGGAGGAGTTTGTAGAGGGTGTAATTCTTCTATTCCATTAGTGGAGGCTTCTCAGGGTTGGACTCCGATCGTCCCGTGGTTTTTCCCGCAAGGGTTTTCCACGTCAAAAATTCTCTGTGTCTGCGTGGATTGTTTTGTGTGGTTGTTTTTGGGTTCGTGCGTTGTATTGCTCGGTCCTCTCGCAGGTACTCTCCGGTTTGGGGAAAGGTTTCCGCGCTTCTTTCCCAACACGCCTCGCTTTGATATATCTTACCTTGTTTTAGCATGATATTTTTTTTAATTAATGAGGATGATTGTGTTTCTTTAAATTCTTTAACCATGAGCAATTAAACTCAACTATAATTACAATCATAGTCATACATATATAGAAGGAAGACCAATACTAACAGCACTACACAAAGTATTAATTACTGTCACCATTTTCTGTAATTATATGTTCATAGTCACCACCAGGACTATAAAAAAATGACAGCTCTCGCAGATCTTAGAAATGTTAAAATTTATGCAGTCCTAAACCGTAAGTATTGTCAAATTTTTTGCAATTCTAAATAAAAATTGTCAAAATTTTGAGTCCTGAATATGCACAGAATTGTCAAAATTTTACCATTCCAAAACTCCTAAAATAATGACAGTCTATTAAAATTTTATGTAGTGCTCTTAATATTGTCTAAATAAAATTCAATCAACAAATAAAAA
Organism: Iris pallida; assembly: GCA_029216955.1. Taxonomy (NCBI): domain Eukaryota; kingdom Viridiplantae; phylum Streptophyta; class Magnoliopsida; order Asparagales; family Iridaceae; genus Iris; species Iris pallida. Next base: position 38,786,088 of record JANAVB010029819.1, read on the forward strand.
AAGAATTATAGTCAATAACATTTGGGTAGTGTGAACTAGAACACCAAACCCTCAACCTCCCTATGTTATGCACTCAAACCTTTCTTAGCAATTGTTGAGTAAGTTAAGGTGGTCCAAATGAGTTTGGGACGACTACTACTTCCTCCCTCCCTTCCACTTACTTTCCTTCCCACTCACTATAAATACATGCACTCTTCAAACAGACACATATATAACTCTCTCTCACACACACACTTGAGTCTCATATAAACATAGCATAGTTGTTTGTTTGTTCACTTCCAATGGCACCACAGCTGAGCTTCTCCGTCCGGCGCAAGGAGGCGGTGCTGGTGGCTCCTGCCGCCCCGACGCCGCATGAGTTCAAGATGCTCTCCGACATCGATGATCAAGAAGGCCTACGATTCCAGATCCCGGTCATCCAGTTCTACCACAACAATCATACTACTACGGACCACCCTGCCAAGGTCATAAGTCATAAGGGAGGCTCTAGCCAAGGCTCTGGTGTTCTACTATCCCTTCGCCGGCCGCCTCAGGGAATTAGACCGGAACCGGAAGCTCATGGTCGAGTGCACTGGCGAGGGCGTCGTCTTCATCGAGGCTGACGCCGACGTCCGCCTCGACCAGTTCGGGGAGGAGCTGCAGCCTCCCTTCCCCTGCCTCGAGGAGCTCCTCTACGACGTGGAGGGATCCGGAGGCGTACTCAACTGCCCGCTGCTCCTCATTCAGGTGACCCGCCTCGCCTGCGGTGGCTTCGTCTTCGCCCTCCGCCTCAACCACACCATGTCCGACGCACCCGGTCTGGTCCTCTTCATGAACGCCGTAGCCGAAATCGCCCGACGAGGAGGAGGAGATGGCACAGCCACCGCGAGCATCCCTCCGGTTTGGAGGAGGGAGCTGCTAGACGCTCGGAATACCCCCCGCCCCACGTGCGTCCATCGAGAGTACGACGTCGTGCCGGACACGAGGGGCACCATCGTCCCCCTCGACGACATGGTCCACCGGTCCTTCTTCTTCGGCCCCACAGAGGTCTCCGCGCTCAGGAGGAAGCACCTCCCGGCCCACCTGCGCGGCTGCTCCACGTTCGAACTGCTCACCGCGTGCCTATGGAGGAGCCGCACCGCTTCCCTGGGCGCCGACCCAAAGGAGGAGGTCCGCATCATCTGCATCGTGAACGCGCGCAACAAGTTCGACCCGCCGCTGCCCCGTGGCTACTACGGCAACGCGTTCGCCTTCCCCGTGGCCGTGTCGAGGGCCGGCAGGCTGTGCGGCAACCCGCTGGGGTATGCGGTGGAGCTAGTGAGGCAGGCGAAGTCGAGCGTGACGGAGGAGTATATGCGGTCGGTGGCGGACCTGATGGTGGCCAGAGGGAGGCCCCACTTCGCCGTGGTGCGGTCGTACTTGGTGTCGGACGTGACTCGGGCCGGCTTCGGGGACGTGGACTTCGGATGTGGGAAGGCGGTCTACGGAGGTCCGGCGATGGGCGGCGTGGGTGCCATTCCGGGCGTGGCTAGCTTCTACATACCGTTCCGCGACGGCATTGTGGTGCCCGTGTGCTTGCCGGGTCCGGCCATGAAGAGGTTCGAGGAAGAGATTGAGAGGTTGATTAAGGAGGAGCCACCAACCACCGAGCAAGACACTGCACCCCCCTTCATGCCATCGGCACTTTGAGGACCAACTAACTAATTATTTGCCTATAAAAATGCATGCATTCATTCTTATACCATCGCATCTTTAATTACGTATGTACCTGCGTGTGCCATGGTTTGAAGCTTCAATCTCTAAAATGTATTATTGGCTACCAAATTATTTATGTTTATAGAATTAATGGCTTATATATTATTAGTTTCAACTTGTTCAATGTTAATATTAGTTGGAAGTTTTGGTATACATGATTTAGCAACATATGTTCTTTGGCTCCAAAGTGTTGGCAACTCGGTGTGATCTGAATTGGAATTGACCCATGATTTTAAGGTCTGAACCGAGTCCAATTATTTAGATGATACCATCTCCATCTCCTATCCGATGAAGTACTAAGTTTTGGGTATACATGAGTTTATGCTTTTGTTATATGTCACTTGTTCCTAGAAGCTAGCATAAAGTAGTAGATAGGAAAACATACAGAGGAGGGAAAGGAGAGGAGCACAACACTCATTTGGTCTTTTGCTTCTTCAACTGGACTCTGCCATAAACAGAACATAAGTCTGTGTTTAGAGCCATTTTGGTGCAGGAAATTTGTCTGTGCATGGGAGTAGGTTTAGCAGTCTGGGTTCGCATGAATCGATCGTACTGCTTTAGATTTTTTTGACTTAGAACTCTACAGCGCATAATAAAAATAGTCAACTTCACTTCCAACTCCATAGCTTGAGCGCATAGGATCGTAGGGGTAGGAGATTCTTTTTTTTATTTTTATTTTATTTTAAGTTGTAGGAGATTCTATTGAAGAGAGAATTCTTCTTCATGCGCATGAGCTGATGCTTGCAAACAAAGTTTAATTCATCTTCAAAGACTTGGGCAGGCGTGGCCTTGTCTGTGCATGCAACAGATTTGCACTTCTATGGAAGAAATCCATTTTAGAAAAAACTTCTCCCAATGGTGATTTCTATCACCATTTCTATCATAGGTGGCAATGATGTAGGATGGAAACTTTCTAGGAGGGTTTATATATGTAGAAACTCTCATAGAAATTCTCCTATCTCTCATGACAATTATTATTGGGCCCCACACCATTAAATAGGTTCTTTTACTATGTGACACATAGGATAGAAATGGAGAACCATTGAACACCATTTTTGTATATCTACAATTTCTATGTAGAAACTCTTCCAACTAGGATAGAAATCTCCTTAAAATACAATGCCAAGTAGGATAAGAACTCAATTTTAGAAATCATTTTCTTCTGCGCACTACATTAAATGCGCATGGACTTGAAAGAGTACTTAGCACTTGGAATTTCAACATCGTTGGGTTTATCTCTTTTTGAAACCCAAGTGTTTAACACGTTGCTTACCGCGCATGGAATGTGGATTATCAGCATGTGCACTGGCAGAGCCGAGGATAGAGCTCACAACAGTTTGGATAGAGACAACAGCTTGATCTTCTACTCCATGCGCATACAAGGGCTTTGAAGAGATATGCATATGTAGAGTCTGCGAAGAGTCATGCGCAAGCAAGAACTTCATTGAGTTATGCACGGGTAGAACCTTCATTTGGCTATGCACCAACATAGCCTTCACTGGGCTATGCATACACCAATAGAGCCTTCATTTGGTCATCAATGACACTTGGGTCAGCAACACGAGCTTTGGCCTGCGAGACTTCTTGAGCTTCAACAATTGTGAGGGGTTTAGGCTGCCCCAGAGAGCATCGCTTCAAAGGCTTGTTGGTTGAATTGCTACCAACACCTCTTGCATATTATCAATCTTTGTGACATGGGATTATGCTACCATTTTCTCGTTGGAGAAGGAAGTCGTCCCCAGTAAAGTCATTATTTAGTAAGACAAATAAAAGTTGAAGAAACTTTTATTGCTTTTGAAGAAGAGAATCCTAATATAAGAATTCTAAGTACATTTCTGGGAAGCGTGGTGATGAAGATCAAGTCAGCGCTCGAATTCTTTACTCCGTTCATGATCCGATGCAAAGATTCGACGGAACTTGCTAACTCAGGCTTACTGATAGAAGTCGATAGCACGTAGGTTCTTCTTGGACTTCTTACACTGTAGAAGACTTTGGACTTATGAAATAAAACCCCTTGGAAAGCACATGTCCTAAGCTATTTATAGTCATTCTTACTTGTAATGGCTATACGTACATGAAATATGCAATATGTACTGTGTTTACCCTTATGTGCATGAAACTAGGTAGATAAATATCATTTTTCTTGTGTTTACCCTTATGTGCAATATGTACTGTGTTTACCCTATCTCCGTCAACAAGGTACTACATGTTAGTTAAATATCATTTTTCTTGTTGAAATATGCAAAAAAAAAAAATTAATGTTACCGAGCTCCGGGGAAGTAGTACACGAAGCACTGCTCTAAGAGTTGATCTGGGTCTATGTACACTACAAGAAATATTGGTTTTTACGGCGTGCAAAGTATGTCGTAAAAGTTTTTACGGCGTTCAATGTATGCCGCAGTGAAAGCCGTATTTGCCCGCGTCGTAAAAAGTCACTAGTTTTTACGGCATACAATATATGCCGTGAATACACTGTTTGTACGGCATGCCATGGATGCCGTGAATACACTGTTTGTACGGCAAGCCCTGGATGCCGTGTATACACAATAAATTACAACATTTCTTGTATGTCGTTGAAAGTATAAACTAGACATCAATTACGGCTTAAAAAGTACTGAATACACATAAATTTGGACATATTATGCACGTCTTTAATGCACAGATATTATGACATATAACGTATGTCGTAAAAAGTACTGAATAATATCAAGACGTCATTGATCCAACAAGATATAATTACGAAAAATAATATCAAATGATCCAACAATTACGAAAAATAATAACTTTCACTTTGACAATAATATATAATGATCCAAATCCTAAGTTTATCCAGCAAATACGAGAAAGCATAACATTCACTTAGACAATAATATCTAATGATCTAAATCCAAAATTTATGTAGCAATTACGAAAAAGCAAACTTTCACTTAAACATTAATATCTAATGATCCAAACCCAAAATTTATACATCAAAACATAATGTCGGACAACAACTAGCCCACCATCTTCTCCAGCATAACCTGCCCTCTGTCTGACAATCTCTCATCCCATGTCTGCAACCTACAACAAAAGCAAAAGAGGTAGTTGATATGAGCATCTTGATTATTATGTATGAAATGTCGTTGTACTATAGAGATACAAGAAATCTTTTACTGAAAGCTGATACACTTCAATATGTAATGGAAGCTAAATCCTTCAACGGGAAGGCACTATAAACAATGGATGGATGGCATCAAAGTCAAGTAAAGGGGTGCTTCATAGGGGTGCTTCATATGAATGCCTGCTTTTATCAAAGCTCTACAGGGACAGGAAAATTAATTTGTATTCTTCTATCTATGATACCAAACTAACCATTTTATGCAATCTACAGACATTTCATTAATTTCTGACATCTATTTATTCTTGTGGGTTACCTTGCACTCTTGTTGTCTTTTACAGTTGCCTGGATAACAGCTCACTTCAATGCTTCCATGGGAAAGTTCCATTTTCGAAGGTTACATCCATGAAGAGACTGTCGGATAAAGCTTGGCAAAAATTGTTCTCCAAAGTATGGTTTGCTTACACTAGTAATTGCTTATTTTGTAATTTGATTTGGAGTATAATTTTTCTCATGCAATATTTATTATAAAATAATGAACATAGATAAATCAAATCAATCTATTAGCCTATTAGGCTCTAGGCCAGGAGTATATATACAATTACAACGGAGATCTCTCCTCCAAAACCTGTATGGGACTATACCAGACTATACAATGTATCTATCACACCCTCTCTAACTCACAATGGTCATCCGACGAGAGTATGATAAGAGCAAAACAAAGAAGAAACAACAATCAACAAATCATAACATATATTTATCTATTCTGGAGGCATCTATTCTTAAGTTTGATCTTTTGTCATTTCTACTGCTCATTCAACTATTTTGGTAATCTTTTGTTGGGTGAATATAGTTTCATGTCAACAACAGTTATATAATTTATTAGAAGGTGTACTACCGTTTTTGACATGCGCAACGCAGACCAATAGATGCATCGGTAAGAAGGAGCAATAATATAGTAGTTAAAGGGGGTGTTGGGACTAGAGGTAGGCCTACATGAATTGAAGCTGTAATGAAGGGTATGGTTTTTGTTAGATTGGGATATAGCCTGGGCTCACTAGATGCCAAAAACTTTATATGAAAATTCCTAAAGATCTTGGAGCTACATACCAGTTTTTTGGCCTCTAGGTGGTTTAGGGTTGTAAAAGCTATCAAGAGAGCTGGGTTCTTCTGACAATAATTGGGACAGATAATATACTAGCACTAAAGGTGAAATTTCCTCATTCATAAAGTCTGCATACACAACTAGAAAGCATATAATAGTATTTTCCTTCTAAGGCACAATATATGACACAGTTGGATGTTCAAGACTGAAATACATGTACTTTGTAGATTTGTTAGTACCCAATAACAGTTCAGGGGTTGAGTTCCCACAAGGAGGACAATAGTTAATTAGTGATTGTAACTTCCACATTGACAGTTATAGATGTACATATTGAAACATCCACTCAGTTATAGGTGCAAAATAACTGAGTGTGCAAAAAATTGAAATTCCTAATACACAATATCAAGCCTGCTATGCACACTCTGCAAGTGAACTTTAGTACTAAGCAGGAGAACAGATATCAATTTATAATTATTGTCTGTAAGCATTTAGGCTCAGCTCAATAAATAGAATATGTGACAAGCTACAATGTGTATCACCCCAGGAAACAACATATCGAGAGAGAAAATTCCAACCAGATCTATTTCAACCACTTTTAAAAGGTTTCACAACCCAATCAAAGGAAAAAAAATCAAGTCAATCGTAAACATACCACTGTTAAGTAAAGAAGTAGTTAATTATCCTCCATCGTATTAGGAAAGTATTAATTGATGCATTTCCTACATGTTATTTTGTTCACTTTGAAGGTGACATAAGATGCAAAAGTAGAATCAAATGATATGTGCTCAGCTTAATTTCTGCAATGATTGAGGCATGAAGATTTAGAGTTTAGAATAGAACCTCAATGGAGCTAATGAACTGAATATGGAAGAAGCTAATATTGATGCGCTCACTGCAGAAATTTCTGCAAACAAGGAGCAATATTTACATGTAAGAAAATTAAAGAGGAGATAATCATGCAGATAAGGAATAAATTGGAACATAGAAAAGAGATCAGAAAATAGCACGCCTTCAGCTATGCTTCAATAATAACATGATAAGTTCCTGTGAAATTGCCAATCTCCACCATTACAGATGTGGGCTATTTGATGAAGCTCTAAGAAGTTTTTGAAAAATCCCATACTACTTGTTGTCCTATTTCAGAATCCAAGTTTCTTCAAAATGAGAGAAAATTAATATAATAAACCTACACGGGAGCAAAACGTAATAGCATTTGCAGCAGGTTGCAGTGGAAAGGGAGCTTGCAGGCAACAGAGCTAGCTGATGTATGAAAAATGATGCATTTCATTCATCCCTAAAGTTCTACTAGGTGGGGAATTTGCAGAATGATTCAAATAAAGCATTACCTGGTTTAGAGAGCTAGCTGATGCTGCAACCATTATTGTGCCCGCACAAGTATAGCAAAGTGCAGCAAAATCTATAACATGACCACTCCCAAGGACAAAGCCCGCCCCAGAGGTTGAAACTACAAGCAATTTGAAGGAAAACAAAGTGAAAAATATAACTGTATCAGTAGAAATAATGCAAAGAGAGGTTGCAACTACAAGCATGCTGAAGCCAAATATTCTAAGTAACATGGTAAACATGACCAAACTCTACAGGATGGGGTGGAGCCAACATATCATGCAATGGTGTAAGTATCATAATAATAAAGAGCTATGTGCAACAACAATAAAGTAGATGATATGCAAAAGGATCCATTTATCTTCGGGTATTTCTATATCTTCGTCTCTGGTTGCAATAAAACTTTCACCATGAAAGATCCATTTATCATATAAAGGATCCATCCCAAATATGACTAAGTGCTCATAAACCATATCAAAATGGTGAAATCGATGACTTAAACATTGACAATAGGGACACTGAATTTTTTCTGGATTTCCCTTACTAGCTTGAATTGTATCAGTAAACTTTCGTGCTCCATTTTGATATGCTTGTGAATCTCTACAAATAAAGACAAATCCCAAACATAATATAATATTAATAACAAGCAACAAGTATGTTAATATTTATGGTTTTAAGGAGTAAATAGTAACCTTCTAAAGTGTATCCAACCTTTGTCCATTGTGTATGACCCACCTTGTACGAATTATAACCTGTTAGCCACTGAAATAGAGAATAGTTTATATGCAAGTACTTTATTTGAAGGGAATCCACTTTGTGATACTATCAGGATGAGGATGCATTTCCATTATGCTCATGGCAATACATTTAATTTATAATTATATCATAATGATGATTTAAATCTTGTAGTGATTGATCGTCCGCTCTGGTTGCTGCTCAATGTGATGAGCATCAACCATGTGACGTATATCTAAAGCTTATGATATTTGCTATATGTATGAAGCAAGGGATAGTGTAGTGCCCCGAAATTCGTGATACGTATTTTATACGTGATCGTATTTCTGACCAGTATTTTTTATTTTTTTGACCAGTTAAGTTGTGGTATATTTCATACTTAGCTTTGTAGTTTAATTGTCATTTATCATTCCTGGATTAATTCTGATTAATGGAGCTTGGTTTTATTTGGATAGGAGAAGGAATTGGTTTGGTTTGCTTTATTATGCATTGGACCATCTTAGCTAACCTCCACCCTCAACACAACTTATCCTCCTCTATTAAAATCCCCACCTAACACTCTCTCTCCTCATTATTTTCCTCCATTAATTCTTCTTCTTCTTCCTCCACACAACTCTCCAACCCATTAGGCAAGTGCACCTTGCCACCACATGAGAACCACTTTTATTTGTCCATTAGCTAGATTAGGCCATGGAGATCAACATTAGAACTTGACATTTTGTGATTTGGAGTTTCCATTGTTCTAGATCTAAGTTTTAACTATTTTCGGATTTACATAGTTTTGATCTATTTTGGTTGGATTTTTGTGGGTTTTGATGCTTCCATGTGGAAGAGAATTCAATTTTACTCAAGTTAGACCTTTGAAAATCTAGATTTGGCTTTGATTTGACAAAGATATGAGAATTTGAATTTTTGGTGTTCTTGGTGTTCTTCTCGGCCTGGAGTAGCAGCCTGCAGCCTGCGCTCTTTAGCGCAGTGCTGGATTGTGCATCCCCCTCGGCCAGCGCTCTTTAGAGCAGTGCCGATCGCGTAGCTTGCCCCTTGGCGAACTGCGCTCAACCCGACTGCGCATAGATTCCTGCGCAGTCTGCCCATGCGCAGTCTGCTCATGCGCAATCTGCTCCTGCGCAGTCCATACTCTGCGCAGTCTGCTCATGCGTAATCTGCTCCTGCGCAGTCCATACTCTGCGCAGTCTACCCTTGCACAATCCTCCCTTGCGCAATCCAATTAGTGCGCAAGGCAGCCCCTGTACCCTTGGTCCATGCGCAATGACCCATTGTGCAGTACATCCCCTGTGGCCCTTTAACCCTGTGCCCTTTGACCCCATGTGCAGTCTACCCTTGCGCAAGGTAACCCTTGCGCAAGGCAACCCCTGCACAGCTCACCCTGCGCACTTGGCACCCTGCGCAGTTGGTACCCCTGCACAGCTCACCCTGCGCACTTGGCACCCTGCGCAGTACATACCCTGCACAACCTACTTGTCTATGATGAATTTGTTTATTTCTTGAGCTTGGCTCTTCTATAGCCCTGTAAATTGATATTTTATTAGATATTTTACGCCCATTTTATATCCTTACGCCTTTTGTCATGAACTTGATTTTACTTAATATGTTGGAATGACTATTGTACATGGCACGGTATGACAAGGAACTAGCATAACACGATAGTGGCCCGTGGCGGTGCACTCCTGATTTGACATGACTTGATAACTTAGCTTGACCTGTCTTGACACCGTGGGTGTTCCTGCTTGCTTGCTTGTGCAATCCACTCGTCTTGTCTTGCATCATGTCTAGGACGTGACTCCCTGGTTCCCACGGTCAGGGATTCATACTGAATCTGGCTAGGTTAATGACTAGATTGATCAATTAGTTCATGGAGAATTTTCCAGTTACCTGTTGCCCCTTTGGTCCCGGCCTTATATATATATACCTGGGATTTGTTGCTATCCGTCGAGATGAGCGCACTTCCAGTCCGCCGTCGAGCGTGGTACCTTAGGACACATGTATCTTACTACAGTGTGTCTGCTATATCATGCTATCTTTTTCTTTTCTTGCTGGGAGCATTCAGGTAGTAACAAACAGGTAACCGGACTTGGAATTCTCATTGCATCTTGTTAGTAATCAGGTCTGTGATAACCCTAGTTAGTTAAAGTAGTAAGCCGTAGTACTTGCTTGGCCGTGATTGATTGGATGGAGTCTAGTCCCTCTTGTCCTGTCCTGATCCTGTGCAAGGTCATGACATGACATGATTACTCGTGCTTTACCTTAATCATGTTTAATTGCAAGTCTTGAATTCGCGTATTTTATCTTGTCGATAAATGGTAGGAGAAACCAAGTTCCGTTCAGTCGAAGGGTTGCAACCCCGGTCCTTGTTTGGTTTACGGGTTGTAACCTGGCTATCTGAATAGTCCCATGGTCATCTCATCGTATATCATCATGTCATGCCTTTCCATATGTTCTGTCTTTTATCGATTCTGTACAAGATTTGTCTTTTATATCTAACTATCATGCCTTTTCTTAAATTACTGTCTCTTGTTATGTAATTATATTATTGTGCTGATTGCTGGCTTTTGTTCTTATTTCGTGGCCTCCTTTGTGGCACTTGCTCTTTCTGGGGTCTGACCCAGCTGGTTTTGTATGGCCAGATACCGGAGCAGCAGCAAAGGATCTACCTGCTTTCCAGCCCGATGGTGAACACTAGACGGAACCCGGGCAACGAGTGGGTTTTCTCTTTTTGTTTCTCCCACTGTATTGTTAACTGATATTCTTTTGAGGCATTTAGCCGACGAGCACTTGTTAGCTCGATGCACTTTACTTTTTGTCTGCCTACGGGCTGTAATCATGATTGGCAACTCGAGGTTGATCATGTATGACTTAACTCTTGCTAGTCCTTACATTTTGTACGACTAGCTTCATGATCATCTGGATATGTAATGTTTGGGACGCCTTACAATTGTATATTTGGTGGTCTGATATCTTGTTACTATCATTACTTGTTGAGATTGAGACAATAGCTTGATTTGACCCTAAGAGACTGATGGTTTGTAGCGTACCCTCACATAGCTAGACAGCCGTGACCGTATAGCGGGATGGTTGCCGTTCCGTTATACGTAGCTGGCTGTGCACGTCCCCGTTCTTCAGTATTCTGGTTCTGGGGCGTGACACGGTTTAAGTGGTGGCCCATGCAGGTCTTGGCATTCAAAAAATGTGAGGGTTTACCGAATAGATGTCTCAATCTGTACTCGCCTTTGATCTCCACTCGTAATTCTTATCTCCTTGGATTCCTGACTTGATAACATGCTTGCATCATTGTTCCATCCTGGTCCTTCCTTAATATCCCTGATGTCATTTGCTTCAGTGGCATCATTCCTGTTGATCAGCAAGAAGGAGCTCAGCCAGCAGCCCAGCAACAGCAAGAAGATCAAAATCAGTCCTCAGCAGCCGCCTCCTGAGCCACACCTCCTGGAGAACCAGTGCCCCTAGTCCAGCCAGTTCAGCCAGCAGGATCAGAGGATGGGGCCTTGATAGGGCTCATCCGTGAGTTGATTGCGTCTCAGGATCGTCGAGGTGATGCCTTACAGCAAGCAGTACAAGAAGCTCTGAACAGAAGTGGTCCTCGAGGGAACAGTGTGGTCAACAATTTCAAGCGCCTGAACCCTCCCTTCTTCGACGGCAGCGAGGATGCTATTGCTGCAGATGCCTGGCTACAGGACATTGAAGTGATCTTAGAGGCAGCCAGGACACCTGAAGCAGAGAAGGTGGTGGTGGTGCGCCTGTAGTTACTGGATCTAGCCCGCAGCTGGTGGGCTATGCAAGCAGCGAGGTTGGGTACGCCTGTCATGTGGGCGGTATTCAGTGATATGTTCCAGACCAAGTACTTCGACGCAGTGGCTAGATATGATCTGCAGACCAGGTTTACTAATCTCAGGCAGATGAGCAGGACGGTCGACGGATATGCGGCCGAGTTTTCAAGGTTGAGTCGGTTTGCTCCCACCTTGGTGGCAACCGAGCTAGACAGAGCACAGCAATTCCAGCAGGGACTCCATTTGGAAATCATATTGGCAGTCGAGCAGTTCGAGCACACAACTTTTGATGCCGTCTTGCGAGCAGCGAGGAGGCATGAGTACACTTCCCGAAAGATAACGGACCGGACCGGAGATCGGAAGCGGTCTCACGACCAGATGAACCAATCGTCAGCACCGGCCCCAGCAGCTAGGGCCTTGACCATTGGAGCTACGAGGACAGATTCGGTCACCTCTTTACAGCATTCTGCCCCGATCTATCCCCAGCAACGGAAGCAGAAGCAGTCTCCCGCAATGGGCTGCACTTATTGTGGAAAGCCAGGGCACGTTATTTCAGAGTGTCGTAGAGCACAGGGGTTGTGCTTGGCTTGTGGAGCACCGGACCACATGATAGGATCTTGCCCGTTCAGAAATAGATCATCGTCGACAGTAACTAGTCCTTCGGTTATGGGACCAGCACCCGCACCAGAACCAGCTCCAGTTCACCAACCACAGCAGCTCCCGTTCCCGGGTCCATTGCCGACTCAGGCCCAGGCATTCCAGCAGCAGAGGCCTCAGCAGTTCGCCCAGGCCCAGGCCCAGATCCAGAATCGGCCGAGAGGTATATGTGTCCTCTCATCTTGCTTTTCTACCGTCGTTATGAGGGCACATGTCATGTTCCATGTGTCCTAACTACAACGGTATATCCCGGACCCGAGCCATGTCCTAGATCATTCGAAAACGGTTATTGGTACCAACCTTTTTCGTATGAGGAGAGGTTCGTGTCCCTGTTTGACCAAAGAGAGAGACCTCAAGCGCAAGACTATCAGTTAAGTCCATATTGCTTGAGTTTGTTGCTCCTTGAAGAGTCAAACGTGGGAGTGTGAGGATGATATCCGATCACGTTATCCCAATCGGTTTGGCTCGTGAGGTGTAATGTCTTCCTTATGCCTTGCACTTTGATTCCTTGCTTGCATGTATGATTGTATGGTTGATTGGTAGCATAGATTGCTTGCGATAGTATAGCTGTCCCGACATCTCTAGCCTCTTGATTAAATTCCGAGGACGGAATTATTTTAAGGTGGGTAGGATGTAGTGCCCCGAAATTCGTGATACGTATTTTATACGTGATCGTATTTCTGACCAGTATTTTTCATTTTCTTGACCAGTTAAGTTGTGGTATATTTCATACTTAGCATTGTAGTTTAATTGTCATTTATCATTCCTGGATTAATTCTGATTAATGGAGCTTGGTTTTATTTGGATAGGAGAAGGAATTGGCTTGCTTTATTATGCATTGGACCATCTTAGCTAACCTCCACCCTCAACACAACTTATCCTCCTCTATTAAAATCCCCACCTAACACTCTCTCTCCTCATTATTTTCCTCCATTAATTCTTCTTCTTCTTCCTCCACACAACTCTCCAACCCATTAGGCAAGTGCACCTTGCCACCACATGAGAACCACTTTTATTTGTCCATTAGCTAGATTAGGCCATGGAGATCAACATTAGAACTTGACATTTTGTGATTTGGAGTTTCCATTGTTCTAGATCTAGGTTTTAACTATTTTCGGATTTACATAGTTTTGATCTATTTTGGTTGGATTTTTGTGGGCTTTGATGCTTCCATGTGAAAGAGAATTCAATTTTACTCAAGTTAGACCTTTGAAAATCTAGATTTGGCTTTGATTTGACAAAGATATGAGAATTTGAATTTTTGGTGTTCTTGGTGTTCTTCTCGGCCTGGAGTAGCAGCCTGCAGCCTGCGCTCTTTAGCGCAGTGCTGGATTGCGCATCCCCCTCGGCCAGCGCTCTTTAGCCCAGCGCCGACCGCGTAGCTTGCCCCTTGGCGAACTGCGCTCAACCCGACTGCGCATAGATTCCTGCGCAGTCTGCCCATGCGCAGTCTGCTCATGCACAATCTGCTCCTGCGCAGTCCATACTCTGCGCAGTCTGCTCATGCGCAATCTGCTCCTGCGCAGTCCATACTCTGCGCAGTCTTCCCTTGCGCAATCCTCCCTTGCGCAATCCAATCAGTGCGCAAGGCAGCCCCTGTACCCTTGGTCCATGCGCAATGACCCATTGTGCAGTACATCCCCTGTGCCCCTTTAACCCTGTGCCCTTTGACCCCATGTGCAGTCTACCCTTGCGCAAGGTAACCCTTGCACAAGGCAACCCCTGCACAGTTCACCCTGCGCACTTGGCACCCTGCGCAGTTGGTACCCCTGCACAGCTCACCCTGCGTACTTGGCACCCTGCGCAGTACATACCCTGCACAACCTACTTGTCTATGATGAATTTGTTTATTTCTTGAGCTTGGCTCTTCTATAGCCCTGTATATTGATATTTTATTAGATATTTTACGCCCATTTTATATCCTTACGCCTTTTGTCATGAACTTGATTTTACTTAATATGTTGGAATGACTATTGTACATGGCACGGTATGACAAGGAACTAGCATAACACGATAGTGGCCCGTGGCGGTGCACTCCTGACTTGACATGACTTGATAACTTAGCTTGACCTGTCTTGACACCGTGGGTGTTCCTGCTTGCTTGCTTGTGCAATCCACTCGTCTTGTCTTGCATCATGTCTAGGACGTGACTCCCTGGTTCCCACGGTCAGGGATTCATACTGAATCTGGCTAGGTTAATGACTACATTGATCAATTAGTTCATGGAGAATTTCCCAGTTACCTGTTGCCCCTTTGGTCCCGGCCTTATATATATACCTGGGATTTGTTGCTATCCGTCGAGATGAGCGCACTTCCAGTCCGCCGTCGAGCGTGGTACCTTAGGACACATGTATCTTACTACAGTGTGTCTGCTATATCATGCTATCTTTTCCTTTTCTTGCTGGGAGCATTCAGGTAGTAACAAACAGGTAACCGGATTTGGAATTCTCATTGCATCTTGTTAGTAATCAGGTCTGTGATAACCCTAGTTAGTTAAAGTAGTAAGCCGTAGTACTTGCTTGGCCGTGATTGATTGGATGGAGTCTAATCCCTCTTGTCCTGTCCTGATCCTGTGCAAGGTCATGACATGACATGATTACTCGTGCTTTACCTTAATCATGTTTAATTGCAAGTCTTGAATTCGCGTATTTTATCTTGCCGATAAATGGTGGGAGAAACCAAGTTCCGTTCAGACGAAGGGTTACAACCCCGGTCCTTGTTTGGTTTACGGGTTGTAACCTGGCTATCTGAATAGTCCTATGGTCATCTCATCGTATATCATCCTGTCATGCCTTTCCATATGTTCTGTCTTTTATCGATTCTGTACAAGATTTGTCTTTTATATCTAACTATCATGCCTTTTCTTAAATTACTGTCTCTTGTTATGTAATTATATTATTGTGCTGATTGCTGGCTTTTGTTCTTATTTCGTAGCCTCCTTTGTGGCACTTGCTCTTTCTGGGGTCTGACCCAGCTGGTTTTGTATGGCCAGATACCGGAGCAGCAGCAAAGGATCTACCTGCTTTCCAGCCCGATGGTGAACACTAGACGGAACCCGGGCAACGAGTGGGTTTTCTCTTTTTGTTTCTCCCACTGTATTGTTAACTGATATTCTTTTGAGGCGTTTAGCCGATGAGCACTTGTTAGCTCGATGGACTTTACTTTCTGTCTGCCTACGGGCTGTAATCATGATTGGCAACTCGAGGTTGATCATGTATGACTTAACTCTTGCTAGTCCTTACATTTTGTACGACTAGCTTCATGATCATCTGGATATGTAATGTTTGGGACGCCTTACAATTGTATATTTGGTGGTCTGATATCTTGTTACTATCATTACTTGTTGAGATTGAGACAATAGCTTGATTTGACCCTAAGAGACTGATGGTTTGTAGCGTACCCTCACATAGCTAGACAGCCGTGACCGTATAGCGGGATGGTTGCCGTTCCGTTATACGTAGCTGGCTGTGCACGTCCCCGTTCTTCAGTATTCTGGTTCTGGGGCGTGACAGATAGTCATGATATACTTCTTACTGATGGTAATCAATTCAGGCAACATGGAAGAAACATCACGGTTGAGCACCAAAAGGGGTGAATGCTTGAAGCAAGGTTACAATATCAGTGTCAATATTATTGGATCCTCTATGAATATCAGAATCGACAGTATCATTGTATCGAATCGTAGTATCATACTTTTTTGGTATAAAAAAATAATTATACTTAAACGAATTTGGTGGGATAAAACAAATGAAACAAAACGATGAAAGATTATCCCGCTACATATATCATGGACCAACATCGATAGTATTAGAGAAAATTGTTCAAAACATATACGCGAGGGCTGAGAAATTTGTGTTTCTTCTAAGAATAAACATGAAGATATTTGTGTTTCTTCTAAGCATACACAACATTCAGAAGTATCCTAGAAACAAATCAGACTCTGTTGCATATGGGTTTCTTATTCAGCTTACAATTCTTCAAATGAAGATCTCTCATATGCTGATTTTTTTGATAGGATACAAATTGAAACTGTGCACCAGATCTTTATTTTTTGGTTTGCCAATACGCCTTCCCTTCTAAAATAGCTAACTAACAATCAAAGAGCAGACAACATATAAGAGGACATAGGCACACATGATAGATGCCAACAACTAAATGATTTAGGCTCACCATCAAGAGAAATAATTTTCAGTCAGCCTCAATAGAACAAAATGACTTTAATCATATTGACAACCAAAAATACACAGTAAATAAATTTCCACGGTAATCGACAAAGAAAAACCCTAAATAAAAATTTAATTTCTTAGGTAAATTTGGGGGAAGAAGAAGAAATCGAACCTCAGCCCATCGTTTCAGTAATGCTGTCTCCGTAAATATGAAGAGATCCTGTAAAACGAAAATAAAAAATTCGATTTAGAGTAAAACCCTAACTAAAAAGAATAAAATTTGGGGAGTAAACCCTAAAAAGAGGAAAATTGGGTGGGGATGTGAATTGTGCTCACAAATTCTCCTATGATCTGAAAAAAAAAGAAATGAAAACCAAATGAAGAAAAGGAAGCAACTGAATTTGAACAAATTCAGGAAAAAAAGAGAGAAGAATAGGAAGAAGATTAACCTATTTAGAGAGAGGAAGAAGTCAAAGAAGAGGATGAAGCCGTAGAATTTACTGCAGGGTGGGGGGGAAGTTTTAGGGTTCTGGAGTTTTGAGGGGGGAGGGGGGAAGGTTTGAGCTCTGGTTCCCAGGAGAGGGGAGGGTTTTGAGCGCGGGATGGGAATTGGGGGCGCGAGGGAAATTTTAGGGTGGAGGGAATTTTACCGCCTATTATTTTTTATTATATTTTAGGACGTTCATTGCATGTCGTCTTTTCTAAAAACTTAAGGCATTCAATACGTGTCGTAAATGATAAAATAAAGTTAGAATATTATTTTTTACGGCATTCATTGCATGCCTTCTTTTGTAAAACTAATTAAGACATTAAATGTGTGCCGTAAATAATATAATAACTTTCATTCTAACTTATTTAACGTCATGCATGGAAATGTATGTCGTGAAACACTTATTTAAGGCATACTTTCTTAAGCACGCCTTAATTATAATTTCGTAAATTGTCACTTTTTTGTAGTGGTACAGACTTTTTTTAATGCTCATAGTGGTAAAACTCCTGCTCTACCGGTATTCCGTCATCGCACACAACTCGGAGAGATTGGCCCTGACTTAGCCCTTGCCCAGAGCACAAAAAGGATGGACATAAATGTGAAAAAAGAGGAGATTTTTTGAATGAGAGATTTTCATGTCATTGTGATTTTTGAGTAGGAGAATGGAGATCTCTTTTCATACTCCAACAACATAGAAAAGAGTAAAATATATAGGTTTAAGGCATTTGATGGAGAGTTAAAACACTCAATTAATAAAAATTTAGGGCTAATAATATAGTCATTAGGGAATGATAAATAGACCACAAAAAATGATCAAGAATTAAGTGCAAAATAATGAGATTTGTAAATTAGTTTTTTTCCACCAATAATGACAATAATCCTTCCAAAAAACCAAGTTTCGAAACCAAAGATAACAATATTCAAAAGAAGTAAAGATGAAGAATTTCTGGACAATTATATACTATACATAGATGAGATGGACTACAG
The DNA here is from genome assembly GCA_029216955.1 of Iris pallida. NCBI lineage: Eukaryota > Viridiplantae > Streptophyta > Magnoliopsida > Asparagales > Iridaceae > Iris > Iris pallida. Next base: position 38,804,206 of record JANAVB010029819.1, read on the forward strand.
CCTTGAATCTCACTTAGTAACTATTATCTTTATCTGAAGAAGTGCTTGATGGACTATTCCTTGAATCAATCTTCTTGAACAAGATTCCGACAATAGCACACATAGTATGCTAGAGGTTCTTGGATCTATTTGGTGACACTTTTGATTGGCCATGCGCACTTTTTCATATTCATGAGAGTTGTCTAGGATAGTCCTGTCCTATAGTCGCGACCTTTACGACCTCTTATATAAGTAGGTCCTCAATGGTTGTTGATATGAGTCAACCCTGCATATCATACTTGGACATATTAAGAGTTAAAACTCATCTTAACCATATCACACCGGAACATTGTCACCATAGGGATGATGTATCCATGTACAACATCGTACAGCCTCTTGGGCATTATTTTAAGAGAATTTAATCTCAAAGGTCAGTGTTCCATAATAGTACCTAAGTCCAACTTGTTTCTACCTATTGAACTGGCTTCTTGGGATCACCAGTCAGACTCGGTTGGATTGCCACTACTGGTGACTTACTTTGGGCTTAACCCCATCCCCCTCGATGATACTAGGATTAATTTCCTAGACAAACTCTTCGACAAGAGCAAATAGACTCTTCGTCAAGAGATTTGTAAAGTTATGTTATGACTTTATAGTCAAGAACCAAAAATTTGCCTTTTAGGCTCTTTTATTCTCTTAAAATGCAGCTGCAGGTACCTGTTCATTTTAGAATTCATAAGATCATACTTTTAGCATAATTTTAAAATAAATGACATGTACATAAATATGTAGATCATGTAAAGTATAAAATGCCTGAGCCATACTACTTTAGTTGTCACGACCCGTACCCAGTGAAAGGGCACGAGACCGTGGGTACGTCCAGCCTACGCCGAAGTATCGACGGTAGAACGCTGTCCTAGGTCTTAACAATCATCTAACACAAAGTAAATGTACCTATCCAATAAGATATACTCTCCAAAGCGGAGGACAATATCAGAAGGATACAACTCAATCACAAAGTAACTAAGATGGAAATTAGCATGAAATAGAATAGATAGAAGGATTTCAAAGTATAATACAACCCAAAAGAGAAATAAGTTTAAGTGTTATCAACACCAAACATAGTACAAATCAAATGCATAACAAAAAACTAAAAGACATAACCCAACAGTCCTAGCAGTCTACTCCAAGCACTATTGGTGTCTCCTTTAGGCTAGCTGGATCCTCCAAGTTCTCTGTAAAATTTTGTCAACGTATCCAGTCAGGATTGAAGCTAATACATAACTCTGAAAGCAGTTCCAAAATATGGTAGAAAATATAGAGCTAACAATAGAATAAAGTACAAGACATGCTGTAAAAGAAGTACAGGAATATAAGAAGTACATATAATACTGAGTACATGAATATAATAGAGAAAATGTAACTGTAACATATATATAAGTTATTCAGAGCACATAATAGTTATGTGATTGGCTTAGGTTGCACATGGTTATTCTACGGTAACTCCATTATACGTGAGGGTATAATAGACATGCACATTTTTACACTAGAGAGATTTAATCACATAACCACTTCTACTTCCTCTACCCCAATCAATACACAAGGATTCGATCAAGTTATGTTACGTACATGATTGTTAGTTATACATGAAGCACATGTGAGAACATAAGAGCATATAAGAGTACATGAGAGCACATGAACATACATGAGAGCACATGGATGTACATGAAAAATACGATTACAAGGAGTACATGATGCGCATGATAAAGTACATGAACATGAAATACCCGATGCATCCGATATGGGAATAACATCTCATGACAAGATCCATAGAGTACTGGTCCGTGATAACAATGTGTCAGCATCAAGTAAAGTAGTCTAGAGCTGGCAATATAGATACTATCATGAATGAAAACTAACAGAGAATATACTCGCCTGATATCCTGAGCAACTGATGTATATCGGTGTCTGAACTGGAGTCACAAAGACCTAATATGTGAATTACAGGTTACAATGTGTTCAATATTGAATATTTGAATTAAACAATAAAATCTACATGCTCTAGGCCTCTCTAGGTCAAAAGTCAACCTTTGGTCAACATCTATTGCTAGGCTAGAGTCTTGGCAACTTAGCTATTTCTAGGATTGGCCTATGCTAGCCTATATAAAGTTGGGCCACTAGGCATCAACCCAAGCAACCTTAAATAAAATCTATAGTCTAACATATATACATAAGCTACCTACCTTATATATATGTAATATAGCACATACAATCCATTACTACATGTACATAGTATAACTCAAGGTATCTAACATATATAGATAATATGAATACATACCTCTTTGGCAGTGAAAGAATATGATAAAGTACAGTGTATATATGATGTGAAATCAGGGAAGTAGCTAATATGGATGCAATGCAAAGATATCTAATTATGCAGGGTATGTATCTCACTGAACAAAGTAGCATGACATAGCCAGGGGCTGTGGACAGAACATTTGGTCTTCATGGGACAGAATGAAGTTCAGTATCTGAACTAGTGCAATCAGTGAACATGCATATAGGCAAAGGAACAGGGAATGGAATGGTATTTACACTATGAAGGTTATGTGAGTGATTTGGAGTGGACTAAGTATGTGCAGGACATGTATGTCAAAGGGTGCAGTGAACAAGTGCAGATAATACAATGGAGTGATTATAGTGAAGGATGAATGCATGCATTCAAACTAAATGCAGGGAATCAATGATAGCTGTACAATATACAGTATGAGAGGTATAAAGTATGGGGATATACTACAGTGTATGCAGTACATGTTTTGGACATATGAGTGTGGCTAATTGATGTAGTGGTATGCATTAAAGGGATGCAACCATGTCCTAATGCAGGACAATGATGTATACATGTGAAGTGAACTATGGCTATATACCAAGTCACGTGGATTTTCCTGAGCTAACATATATATAGTGAATACAGTGAGGGTAATATGTGAATGCAAAATACAATGAAGACAGTGGCTCATGAGATGTAGTAAATTAAGTTAGGATATGGCTAATGCAGTTGTTAAGGAATGATTGTCATGGTAGTGAAGTGAACATGTGAAGTGAATGTAGTAGGTAATGTGCAATGAAGCATTTGGAAGGATTTGCCTTAATGCAGGTATCTGGATGCAAGTGAAGTACAGTGTATCAGATACAGAGAGTAGGGAATGATTGCAGTGTATGCAAATACAGGCAATGAATGAATGAGAATGCAAAAAGTATAACTAGGTAGCAGGACTGCGCAGTAAAATATTAAGGGCAAGACAAGGGTATGCAGACATTTCCTAATACAGGACATTTAAATGCATGAATGAAATTTAGTTACCTATATGCAGGACAATGCAAGATTGGGGTTTTTGGCAAAAAAGGATGGACATATGAGTGTACAGATCCTAACAACAAGGGTGAACAGGTTTATAGGAAATCTAATATCCCATCTCATGGAATGAACCATCATGGTATAGGACTTGACTGAACTAAGGAATTATGGACATATGACCTTCACTTGTAAGTCAGAACATGGCATGGTCTACACAAGTGAATGGCTGCACAATCAAAGGCAAGCAGTGGATTTTAACAAAATGATCAAAACAGAAAGTAAATGTGGGATAAAAATTCTAATGGACAGATCAACCTAAGGCATTGGGAGTGAGGTGTCTGATACTCAAAGAGTATCAGTCGATCACCAAAAAGGACCAGTACAGAATATTATCTAAATATAGGGATGAATATGGAGTATATGTTGACTGAACACGATATCAATGAAATAAACATCTATGGCAAATCGAGTCCCTCCTTCAAGTTCTGATACCAATTTCCATATATCAAATTAACTCAGGAGTGAATCACGTGCAGGAAATGCAATTGTTATATGATGAATGCAGTGTTTGGTGAATGCATGAGTGTTTGCAAACATGCAATAGTATAGTATAGTGGATGATGGTTATGCTGTGAGTGCATATGAGAGTAGTGATGACCAAGATGCAGGACATGTGAATGATGATGGCAGATATATGGGTATTTGGTACTCTACTTTAGGCTCTATATACAGTGGATGCAAGAATTTGCAAGGAGTGATATACATGAAGTATCTAAGTGTGTGCAGTGGTTAATGTTTGACGGAACAAAGTGAAGTGTATGAGTAAGGTAATGTTCTATGGCAGTAAACTCGCATGTAAGGGCAGGACAAATATAAGGGTTTAAATCAAAATGGTATTTAAGAATTGTAGATGCCAATATGAAGGGGATGGACATGTGGTCTGGACTAAGAAAGTAGGTAATGTCTAAACTAAAGGAGTAGGCAGTGCAACTAATTCTTCTAACATGATGTGGTGGACAACATCACATTACATGATCAATATACAAGTGGATGTACCTATGCAGTACATTACAAGAATGATGAGGGCAGAACATTTGGTATGCAATGAACAACATGGATAGTACAGACAGTTAGACAGGGGACAGAGTTAACATCCAAATACCTGGACCCCAAATGCAACACGAACAATTAGAGGATATAGGCAGGGACTCTAATGAAGGCTGGACAATAGGCTCAGTATGCAGGACACATGGAGAGAACTAATGGTGGTGAACATAATATTATAATAGATTAATTGATTGAACATGTATTCAAATCCACAGAACATCTACTGATGGGTCTGTACAACACTACAACTGATACCAAACAACAACCCAGGGGTGGCTATACTGTCCTGGGGTGGACAGATGCAACACAGTGGCAGGGCACTCAATGCCAAGCCAGACCAGTCAATAATCAGTAAACCACATGTTCAACTATGCCCCCAAACCAATATTGATCCACCAAATCATTCTACAATCACAACTTAACACTCTACATCACTAGCACGACCTATAATCAATATAAAAACATAAATAAAATTGAAATTTAATCATTAAATACTCTTAGAGTCATTTCATCGAACACTTGGTGTGCATATCTGATACACTCGTGATACGCACGTCAAATGAATCCGAAATTGACCCAAAACCTTCCTAATGCTATGGGAACCCTAAATTAATGCATCTATAGAAAGAAATATGAAATTAGAATGTGTTTAGGAGCTCTTACCACTTGAGAGATGGATTCTCAAAGAACAACCTCTAGATCTAGATCTCCTCCACTTCCAATGGCCAAATTGTCCCAATAGGCTCCCTCCTAGCAAATAGAGGCTTCCTCTTTTCAAAAAAAAGAGATTGCAACTTGTTTGGAGGAATTTGGACTCAATTTGAGTGTTAGAGGAAATTTTGGGAAGAAGACCAAATTAGGGTTAGGTTTCTTGATGAAAGGGGAAGAAGAGGGGCTAATGATGCTACAAATAGCAAAGGGGAGCTATTGTTGGCCAACCATAATGAGTGGCTAGGGTTTGCTATGGTGCATTAGCGGAAAGTCCCTCATATTGTCATTTAAAAGCCTTTTTGAGAAAGACCCAAAAGTGGTTTATTAACTAAGTCAATTTCTAGCCTCTACAAGCTATTCTAGAAATAATTAGTCCAACTAATGAGTCTAAGTCCATTAGCTAGGTCTCTATGATCATGGTTAGCCTCTAGTCAGGGTGGTTCTAAGGTTTCACTAGCTAATGTTACTAACACAATACATTATTTAATTATATAAAAAATAATCAAGAATTTACCAATTTATATCACTAACATTATTTAATCCATTAAATAATAACTAAATAATCAATTTCAGAAAAGTTTAAAAATATCCTTATTTTAGAAAAGTGGTAGTTACATTAGTACAAGATGTGACTGAAGATAATATTTTAGAGTATATAATACTCTTAACTATGATTGATTTATTACATAAACCTCAAGAGACGATAACTCCTAATAGAGTAAAAATTTATCCATAAATGGATTATATGTCATATGAGTCAGTTACACAGTTTATATTTGAATGACCTTCTACGCCATAAGAGTATCTAATATTATAGTGTAGACTACTCTTAAAAGTATTCTTTCTAATATATAACATAATAACTGCTTTGACTGATTTAGTTACTTTCTAAATCAGATTTGGTTATATCATAATTACTTAACAAATATGTGGTTTCACTAATTGCTGATATAAATCTTAGGATAGTAAGTCAAAACTCATCTGACTCTCTCTCCCCTTAGAGTAAGATTAGTAACTTTCGACCTTGGCTCTAAAGATTTATCTTTACACGCCATGTTTACAAAAAAAAATGATACTCTAAAGTACTAGAATAATAGTTTAAGTAATTTTTGCTAATTGACCTTAGCAAATCTTTAGTTTATCAAGTTTTGATCAACTTGGGTTAGTTGTAGGGCCCGGTTCCCAGCTAGCGGAGGTCCACGAGATAACGATTAAACACTGTGTCGCTTAAAACTATTTACGCCCGGTTGATAGAAGGACCCTTTCAACTTGTACCCAAAATAATCTCAACTTTTTTAAAACTTTAGATTGATAGGAATTTGTAACCTCATTAAACTATTTTCTTTTGAGTAAATTGTTTGAACATGTCAAAGAAAATTAAAATGTCACATTTTATATGCAAACTAATGCTTGCCTAACATATTTTAATTAATGTGAAGAACAATATTGTGATTTATTTTTTACTATAAATTCTAACATTGTGACAATATGGTCAGCTCAATTTCATGCAAACCGACCCAAAAAAATATCATATAACATCACTTTAATACAATGATGTACAATACCATAATCATTTCCAAATGATCAGGACTTATTAATAACAATACAAAAGATATGTTATTTTTATACATTATTTGGAGATAGTTTCATTATTCTCGCTAAACATTCATTAATATAAGAAAGATAGAGTAAAGAACTTTTATTTTGCGTACCTTCACCTTTATCGTATTTGAGTTTTCCTTAACAAGTCAACATCTATAACGATTCTGGCTTAGAGAGACAACATTACAAAGATTATGTTAAGAATAAATGAGTACAAAAATAAATTTGTATTACCGTCACCGTTAACATTTTGCTTCTTTTCAGAAAGTTAAAAATATTTCTAACGATCCTACCTCCAAGAAAATAGAATTTAGTTTGTATATGGACAAAAAAAATGTAACTGAAACGATGCACAAACTTTTCAACAGTAACTTTTTCTTCTTTTTTTTTGTTTACAGCTTCAATCATGCAAGATTTAAAACAACATATATTTTTATATTTGACAAAAATGTCAACAATGTATTGTGTTAAACTAGTGGACTAAGAAAGGAGGAATTTTCCTGTTTGTACAAATTATTGTATAAAATTCCTACATAGTAGTATGTATCATGTAGTATCTATTGGTGGTTCTAAAATAATAGCCTGTGTCAATCTTGCAAGAGTGTAGGATCGCACCAAACATTATTTTCCAACCATTTGTTGGAGGGGGTGGGATTTTCAACCTATGTGGAGAAGACCCCGGAGTGCGACGAGCGCCGTCTGTGTGTCAGAGAAGCTCGGAGAGGTGACGAGGCCAGTCGGAGAAGACGAAGAAGCTCAGGAGCTGCCAGAGAAGCTGCTGGAGAGAACCTTGCTGGAAGTAGAACACAGAGTTCTGGCCTAACTCTATGCCAGGGCAGAGTTCTGGCCGAACTCGGTGTGTCGGGGCTGAAGCATTTTTCAGGGTGATTTAATCACCGTTGAATCGTATCCTACGGTCCAGGTTTTGCTGTGGATTAGGAGGTTTATACATGGTTATTCCTAACCCTAATCATAACACAACTTTGAAGAACAAGAAAGAAAAAGGAGGCAAGAGTGCCATTACAACTTTGGGAGAGAAGACGGAGGATTGAAGGTCTTTTTCGGAGGAGAATCGGATTCGGGTAATCTCTACTCGTCGTTCTTGTTCTTCTAGCCTTGTAATCATTGTTCTTACTTCCAAGTGTTGTGGGTATCCGATTTAGATCGGAAGAAGTTTGTAGAGGGTGTAATTTTTCTATTTCGTTAGTGGAGGCTTCTCAGGGTTAGACTCTGATCGTCCCGTGGTTTTTCCTGCAAGGGTTTTCCACGTCAAAAATTCTCTATGTCTGCGTGGTTTGTTTTGGTGTTTTGGTTCGTGCGTTGTTTTGCTCGGTTCTCTCGCAGGTACTCTCTAGTTTGGGGAAAGGTTTTCGCATTTTTTTCCAATAAAGTGGTATCAGAGCCAGATTCTGGAATTCAGAAGGGTGTCAGGAGTTGACAAGAAAACTAGAGAGGAGAGATGGACGCGAAGCCGGTGCACATGGTGAACCTGAACGACACCAACTATCACTATTGGCGGAGCAAGATAAAAGATTTGCTGTTCGTCAAGAAGCTGCATCTGCCCATATTTGCATCCGAGAAGCCCAATGATAAAATTCGAGGAGGACTGTAAATTCGAGCATATACAGGTGTGCGGATATATCAGGCAGTTCGTTGACGAGAACGTGTACAACCACGTCGCCAATATTGAGGACACGAAGACGTTATGGGATAAGCTAGAATCTTTGTACGCGAAGAAGACTGGGATAAACAAGTTGTTCCTGATCCGGACGATGATGGATCTGCGGTATAAAGATGGGGCATCTATTACGGATCACTTGAGTGATTTCTAGGGCATGGTTGACCAGCTATCTTCAATGGAAGTCAAGTTCAACAATGAAGTTCAGGACTATGGCTGCTGTGTACATTTTCAGAATCGTGGGAGACCGTACAAGTATCTATGATCGCTTCTGCTCCAGAGGGCGTCGTTAGTCTGGAGTTTGCCAAGAGCGGGGTGCTGAATGAAGAGATACGGAGACGTTCTCAGGGCACTTCATCCACATCCCACCACTCAGAGGCATTGGTTTCAGATAGCCGCGGAAGGGGCAAAAGCAGGGATCCAGGTGGTGGCAGAGACAAGAGCAGGGAGAAGTCCAAGGGTCGTTACAAGGACTCAGAGTGTTACCACTATGGCAAGAAGGGCCACATCAAGCGGAACTATTTCGCTTGGAAGAGAGAGAAGAAGGGCGACAAGGGGAAGCAAGATGAGAACACTACAGTGGCGGCCTCTATATATGGAGACGATGTGATCGTCGTAGGTGATGAGGTCATTACAAACCTCGCCTGCGATGACAATTCTTGGCTGGTGGACTCAGGGGCTTCAGCGCATGTATCTCACAACAGGATACTATTTACCACTTATACGACAGGCGACTGTGGAGTGTTGAAGATGAGCAATGGAGATGTGTCAAAGGCGGTTGCCGTTGGATATATGCATTTGAGATCGAAGACGGGTGCGGTTCTTGTTCTCAAAGATGTTCATCATATCCCTGATATTCGTTTCAACCTGGTGTCGGTTGGAAGGTTGAATGACGAGGGATTCTTCGATCTCTTCGGGAATAGTCAATGGATGCTTTTCAGAGGTTCGATGGTGATTGCAAGAGGAAGCAAGAAGTTCGGTCTCTACTATATGGAGGAGAGCGCATAGGGAGCACAAGAGGTGAACGCAGTCAGTGATGCATCTACCGAGTTGTGGCACAGGTGGCTCGGCCATATCAGCGAGAAGGGGATGAGCTACTTGGTGAACAGGAAGGTGATTCCAGGGCCCAAGTCTACAAAGTTAGAGAAGTACACGCACTACTTAGCTGGGAAGCAAAATAGGATGTCTTTCCAAAATCACCCAAGTTCAAGGAAGCCGGTGTTGTTCGAGTTGATTCACTCGGATGTCTGCGGTCCTATGAAGGTAAAATCTATTGGTGGTGCTTCTTACTCTGTAACTTTTATTAATGACTGTTCCAGGAAGGTTTGGGTCTATGGCTTAAAGACCAAGGATCAGGTGCTACCTACTTTCAAAGAGTTTCAGGCCTCTGTTGAAAGAGAGACGAGCAAGAAGTTATTGTGTGTTCGGTCCGACAATGGAGGCGAATACATCAGTCCCTTTGATGCGTATTACAGAGAGCAAGGGATACGACACCAGAAGACTCCGTCTAAGACACCTCAGCTCAATGGTGTAGCGGAGCACATGAACAGGCCACTGATGGAGAGGGTGCGGTATTTGCTGTCAGAAGCAAACTTGTCGGGCAGTTATTGGGGTGAGGCTCTTTTTACAGCTACTTATGTTATTAATTTGTCTCCTAGTGCTCCTTTGCAGGGTGATGTGCCTGACAAAGTATGGTACGACAAAGAGCCGTCATATAATCACCTGTTAGTGTTTGGCTGTAAGGCCTTCGTGCATGTACCGAAGGACGAGAGGTCCAAACTTGAGCCGAAGACGAGGCAATACGTCTTTGTCGGCTACGGTCAGGATGAGTTTGGCTATAGACTCTACGACCCGGTGGGAAGAAAGCTCTACAGAAGCAGGGACGTGGTATTCGTCGAGGATCGGACCATGACCAACACTCAGGATTTCAAGATGCCTTCTGAGGCTGAGGAATTGCCTGAGTTAGAGTTATTTCTCTTCGAACAGTTTCTAGAGGACATCGCAGAGGATCCAATTATGGGAGAGCCAGTACATAGAGTTGCTCCCAACCTTGATCATCAGCCTGCTGATAGTGGTCAGGGTGTCCCTCAAGAGGATGAGCATGCCCGGGAGGCAGTTCCTGAAGAGGAGGAGGCTGTTGGTATACAGCCAGCACCAGTGGCTCCACTGAAAAGGAGCGACAAAGATCGTCGACTATCTACGAGATACTCACCGGGTGAGTATGTGCTACTGACTAACGGGAGAGAGCCCGAAAGTTTTACAGAAGCTATGGAAGACGAATACAGACATGAGTGGATGGAGGCTATACAGGAGGAGATGAGTTCCTTACACGCCAATTCTACTTATGAGCTGGTGCGGTTGCCAAAGGGCAAGAAGGCTTTGAAGAATCGATGGGTGTTTAGAGTGAAGCAGACGGATGATGCTACTCGCCCTCAATATAAAGCGAGGCTGGTAGTTAAAGGCTACGGTAAGCGGAAAGGCATAGATTATGATGAGATCTTTTTGCCTGTCGTCAAACATTCGTCTATTCGGGTGGTGCTAGCATTGGCAGCCAGTCTCGACTTGGAGGTCGAAAAAATGGACGTGACGGTATTCCTCCATGGTGATCTTGAGGAGGAGTTATACATGGAGCAGCCAGAGGGATTCTGTGAGAAAGGCAAGTCACATTTGATCTGTCGGTTAAGGAAGAGCTTGTATGGTCTGAAGCAGGCTCCGAGACAGTGGTACAGGATGTTCGAGTCGTTTATGGGGGAGCATGGTTATACACGGACGACGTCGGATCACTGTGTATTTGTGAGGTATTTTGTCGATAATGATTTTATTATTTTATTGCTCTATGTTGATGATATGCTATTAGTGGGTTGGAATGCCACTAGGGTAGCAGAGTTGAAGCGCCAACTGGGCCCGGCCTTCTCTATGAAGGGTTTGGACACAGCGAAGACTATTCTTGGGATGGAGATTAGCCGAGAGAGAGAGTCCAAACTGCTACATTTATCCCAAAAGAAATACATTCATCGGGTACTTCAGCGTTTCAGGATGGACGGGTCAAAGAAAGTGAGTTGTCCCCTTGCGGCTCACTTTAAGTTCACTGAGGAGCAGTGTCCATCTACCGAGGATGAAAAGGAAGATATAAAGCGGGTTCCATATGCTTCAGCTGTGGGGAGCCTTATGTATGCTATGGTGTGTACGAGGCCAGACATCGCTCATGCAGTTGGCACTGTTAGCAGGTATCTTTCAAATTCTGGAAGGATATATTAGAGGGTGGTCAAGTGGATTCTACGATATCTTCAGAATACTGCCGATTGGAGACTTTCTTTTGGTGGTGACGAGCCGAAGTTGGTCGGGTATACCGACGTTGATATGGCTGGAGATGTAGACACAAGACGATCGACTTTGGGCTATGTGATGATATTTGTCGGAGGAGCGGTATTGTCACGACCCGGTCCCAATTTCTTGGGTCGAATCGGATCATGCCCAGCCTGCATCGTTGTTGAGACGGCGGCAGTAAGCTGTTCAGTAGCAGGTAACCATACAACAACACTATATTTGTCATAACTCAACATTCAGAAATTTAAAACTTTATTAAACTTTTACAATGAAATGAAAGATACAACTTAAACTATTTTCTACATACATCATGAATAAAAAAAAAACTCTAGGCAAACAGCTCATCAGTCTCGAATTCCTCGTCTTCTAGTTGGGACCTTGGAAATATCCCGGAATAAAGCCTCATCGGTGATACCTAAAATGTTGGGTCTCCAGTCAGGAGGAAGCAAAGTACAATTCATGCTAATTTAAAACAGTTAAAGTAAATAATAGAATCATGCAGTTTTAAACAGTTTGAAGAAATAATAGTTTTCAGCGGTAAAACAGTGTGATTTGAACAGGCAATGAATTATGACCGGCTTGGGATGTACAGTAGTATCCTAGCGATACGATATGGCTTATCCCCGTGTGAAGAGGGAAAAGCTAATACAGTCAGTAGTTACAGTTGGCTTTGGTCATAATCATTACTCTATTCACCCAGTCCCAATCAGTACAGTAGTCACAATCAGTACTCTCCAAGAGAGTTTCGTGTTTGCATCATGGTTTAAACATGCAGTAAAACGATTATAGAAATAACTGTAAAACTAACACAAACTATACTTGCCTCAGGAAAATGACTGGAGAGATAAGTTGGTACCGAGGAGGAACGTCAGGTATGTCTTCGAGTTCCTACAGTTGAGAACTCGACTTAGATCCGCTATATAACCAAGCTAAGTGTGCTAGTTGCAATCTCTAGTAACAAGTCCTAGTCAGATTTTAAGTTGTTATTAAGCTACAGCTAACGTTTACGTCGCAAGCTATGTGCGTTGATTAAACCAGTCGATTCGGTTATTTGGGAAAATAATAACAGGAATAAATTATCTTTGGAAAACTTTGTGCTTTTGTAATATATCTATGAAAATAGTTTCTTCCAATGCCAAATCATAAACTAGTTATCTTACTAATATTTTGTCCATTTATTTTACTTGGTAATTCTTAATTAATTTTATACGAGAAATATTTACGTTCTAACTACGGGTTACACGTCCAATCCAAAACTACCCAAAAGAATCAACATCAATCACCCAGAAAAGAAAGTAAAACCTACACTATGCAATACAGGGGCACAGCTAACCAACCTAGAAATATGGGCTTATGCCCTTTACAAATTTTACATAAAATAAGAGAAAAATGTTTAGTTCCGAAAAAATATGTGCAGTAACCAATTATCTATAATAAATAAGTAAAATAATTTAAACATTGAATTAAGTAATTTAAATTAAAGTTTAGGAGTCTCAGACTTGGTCCATCGTCACATCTAGCTAATACCTCAACGCCCGGTCGGACCGGTGCGTTTGCATTTCGCTAGGGTCCACAGACCGGTACGGTCGTCGCCCGAAAAGTCAGTTTTAAAATCATTTTCCGAAAACCAATTTAAAATCCAAATAGATAAAATTTTGTAAAAATTTGGGCAGCATTCCCTCTATTTCGGGACAACCCAAAACTGGGAAATGCGCCATAAAACCTGCAATTGCTCCAACCAAATAATAATCCCAAAAATATAACCACCGAAATAATTTTCCAACCACCAGAACCTTCCCGAAATACCCGGGATATCCGAAATCAAACCAACAACACAAATCTCAGCAGACAATATCACAAAAAATGCTAACGTAGCTAACCGAAACTACCACGTAGCTAACCGGATTTTCGAAGGGGAAACCGGGGACCGATATCATCATAGACTACCAATGAAAAGCAACGGGACAGAGAATTTATACCTCGGGGTGCTCGGCTAGAGCACTCAGATTATATAGAAAGAATAATAATAATCCCGCAGCGGCGTCGACGTCGAAAACGTCGGAAAAGTCCAGAATGGGCACGCTGGCCAGAAAAGATCCCGCAAAGGGCAGCGACGTCAGCAACAGATCTGAACAGCGCCGAGACAAAGGGCGCGGGGTGCGCCGGTCACCGGACGGCGGGGCTCGCAGGGGAGCGAGGATGCCGGCGGGGCAGATCTGGCCGAAAATGGGGCGCGGAGTCAGCGCGGGGGTGCACTGTGGTCGGCCGGAAGGGCCACGCGCGCTGGGGCGCACGCCGGAAGAAATCGGCGCGGGTGCGCGCCGGACGGGGAGGGCGCGAGGGAGGCTCGGCCGCTCGGGACAAAGGGGCGCTCGGCGGCCAGGGAGTTGCGGCGAGAAAGGGGGTGGCGACGACGGGGTCGCGTCGAGGGCGGACCCGCGGGGAAGCCGGCGGGAACGATCGGCCGGCGCTCGTCGGTGAGGGCGAGAGTGGTCGGGTGAGAGGGGTTTGAGAAGTGGGTTTTGGTGGGAAAGGGTAGGTGGAGGAGGGGGTTTGTGCTTCTGCGGATGAGAGCAGAGGGGTTTGGGAATGGTGAGTTGGAGAGTAAGAGAGAGTTGAGAGTTATCTCTCCTGTGAGATGGTAGAGAGGTGGTTTTAAATGAACGTGGGGAGTGGGGTGTGAGAATTAAAGAGGAGTGGGGGTTACTCGAGTGAAATATAGAAGGGAAGAGATAGAGTGAAGGGGAGAGATGGAGAGGTGGGAGGTTATGAGAGTTAAGTGGGGAGTTAGAATAGGAAGGGTGCTGACCAAATCGTGGGAAGTAAGGTGCTGGTCCTACGGGACCAGTCCAAAATAATAATAATAAAATTTTTTTTTTTTAAAGATTAACCAAGTCCAACAATTCAGAATTAAGAAATATGAAAAGATTGGGTTAGGCTCAGGCCTGGGTCTGGGTTCGGACTCGGGTCTGGGTCTGAACTCAAAAATCCTTGTTGTTATTTAATTTTTTTGAAATCATTTTAACACACAGAAAATAATATAATAATAATAAAAATAATAATTGAAATACTAATAATAATACTAAATCACCAATATTAATAAATTACAAAACATGGGTTTCACAATCTTTCCTCCTTAGAAAATTTCGTCCTCGAAATTAAAGTAAGGTTAGGGATTACCTCAAGTCTCAAACAGGTACGGGTACTACGTCCGTAACTCAGGTCCAACAATAAGAATTTCCAAGGCAGTCGTGGATGAGACGGTTTATGATATCATCCATGTAGAAAAATACAAAAGCGAACCAAAGTACACGAGGTTGATCAGACCATCATGCACCGGTCCTGATTAGATAATATTTTAGTAGGTGCACCCAATAAAATACCGTCATGATCAAGCTTGACAAAAAGATAGCTTGTAAAACTAGACTAATTTAGCAGCATCAGTCAAGTTTAGAACGAAAAGATAAGAAGTAGGAGTTTAAATGATGGCTCAAAATCTGATCTTCTTCTTACCTCTGACTACGCTTGCAACTGGTTTCTCTGGCTCTGAAAGGTTGAGTCCAATCTTCAGCTCTGAATTATCCAAAATATGACTCGGATCCGGAATGTAGCGTCTGAGCTGTGATACGTAGAAGACGTTATACACTCTCAAGATTAGCTGGTAGAGCTAACCGGTATACTACTTCCAACTCGTCTTAAAACTTCAAATAGCCTGATGTACCTGGCTCAACTTTCCTGCTCTGCTAACACTGATCGTTCCTCTGGTAGGAGAAAATCTTCACAAAAGATGTTATCTCCTTCTTCAAACTCCAGTGATTGACGATGCTAACTTGGTAGTTGTTTTAAGGAAACTCTACCAATTTTAAATGATCTTCTCCAAGATCCTCCAATTTCCAAAACACAAGATCTAACATATCTTCAAGCGTCTGGATTATCTTCTTTGATTGTCCGCCGGTTTGTACTCCATAAATCCGGTAGGGGTGCCTCTCGTACAATGCTGCCAACTTCCCGGTGAATAAATTAACCTTGAAGGGAATAAAGTGTGTTGACTTAGTCAGTCAGTCCACTATAATCCAATTGGTGCCCTTCCCTCCTTAGGAACAAGGCAAACCTTACTCAAAGTTCATTGTTATATGCTTCTACTTGCACTCCGAATTGTCCAGTGGCTGCAACAAACTGGTTGTTCTCTTGCTAAATTCCTCAGATTGACAAATTCGCATCTAATCCCATACCTGGAATTGTCCTTCTTCATTCCATAGCACCAATCAATGGAGGCATATTCCGATACATCTTATTAGCTCCTGAATATATGGAATACTGCGAATGGTGCATTTCTTTCATCAACTTGTTCCTCCGTTTGTCAGCCGATACGCAAAGTCTCGTACCATTCTTTAGAGTTCCACTGCTGATCAATTTAGAAACCCTCAAGTGTTCCTGCCAACACTTGATCTCTAAGCCTGCAAAGTGCCTCGTTTTGAAACTACGATCTCTTGATTTTGTCCCTCAGCCTCGAACTACATCAATACTGAATCAGCATCTAGCTCCGTCCGTCTATCTCCAGGTAGTATAACCTCCAGTCCAAACTTCTCATTGTCTTCTAGCAGGTGCTAGTCCTTGGCTAAGAACTCCGCCACTGGGTATCGACTAAGTGTATCAGCGATCACATTAGCCTTACCTGAATGGTACTGCAGGTTGATGTCGAAATCCTTCATCTGCTTCAACCATCTTCTTAGTCTAACATTCAGCTCTTTCTGAGTGGAGACATATTTCAGACTTTTGTAGTCCGTATATATTTTCACTCCCTTTCCATAAAAATCATGCTTCCATAGCATCAAAGTAAAGATAATTGCAGCAAATTCCAAATTAGGTATGGGATAATTCTTCTCATGAGTCTGTAGTTGCCTAGATGTGTAAGCAATTAATTTCCCATGTTATTGAAGAACGCAACCCAGTCCTTTTTCAGAGGCATCACTGTAGATTGAGAAACCACCAGTTCCTGCGGGTAGCGCAAGGATTGGTGTAATGGTAAATCTCTTCTTCAGCTCCTCAATGCCGCCTGGCAATCTTTCGTCCAGATGAACTCTTCATTCTTCCAAGTGAGCTTCGTCATCGGCTCAGCAATCTTGGCAAAATCCTTCACGAACTTCTGATAGTAGCCAGCCAAGTTCAAGAAACTTCCGAATTGAACTTGGGGTATACCATTTTTCAACAGCAGCTATCTTCCATCGAAATTTCTTCTCTTGACAACATGGCCAAAAATCCACCTTGTCAAAGAAAATCTAAGTTCAGATAACTTACCATAAAACTTATTTTTCTTCAAAGTTTCCAAAACTTTCCTCAGATGTTCTTCATGCTCTTCTTTAGTCTTCGAATATATCAGAATGTTATCTATGGAGAAAATAAATTGATTCAAATACTCATGAAAAACTCTGTTCATGAGATTCATGAACACAGTAGGAGCATTTGTCAGTCCAACGTCATGACCAAAGAAAACTACCCATACTTGATGTTTGAACGTCGTCTTGGAATTGTCCTCCTTCCTGACTTTGATTTGATGGTAATCAGATCTTAAGTCAAACTTCAAAACACCCTAACTCCACACAAATAGATCAAACAGATCCTCGATCCAAGCAGAGGGTATTTGTTCTTTGGTGTCTGGTAATCGATGCACATCCGTTGTTCCATCCTTCTTGGGCACAAACAAGATAGGTGTTCCCTAAGGTGAAGTTCCCTCCTGAATAAATCCTAGAGCCTTCATTGATCTGGTCCTTCATCTTCTATGAACCCCGAGTCTGCATCATGCCTTATTGTAGGAGGCAAGGTCTGCTGGATAGGAAGAGAGTCCCTAGGTTGTGGCCTAACAGGTGTTGCTGGGATATGTACTCTGGTTTGATGGAAAGATAAGGGGCAGTCCTTTACCCGATGTTCAGCAGATCCACATGCCAAACATTTCCCAATCTCTTGCGACAAATGTTGGCTTGGTGACCAGGCCTTTTACAGTAGTCACAAACCAATAGCTTCTTATAATATGACTGCCGAATAGGGCTCAAATATCTTCTAGATTCAGGGTATCCCTCCTAGGACGAGGTTCCGCTCCAACTTGGTTTAAGATAGCTAAAGCTACATCATTGACGTTCTTCATGTCTTCTCTCGTGATATTCATCTGTTTCTGCTGGGCTTCATCTCGAGCTTTCTGGAACTCCAAGATTTCTTGAAATAGGGCAACCATTTGGAAGGTGTTTGCTGGTACTGGTGGAGCAACAAGAATGGATACTCCACCAAGGAAATGTAACTCAGTTTGAGAAAAGGTAGGAATCGCCAGTGTAGTGAAAACTTCACTGGATGTATTATAGGGACGGTCAATCAGCCGCGAGGGAATAAACCCTGGACTTGGTTGAGGAGATGGGGTATGATCTGGAGATGACACTTCATCGCCAGCAGGATTGGTCTTGTCAATGGTCATTCTCTGGAAGGTTTAGGACGCACACATAAGCAAGGTTGCCTACCGGTCTATAATCAAACAAAAATATTTATTTATAATATATTTCGGTCCTATGTTGTGACAAATTGATGTTCTAGTGTTCTAATTGTTTCTAAATATGTCTTCCTAAGTTGTTGTTCAGATTGACCTGCATGGGCCACCACTAAAAACATGTCACGACCCGGTCCCAATTTCTTGGGTCGAATCGGATCATGTCCAGCCTGCACCGTTGTTGAGACGGCGGCAGTAAGCTGTTCAGTAGCAGGTAACCATACAACAATACTATATTTGTCACAACTCAACATTCAGAAATTTAAAACTTTATTAAACTTTTACAATGAAATGAAAGATACAACTTAAACCATTTTCTACATACATCATGAATAAAAGAAAACTCTAGGCAAACAGCTCATCAGTCTCGAATTCCTCGTCTTCTAGTTGGGACCTTGAAAATATCCCGAAACAAAGCCTCATCGGTGATACCTAAAATATTGGGTCTCCAGTCAGAAGGGAGCAAAGTACAATTCATGCTAATTTAAAACAGTTAAAGTAAATAATAGAATCATGCAGTTTTAAACAGTTTGAAGAAAGAATAGTTTTCAGCGGTAAAACAGTATGATTTGAACAGGCAATAAATTATGACCGGCTTGGGATGTACAGTAGTATCCTAGCGATACGATATGGCTTATCCCCGTGTGAAGAGGGGAAAGCTAATACAGTCAGTAGTTACAGTTGGCTTTGGTCATAATCATTACTCTATTCCCCCAGTCCCAATCAGTACAGTAGTCACAATCAGTACTCTCCAAGAGAGTTTCGTGTTTGCATCGTGGTTTAAACATGCAGTAAAACGATTATAGAAATAATTGTAAAACTAACACAAACTATACTTGCCTCAGGAAAATGACTGGAGAGATGAGTTGGTACCGAGGAGGAACGTCAGGTATGTCTTCGAGTTCCTACAGTTGAGAACTCGACTTAGATCCGCTATATAACCAAGCTAAGTGTGCTAGTTGCAATCTCTAGTAACAAGTCCTAGTCAGGTTTTAAGTTGTTATTAAGCTACAGCTAACGTTTACGTCGCAAGCTATGTGCGTTGATTAAACCAGTGGATTCGGTTATTTGGGAAAATAATAACAGGAACAAATTATCTTTGGAAAACTTTGTGCTTTTGTAATATATCTATGAAAATAGTTTCTTCCAATGCCAAATCATAAACTAGTTATCTTACTAATATTTTATCCATTTATTTTACTTGGTAATTCTTAATTAATTTTATACGAGAAATATTTACGTTCTAACTACGGGTTACACGTCCAATCCAAAACCACCCAAAAGAATCAACATCAACCACCCAGAAAAGAAAGTAAAACCTACACTATGCAATACAGGGGCACAGCTAACCAACCTAGAAATATGGGCTTATGCCCTTTACAAATTTTACATAAAATAAGAGGAAAATGTTTAGTTCCGAAATAATATGTGCAGTAACCAATTATCTATAATAAATAAGTAAAATAATTTAAACATTGAATTAAGTAATTTAAATCAAAGTTTAGGAGTCTCAGACTTGGTCCATCGTCATATCTAGCTAATACCTCAACGCCCGGTCGGACCGGTACGTTTGCATTTCGCTAGGGCCCACAGACCGGTACGGTCGTCGCCCGAAAAGTCGGTTTTAAAATCATTTTCCGAAAACCAATTTAAAATCCAAATAGATAAAATTTTGTAAAAATTTGGGCAGCATTCCCTCTATTTCGGGACAACCCAAAACTGGGAAATGCGCCATAAAACCTGCAATTGCTCCAACCAAATAATAATCCCGAAAATATAACCACCGAAATAATTTTCCAACCACCAGAACCTTCCCGAAATACCTGGGATATCCGAAATCAAACCAACAACACAAATCTCAGCAGACAATATCACAGAAAATGCTAACGTAGCTAACCGAAACTACCACGTAGCTAACCGGATTTCCGAAGGGGAAACCGGGGACCGATATCATCATAGACTACCAATGAAAAGCAACGGGACAGAGAATTTATACCTCGGGGTGCTCGGCTAGAGCTCTCAGATTATATAGAAAGAATAATAATAATCCCGTAGCGGCGTCGACGTCGAAAACGTCGAAAAAGTCCAGAATGGGCACGCTGGCCAGAAAAGATCTCGCGAAGGGCAGCGACGTCAGCAACAGATCTGAACAGCGTTGAGACAAAGGGCGCGGGGTGCGCCGGTCACCGGACGGTGGGGCTCGCGGGGGAGCGAGGATGCCGGTGGGGCGGATCTGGCCGGAAAGGGGGCGCGGAGTCAGCACGGGGGTGCGATGTGGTCGGCCGGAAGGGCCACGCGCGCTGGGGCGCACGCCGGAAGAAATCTGCGCGGGTGCGCGCCGGACGGGGAGGGCGCGAGGGAGGCTCGGCCGCTCGGGACAAAGGGGCGCTCGGCGGCCAGAGAGTTGCCGCGAAAAAGGGGGTGGCGACGACGGGGTCGTGCCGAGGGCGGACCCGCGGGGAAGCCGGCGGGAACGATCGGCCGACGCTCGGCGGTGAGGTCGAGAGTGGTCGGGTGAGAGGGGTTTGAGAAGTGGGTTTTGGTGGGAAAGGGTAGGTGGAGGAGGGGGTTTGTGCTTCTGCGGATGAGAGCAGAGGGGTTGGGGAATGGTGAGTTGGAGAGTAAGAGAGAGTTGAGAGTTATCTCTCCTGTGAGATGGTGGAGAGGTGGTTTTAAATGAACGTGGGGAGTGGGGTGTGAGAATTAAAGTGGAGTGGGGGTTACTCGAGTGAAATAAAGAAGGGAAGAGATAGAGTGAAGGGGAGAGATGGAGAGGTGGGAGGTTATGAGAGTTAAGTGGGGAGTTAGAATAGGAAGGGTGCTGACCAAATCGTGGGAAGTGAGGTGCTGGTCCTACGGGACCAGCCCAAAATAATAATAATAAATTTTTTTTTTTAAAGATTAACCAAGTCCAACAATTCAGAATTAAGAAATAGGAAAAGATTGGGTTAGGCTCAGGCCTGGGTCTGGGTTCGGACTCGGGTCTGGGTCTGAACTCAAAAATCCTTGTTGTTATTTAATTTTTTTGAAATCATTTTAACACACAAAAAATAATATAATAATAATAAAAATAATAATCGAAATACTAATAATAATACTAAATCACCAATATTAATAAATTACAAAACATAGGTTTCACAGGTATCGTGGCAGTCGCGGTTGCGTGTGTTGCCCTGTCGACGATGGAGGCGGAATACATTACGACGACGGAGGCTTGCAAGGAGCTGTTGTGGATGAAGAAGCTATTGCAGAAAATAGGACTGAAGCAAGAGCATTATACTTTGCTTTGCGACAGTCAGAGTGCTATTCACTTTGTAAAGGATCAGACATTTCATAGTCAGTCCAAGCACATCGAGACTCGGTATCATTGGATACAGGATGTGGATGAGAAGAAGGATGCAGCGCTTGAGAAGGTTCATACTGATGACAATGGAGGGGACATGCTCATGAAGGTTCTACCAAAGGGAAAATTTGGGTACTGCAGGCAGATCGTCGGGATGACGACCTCCTCCACATAGTTGTGAAGGGGGAGATTTGTTGGAGTGGGTGGGGTTTCCAATGTATATGGAGAAGACCCCGGAGTGCGACGAGCATCGTCTGTTTGTCTGAGAAGCTCGGGAGGTGACGAGGCCAGTCGGAGAAGACGAAGAATCTCGGGAGCTGCCAGAGGAGTTGCTGGAGAGAGGGGGCAGAGTTCGGGCCGAACTCTGCCCCAGGGGAGAGTTCTGGCCGAACTCTGCCTCCTTGTTCCAAAACCTTGCTGGAAGCAGTACACAGAGTTCTGGTCGAACTCTGTGCCAGGACAGAGTTCTGGCCGAACTTTGTGTGTCGAGGCTGAAGCATTTTTCAGGGTGATTTAATCACCGTTGGATCGTATCCTACGGTCCAGGTTTTGCTGCAGATTAGGGGGTTTATACATGTTTATTCCTAACCCTAATCATAACAAAACATTGAAGAATAAGAGAGAGAAAAATGAGGCAAGAGTGTTATTACAACTTTGGGAGAGAAGACGGAGGATTGAAGGTCTTTTTCGGAGGAGAATCGGATTCGGGTAATCTCTACTCGTCGTTCTTGTTCTTCGTAGCCTTGTAATCATTGTTCTTACTTCCAAGTGTTGTGGGGATCCGATTTGGATCGGAAGAAGTTTGTAGAGGGTGTAATTCTTCTATTTCATTAGTGGAGGCTTCTCAAGGTTGGACTCCGATCGTCCCGTGGTTTTTTCCGTAAGGGTTTTCCACGTCAAAAATTCTCTGTGTCTGCGTGGTTTGTTTTGGTGTTTTCGTTCGTACGTTGTTTTGCTCGGTTCTCTCGCAGGTACTCTCTAGTTTGGGGAAAGATTTTTGCGTTTCTTTCCCAACACCATTCAACTGTTACCAGAATTTTATAGCCCTGCTTGGGTATCTTGTACATTATGTTGTAATTTTACAAATAGTCAAGGAGAAAAACGTATAGGATTAAGAAAATACTAAAATACTAGTCCACAACACCTCATTCAAATTAACTTTTGATGTAAATGCCAAAAATAAAATAAACAAAGATAACTAACAAGTTCACCAGTTTGAAATCAGATTTGCAAACATACCCAGTAATTCGGTTGACAGTATTTTTTTTAATAAACTGATCACTTATAAGTACAAATCAATACTTCAATGAACGATATGGATTTCCATATAACCAGCAAATTAAATAACATGCCTTTTTCTTTTCTTTCAAGGACATAGATCATGGCCAGCTCCAAGGAGAGGCAGGCTAGGCAGCTGCCTAGGGCCTCCTCCCCTAGGAGGACCTCCAAAAAAAATTTGTATGTGTTTTATTCATAGCCCAGGGCCACATTTTGAAGCCGGTCAAAACCCCATGTTGATGACAACAATTTCTGGATGAGCATGAAAGTTTGGATGAATTGTTGAGATGATTTATCATCAGTCCCTATTTTCACGTTGACATATTTCTAAAATAGGAATGACAACAGTTCCTATTTTCAAGCCCTAACCTTCCTCAACGGAAATATCTCCCTGTCACGACCCGGTCCCCAAATACTTGGGTCGAATCGGATCATGCCCAGCCTGCACCGTTGATGAGACGGCGGCAGTAAGCTGTAATCCATATGCAGGTGATCAACAACATTTGAAATTAAATTTGCCACAACATTTATTTAAACGATAATTAAAAACTTGTTCGGTTACAAAGATTCATAACTTGAAATAACACAGAAACAACTAAACTCTCAAACTAAAGTAGCATCTATGGAGACGCCACAACATCATCTTTAGCTGGAAGTACCGCCGGGTACAAATCAGGATCATAATAGCTATTGATCAGCATCTCCAGGTCATCAGAAATACCTAAAATGTTGTCTCTAGTCAGGAGGGAGCAAAGTACAATTCATGCAAATTTTAACAATTAAAATGACAATTAATATAATACACTTTTAAACAGTTTTTAAAGATAAAACAGATTTGAAATACAGTACAGTGATGTGAATAGGTAATGAATATGACCGGATTGGGTTACAGTAGTATCCTAGCGATACGGTATGGCTTGTCCCCGTGTGAAGAGGGGAAAGCTAACACAGTCAGTTATCCTAATTTTGGATTTGGTCATATCCACTACTCTACTCCCCCAGTCCCCAACAGTACGGTCAGTACTCTCGAAAGAGTTCGTGTATAACAGTGGTTTAAAATTGCAATGAAATGATTGTTAAAATAATCGTAAATCCACATAAATGTACTTGCCTTAAATTTCTTAAGTTGGACGAGATTGGTTCTTCGGGATTTGAACAGTCACCTCTCTTCTTTGAAATCCTACATTCCGAAAATTATGTCTCAGAAACCACAACTCTAGAATCTAGTTACAATCTCTAGATTTTGTTTCCTAGTCAATTTTAATCTTGTATTAATCAACACAAACAAAACACGCTTTTCTAGTGAGTTACAATTTAGGAAATCCAATTTATGTTTTATTCTGGAAAACTTGTTTTTATCAACTTTATTGGGAAAAAGTTAGTATTTTATTATTATACATATAAATATATTTTTCTTTTCTTTAAGTAAGAAAATCATGAATTTTCTAACTAATTAATTAATAATAATATTAATTTATTCTACGCGTTCACAAACTCAGCAAATCCACAAATAATTCCTACTTATTACAATTCACAAAATAGATAAATGGGCTTATGCCCTTACATTTCCATGAATTAAAATAAGAGAAAATAAACTGTTAGTCCTACAAAATTAATAATAACTAATAATTTAAGAATAAAATAAAATGAGTCTCAGAACTGGTCCAATCTTCATTTACAGCTACTCTGCCTCAACGTCCGGACAAACCGGTGCGTTTGCATTTCACTGGGACCCATTGACCGATAAGGTCGTCGCCCAAAAATATTATTATTTCCGAAAATCATTTAAAAATCATTTTTATAATTTTTATAAAAATTTCGGCAGCACTTCCTCTACTTTTGGTCAACCCAAAAACTGGGAAAGTGTGCTACAACCTGCAAAAACAATCCCAAACCAGGGATACCCAAAAATATTTATATAAAATAACCACAGAATAATTTCCTAAGCCACATCGGAAAACCCGGAATAATATCAGAATTCCCGAAACAGATTCGGAATTTCCTGAAAACACATCGGAACCCACAGGATTATTTCCAAAATGTTCAGAAATTCCACAACAGAACTAATTCCCACAATTCCCGAAAATAGCCACAAAATTCTTCAAAAGCCAAGTGCCAAAAATCTCTAACCAACAGAATCATAACCCAAATAACATTGGCTAACCACAGCATCCGAAATATTTTCGGAAAACCAAATTTCCACAGAACTCTTTCCAAAGAGTTCACGTAAAAATCACAGAACCCAAAATCAGAGGACAATTGTCCGAAACCAGAAACATAACCGAAAAAACCGAATTTTCCAAAGAAAATTCCCGGACCAGATTTCATCATAGACCAAAAGAACTACGGGACTAACAGAAGTTACCGAAAAACGAAGGAATCCGAAGTGATGCCTCGGACTCAGAACGTTCCAGCACTCGCGGACAGTGGGAACCCACAGATCTGAGTCGAGTATGCTGACCGAGCGGGACAGAGTCGCGGGACAGCGCCGGAGGAGGAAAACACGTCGGAGCTAGGGCAGGGGCGCGGATCCGGCAAAGGGACCGGGAAACTCGCGGGTGCCGGCGTTCAGGAGGCGCGCGGGGGCAGTGGCTGGTCGGCAGATGGGCGGGGTGGCGTCGGCCTGGGCGGTCCCCGCGCAGGGGTCGGCGGTGGAGACACCGGAAGGAGGTCGGGCCGGCAGGAGACACGGGGAGCTAGGGCACGGGTTTGGGAAAGAGGGAAAAATGGGAATGGTGGTGATGGAAGTGAAATGGTGAAGGGTTTATATGGGAGAAGAGAGTTTGGGAGTTACCAGAAGAGGGAACGAGGAGTCGGGGAGTTACGAGAAGGAAGGGTCAGCCGACATTCTCCTCCAGAAGAGAGGAAGAGGAAAAAATGGTTTAATAAAAACTAATAAGTTATTTAAGTTAATAATTTTAGTACAAAAGCTTAATGGGTTATGGTTTATTGGGTTTTGGGCCTAAGGCTATGGGTCCAAGTTGTTTTAAACAATGAACTAACATAAAATTTTATGGGCTGAACAACAACAATAAAATGGTTTTAAGGCTTTTGAGAAAATAATTTGTTTTCTTAATTAATTCAAAATATTTTAAAGTTCAATTAAAATCAAACCGGGTTTATATCTAAGCTGACATACAAAAACCTAATCAATTTATTTTCTTGAACATAATAATAATAATTTGTATTCTAAATACATAATTTTTAATTAGAAAAATTTGCATGTTTTGATTAAACTCTAGTTTCAAAAATTCAATTTTCCCAAATTAATAATTGAAAAAAATTTTTAAAATTACGGGTTTCACAACCTTCCCTCCTTAGAAAATTTCGTCCTCGAAATTTCAAGGATCAGGGCCGGGATACAATCAACACTTAGCTTTAAACAAAATGAACTTTAAACTAGCAGGCACGATCGGAATTATCAAAATATGATCTGAAATGGGACGGAAAAGTTTGGAGTATTCAAATCATTTTAGGCACGAGAAAGAACCTAGGTACCTCCAGAATCATAGAATAGGCGAGAACTAAAAGAGGTTACGAGAGAAAACAAGAAAAGAGTGGAGGTCGACATTTTATTTAAAAAGGCAGAAGATGATGGAATCTTCTAAGATGAGAAACCTAAATGTCCCATCAAATTGAAATAGGGTACAGGAAGAATTGAAAAGTTGTACGATAGTAGGATACTAAAGATGATTAGAATGATAATGAATGTAATCGAGTGAAATATTTCCAATGAGGGCCGAGTGATGATCAACGAGGATGGAAAGTATGTCGTTTCACCGCTCAACGGTCAGAAGATAGGATATGCGGAAAAAGACCTACAAGATAACTACCTATAGCTTCCAAATTAAATCTGTAACTAGATGATAATAATAATGAATGAATAAATACATAAGGTATAGGAATATATATGTATGCAGCGTACCAAGGTTGAACAGAAAAGAGGTCGAGGTAGTCGAGCTTGATTTGATCCTAATAATTTTTTTTTAGGACGACCAAGTAGAATTTTGTAGGAAATCTGTTATCTCTGATTGTGACAAAAGATTTCTGGAAATGAAGACAACCGCTAGAAATGTAAATCCTCTAATCGGGCGAAAGTCAGAATGATTTGATAGTGCAAAAGGTAACCATGATATGAATGTAGTCTGAATAGTATTCGGGAACCAAATATGTTTGAAGTCACTTTGTCTCAAATCCATGCCTCGCCAGAGTGCACCTGACTGCAGTGAATTTTTTTTGACCCAATAACTTGAATAATTTTAGGTGACCGAGTACTCTTTTAACTTTATCCATTCCATGACTAAGCAACAAAGATGATCAACATGGTGTATTTAGAACATAGTCACGATAATATCCAGAAATCTATGATCACCCGAAATTACTTCAACTTTAGAGTCTTTTTGCCTTGCCAGTGCGCAACCGGCTGCAGTAAACTCGCAGTTTTCATAATTCAGGCAAATCACTACAACGCACATGTGCGAAGTTGTATTAGGTTATTGGATATTTTCTCAGCTGTGTCCATGAAAATTTAAAAAAAATTTCCTAAAATTCAAACGAGTTCTAAAGTTCTATTTATGATAGAAAAGGGTATTGATGTATGTTCTACTGGTTTCAAGAAAATTTATCAGGATAAATATGTGTTCCAGTAACTCTTAAGAATTAAGAGATTTGATTTTGAAGAAATTGATCAAGCTTGAGTATGGCCAATTGAGTGGGACGCAGGATAAGGTAGAAAAATCAGAGTTTTGGGTTGAGTTGAACAAATCAATGAGAACATTCCCGATAAATCACTTAAAGGATACAGACGTTTACCAAAATTATTTGAAGAAATAATTTCTTATCCAAGGAAAGTTTTGAGAATGTGATAGGGAGTAGGGTTGACGTAAAAGAAGTATGTCTTTATGGATTTCGGGAAATCTGGTTAAAATGATTTAGTAGAGCCAACAGGGAAATGACTCAACAATTTTAAAAGAAGATTTTTCTAATAAGATGGAATCAATTCTCTGACCGTTCGTACTTCACGGTACTCAAGCATTGAGTTAAAATACTGCCTAAGCTTTGGATTGATCAAGAAGTTGCATAGAGAGTGTAGGGTTTCAAGTTGAGTGGGAAAAATCAACAAAATATTTGGAATAACCTAGGAGATAACAATCAAGATTTGAGGTTATTTTAAAAATATCTTCTCTAGGGGAATCATGAACTAACCAGGCTGAACCAATTCTTTCGGTAATAACTGAGGTTTATGGTTCCAGAAGGATTTGGTTCAGGATTCGCTCCAAGGAAGTCAATTTAGAATTTAGATCAAGTTTGGGTACACAAATCATAAAAGTTTCTCCAGTAGACAAGAGTTATTAGAGTTTAGAACTCTAGATAGAGAATGAGTCTGGATTCCCGTTAAAGATAGAAAAAGATTGATCACTAGTGGAGAAGTTAAAAGGTCTGCTGACGAAGGAGATTAAGGAGTTCTAGTAATGGTCCATAATTAGCAAAAGTATAGATCCTACGGGATGCTAAAAGTTTGTTAAAGATATGGGAAGGAGATCATCCCTAAAATCACGGGATACTAAAAGGTACAAAATCTTGGAAAAACATATACTATCATACAGTCGGCCTAAACTGGTCAGGGTCCAAATCACTCCTTATGCCATCATCAATTCTAATTGTTATAGGTACCAACTAATGTTTGGGTAATCCAAATTCTACCCTTCCAATTCTTTATCACCAACATATCCCTGATAAATATCACCTTTCATTCCTCCTCATTTACAATTTCAGCAATTGTATCGTAGGAGAGAGACTTTGGGAAAGATTTCTACCATAAGGGTGTAAACAAGAATTTTATTCATAAAGGAGAATTACGGCAAGACTCTCATGATTATTCTAAGGACATTCAGTTACAACTTCTTATAACAATAGGTAATGACAGTTCTAGGTACTAGTCCTCATGGCTCTGGCTCTTGTATGAGCAGTCTCCAATCGCCTCATCTTCTTCTATGATCCTCGAGTCTGCATCATGCCTTCCTGTAGTGAGTGTAGGAGGCAAGGCTTGCTCGATAAAAAGAGAGTCCCTAGGTTGCAGCGTAGCAGGTGTTGCTGGGATAGGTGCTCTGGTATAATGGACAGATAAGAGGCAGTTCTTTACCCGATGTTCAGTGGATCCACATGCCAAACATTGTCCCAATCTATTGCGGCAACTAACGGCCTGATGACCAGACCTCTTGCAGTAGTCACAAGCCAATAGCCTCTTACAACAAGACTGCCGAAAAATAGGGTACTTGATGGGACCCAAATATCTTCTAGATTCAGGAGTATACCTTCTAGGGTGAGGTTCCGTACTAACTCGGTTTAAGATAGCTAAGGCTACGTCATTGACATTATTCATAACATCCCTCGTAATATCTATCAGTTTCTGCTGGGCCTCGGCTTGGGCCTTCTGACCTTCAAGTACACCTTGCAGCAGGCTTGCGATGTCAGAGGAGTTATCGGGCACTGAGGCCACAGCTTGAGCAGCTACTGCTGCAGTGACCTGCACCTCAGCCCGAGAATAGGTAGGGTCCGCCGCTTGATCTGCAGTTCCAGAAGTGGCGCCAGGTGCTGGTGGTTCATGGGACCGATCGGTCAACTGCAAGGATGGGGGTTCTGGTCGTACTGGGGAAAATGGGGTGCGATCGGGAGATGGCACCGCATCACCAGCAGGGGTGGTCGTTCCCTTGGTCATATTCTGGAAAGTATAGGTTGCAATACATAAGCAAGGTAGCCTACCAGTCTATATCAATCAAAAATATTTAATAATAAAATATTTCGGTCCTATGTCGTGATAAATTGATGTTCTAGTGTTCTAGTTGTTTCTAGATAGGTTTTCCTAAGTTGTTGTTGTTGTAGACCTGCATGGGCCACCACTAAAAACATGTCACGACCCGGTCCCCAAATACTTGGGTCGAATCGGATCATGCCCAGCCTGCACCGTTGATGAGACGGCGGCAGTAAGCTGTAATCCATATGCAGGTGATCAAC
The DNA here is from genome assembly GCA_029216955.1 of Iris pallida. Classification (NCBI taxonomy): domain Eukaryota; kingdom Viridiplantae; phylum Streptophyta; class Magnoliopsida; order Asparagales; family Iridaceae; genus Iris; species Iris pallida. The sequence continues at coordinate 38,834,135 of JANAVB010029819.1, forward strand.
AACATTTGAAATTAAATTTGCCACAACATTTATTTAAACGATAATTAAAAACTTGTTCGGTTACAAAGATTCATAACTTGAAATAACACAGAAACAACTAAACTCTCAAACTAAAGTAGCATCTATGGAGACGCCACAACATCATCTTTAGCTGGAAGTACCGTCGGGTACAAATCAGGATCATAATAGCTATTGATCAGCATCTCCAGGTCATCAGAAATACCTAAAATATTGTCTCCAGTCAGGAGGGAGCAAAGTACAATTCATGCAAATTTTAACAATTAAAATGACAATTAATATAATGCACTTTTAAACAGTTTTTAAAGATGAAACAGATTTGAAATACAGTACAGTGATGTGAATAGGTAATGAATATGACCGGATTGGGTTACAGTAGTATCCTAGCGATACGGTATGGCTTGTCCCCGTGTGAAGAGGGGAAAGCTAACACAGTCAGTTATCCTAATTTTGGATTTGGTCATGTCACGACCCGCACCCTAGAGTAAGGGCACGAGAAGTGGGTACGTCCAGCCTACGCCGCAGTGTCGGCGGTAGAACGCTGTTCTAGGTCATGAACTATAACTAACATAATATGAATACTCTCCATAAGGAGGCCAACACAGAGGTATAACTCAATCACAATCTATAGATAGAAAATGGCACGATGAAATAGATAAGGAAAACCTCAACTGAGATACAACAGAAATGATATACAAGTCTCAACATCTCTACAATATACAACTCTGAAACAAAGACATAAGCTAAACATGAAAGGAAAATAGTCTAAGCTATCTACTCTATACAAGGTATCATCCTGAGCAGCTGCCTGAACCTCGCCAGGGGTCCAAGTCGCGAGTGTCATCTAGGCAAGCTCCAAGTAAGGGGGTGCAGGGTTCCTCATCATCCTCTGTAAAATTTTTAACAGGTCCAGTCAGGACGGGAGCGAGCACAAAACATCTCACGCAGTTCATGTCGAGTTAGGAAATATAAAGCATGCAATAGAGTAAAGTACATGAAACGCTGAAGAAGAAGATATATGAAAAACAGTAGAGATTTTATAACAGGAAATATCTAAATATGATAAGTAAGAACTGTAAGGAACATGTGATTTTAGAGTACAATCTGGTTATGTAAACGGGCTAGGAAAATGCAATGGTAACTCCATTGTACGTGGGTGTACAATAGACATATACAATAGTTATACAATGTTGTACAATAGGATTTGAGTACATAACCAATTCTACTCCCCCTCCCCAATCAATACACAAGGATCCACTCCGTTACGTTATCTTGCACAATAGTGTACAATGTTATACAATGGATGTACAATAATATACAATAGATGTACAATGTTATACAATGGTTGTACAATGTTATACAATAGTGTACAATGTCTATCCCTGGGACTCATGTGATACTGAGAGTACAATATGCACAAGGAGTATACAAGGATATAGGTATTCAATAAATACAATATGGAAGTGAAACGCACATCACAATATGTATCTAGTGAATACAAGGGAATAACATCCCAAAAGGAGATCCGTATAGTACTAATCCGTGATAACAATCGTGTCAGCATCAAGTACAGTAATCTAGAGCAAGAATATAAATCCAGACAAGTATGAAAAGATCAGAGAATGTACTCGCCTCGTATCTGAATGTCTGAAGTAAACGTACTGTCCGAGATGAGGTACCTGACTCCTAGTTAGAGCAACACAAGTCAAGATGTATACAGAGGGTGATATATGAAATGTACAATGTATCTGCATGCTGTCTAGGTCAAACTAGGCTAAAGTCGACACTTGGTCAACTCTAGTCCACCACACTAGTCAACCTAGGTCAAGTCCTAGCCCAAACAAGTCTAACAAGTCTCACTAGGCCTAACCAAGCCTAATCTAGCAATCACACACCAATCACAAGGCTATACAAGCCAAACACAAGCACATATCAAGGCACATCCTATTCATGCATGTGTTGTATTACCTATTTTACCTATCATACAAGCCTATATACATATTTAGGTACATTCATATGCATAGAGATTTAGAGAGAGATTAAGGTATACATGTGTGTAAAGAGTGAACTGTGAGTGACAAAGTGAGGGATGTGTATGAGAATGAGGCTGTGAGGGTGTTAGTGTAACATGATAGTGTGTGTGAGGATACCTGAAAATAGTATGACAAAATAGGAAGAAATCTGTGCACATAGAACACTATTCAACCTGGAAAACAGTGAGTGAGTGAAGTGAATAGTGTGACAGTGAAGAGTGTGAAGTAGAGGGTGTGGCAATGCATTGTTCTCAGATTTTTAACAGTTTTAGGATGAACTTGAATCTAAAAGTTTAAACCAAATTATCTCATTCACAGATTTACAAAGGAAAAATCAGTTTAATGGGAACTAAACAAAATTGCAAAATGGAAAGGAAATCAATTGACAATGTCAAATGGTTCAAAGAAGCTGGAATTTAACTCATATCAGTAAAACAACAGTTAACAGTATTGAAACATGAAACAATTAGAAAGGAAATCAATTCATGAAGTCAAGACTTCATTCTCAGTTTGGGAAAAACTGAGAATGATCTCAGGTTTTGCACATCAGTTTCAGCAAGGTAATATCAGGGAAGAAATCAGTTTTCAAGTGGCAATAGCCTAAACAAAATCCCAGGTTAAATTCTAACTCTCAGATTAATCATAAACCTTAACAAAACTCATATGAAAACTCATTTACAGTTGCCATCCAAGTATTAATTCAGAATTTAAGAGTTGAAACTCATATCTCAGTTTTGAAACTGAGAACAATCTCAGGTTTACATTGAACACATTTGGGATCAACCCAAGTATCCAAATTCCCATATACACAAACCAAAGCACAATTTTGAATGCCAAAGCCTATCTAACATTATTTATGATATGCAGGTTCAGATTAACAGAGAAATTATTAACAGAAATAGGAATTTAAATTGTTGGGAAAAACTGGAAAAATAGTATCACAAGTATCAGAGTTCACTGTCCTATGAGATTTTTCGAACCCAAACATCATATCAAATTAAACCATTGTATAAAATGCAGTAGCAGAGATTTAACTACTCATTTGAGATCTAAAATAATCATTAAAACACATTTTAAAACATTAAAATCGATTCAACAAACAGAAACATCACAGAGAACACACACACGCACACAGCTGATCAGTGCACACTCAAAAACGTGTCCGATACGACACGAGGACTCGTGAAATTTGACGAGCCTCGTGTCAGTCAAAGCATCAACACATGTGCCAAGAATCTCGTGGCCACGTGGCGTGTGCTGCGCGCAATCAACCCCGAGTAGCAGGGGATGAACAGTACCGCGCGCACACGGCTGCACACACGTGTTCGCGTGTCCCCACGACACGACACGACACATAAACTAGCCTAGGACACTGGAAATACCTAGACGACACTTAGATCTAGGTTTCCAATCAAATACATTTGGGAAACTCATTCGAGCAGTCCTCTTGGACATTTCGTCGAGCACTTGGTGCAATGCTCTGATACGTGTCCGTATCGGACACGAAACGAGCTCGAATCCTAGGGTTAGCTTTCCTATCAGTTGGGTGAGGGCTAGGGGACCTTAAAAATGAATTTTAATGAAATTTAGGGGCTGAGATGAGGATTATACCTATTGGTTTCCCAAGCTTCAAAAACACACCAAGGAAGAGGTCCTTTCAACCACCAAAGCTCCTCAAATTGTGTGCCCCCTGTCAAATCTCAATCCAAACAGCAAGAGAACAGTATTTAGAGACTATAGGAATTTGTTTGAAGGAAAAAGGAGCTAATTTGGATTTTCTATGAATTTGTGAAGTTGGAACATTACCTATTTTCTAAACTTGATGAACCCTAATGAAAGAGGCTATCCCTAAAAATTTGGGAGGATATAAATAGGGAGATGGGCTGCTATGTGGCTGGCCAAAGGACCTAGGGTTAGGGTTTTAGCTTGTGGGTTGAGTCCTAACTAGTCTAGTTATGATTTGACTTGTGACTACACAAGCCATTCTCTAACCAAACTAAATCCGATTAGCCCCAAATCAATTCTAACTAACTTGAAATAATTAGCTTAGGTCACACTAGGGTTTCTTAACCTAACCATGGTGTCTGGACCTAGGTTGGCCAATAGGACAGTCTCCTAGTCCACATGGGTCACAGTCTAAAACTAGCACCAAACAATTCACCAAAAATTACCAAAAATCACTAAAAATCATATTAATTATATTTAATAATAAAAATCCCAAAATAATTCCAAAATTTTGAAAATGACCAAAATACCCTCAATTGAAAAACTGGGTGTTACAATCCTACCCACCTTAGAAAAATTTCGTCCTCGAAATTAAGATGATCGTACCCCTTCTAGGTCAAACCCCCACAATCAAAATCTCAGAACCTATTTAAATTATTCTGTTGGAAATGTAACTTATGGGGTCATGGCATGTAGTATCAGTTTGGGGTCTCAACTAGTTACACCAACATGCTACAGTACTAGGCAATCACAAGGTATCAAAACATACAAACAAGGGATGCATCAATATTCACAAAAAGGGATACTGAGGTTAGGTCAAAACTCACCTCCAGCTAGGTCTGAGAACTAGAACTCACTCTGGAAGCAGGGCCCTGGTTGGTAGGTGCATAAGGACAATGCTGCACCCAGTGCGCAGCTGACCCACAGTATAGGCACAATCCTAGTCTCTTCCTACAGTTGCTCCACTTGTGCCCAGACTTATTACAGTAGGCACAGATAGGCTCTGGCTCAGCTGGCCTCTGCTGGACAGGAGACTGGGCTGGGTATGATGATATCGGCTGGATAAATGGGTACTCCTCAAACTCTGGGTAGGACTGGGTACTGCTCCTCGCCCTCTTGGAGCTAGGCTCTCCTTCTGGAAGCACAGAGTCCCGCAGACGTAGCAACCTCTGGATTTTCTCCCTCATGGCCTCCTCATGAACTCTCTGTGACTCCAACAGCCTCTCTTCGAAAAATCCAAACACCTGGGCTGCGTCAAGTAACAAACCTCCGGGTGGTACAGTAGGGAATACCATCCCAAGGGGTATGGGAAGGCTCTCGGTCTCAGGCAAATCTGCAGCTCTTTCCTGAACGACAGGAGATGAAGGAAGACTCTCTGGCGAGTCTACCACCATCTCCTCAATGGCAGGAGGTGCCACCACCCCCTGATCAGATAGAGGGATAACTACCTCCTGAACAGTAGGAGGTGGAGGCACACTCTCAGTAGCTGCAGCTCCTCTCAGGCGACGGGCTCGGGTCATGGGTGCCATACTGAAAGAAAACAAACGAAAATAAAAATAAATCAATCATCAAGGCTGAAAAACTAGTAAATATCAACAAAGGAGAACTAGCTACAAGGGTCCCTACTCTAAAGCCAGAGCTATACTATCATTCCTAAGATAAAGGCCTAATCACAACTCATCAAATCATCATACTAAGAAAGAGTTATAACTAATGAATTTCTACAAGTTATTAGACTAGCCAACTAAAGTTATCCTTACTCCTAAGTTATTTGATGATGGAAAACATTTTTTTTTTAACAGAAAAGAAATGAAAGAGGTGATACTTTAAAAACCTTCAAGATATAATCTGATAATCACATGCGTCTGTCCAGAATCATGATACTCAGAATCCTCGCCACGCTAGTAAGCAAGGCTGCAATGAACGGTAGGGTTCATAACTAGGGTATGCATCTCTATGATCAAGTCGTCTGGAATCCTCGCTATGCCGACTAGTATAGCTGCGAGAAATTCCAATCTCATGATCAAGATATGTACATCCGAAGTCAGGTCCCTATGTTCTTGCCACGCCGGCTAATATAGCTGCGGTAAATTCTAGGTTCCATAATAAAGTAGACGTTTTACCATCCCTGTTATTTCCGTCAACATATGTTATCAGAAGATACCGTAACTCGGGTCATAAAATTCATCTCGATAAGAAAATCAAATCAACAACGATTTATCAAAATCAAATTCAAATATCAAGGAGTAAGGGTAAATCAAAACAAGAGAAAGGATTTCAAATTTGAAGTTCAGAATGAGATTCTCAAGGGCATCCCAGGAATCTCTCAAGGAATTCTAACTGTGATTGAGTACCCCAAAACATTCTACTCTTACTGCAGGCTGTAGTGATACTCTAGTTCGAATACCATTACATAAACTCGACCTGCATGGGCCACCACTAAAAACGTGTCACGACCCGCACCCTAGAGTAAGGGCACGAGAAGTGGGTACGTCCAGCCTACGCCGCAGTGTCGGCGGTAGAACGCTGTTCTAGGTCATGAACTATAACTAACATAATATGAATACTCTCCATAAGGAGGCCAACACAGAGGTATAACTCAATCACAATCTATAGATAGAAAATGGCACGATGAAATAGATAAGGAAAACCTCAACTGAGATACAACAGAAATGATATACAAGTCTCAACATCTCTACAATATACAACTCTGAAACAAAGACATAAGCTAAACATGAAAGGAAAATAGTCTAAGCTATCTACTCTATACAAGGTATCATCCTGAGCAGCTGCCTGAACCTCGCCAGGGGTCCAAGTCGCGAGTGTCATCTAGGCAAGCTCCAAGTAAGGGGGTGCAGGGTTCCTCATCATCCTCTGTAAAATTTTCAACAGGTCCAGTCAGGACGGGAGCGAGCACAAAACATCTCACGCAGTTCATGTCGAGTTAGGAAATATAAAGCATGCAATAGAGTAAAGTACATGAAACGCTGAAGAAGAAGATATATGAAAAACAGTAGAGATTTTATAACAGGAAATATCTAAATATGATAAGTAAGAACTGTAAGGAACATGTGATTTTAGAGTACAATCTGGTTATGTAAACGGGCTAGGAAAATGCAATGGTAACTCCATTGTACGTGGGTGTACAATAGACATATACAATAGTTATACAATGTTGTACAATAGGATTTGAGTACATAACCAATTCTACTCCCCCTCCCTAATCAATACACAAGGATCCACTCCGTTACGTTATCTTGCACAATAGTGTACAATGTTATACAATGGATGTACAATAATATACAATAGATGTACAATGTTATACAATGGTTGTACAATGTTATACAATAGTGTACAATGTCTATCCCTGGGACTCATGTGATACTGAGAGTACAATATGCACAAGGAGTATACAAGGATATAGGTATTCAATAAATACAATATGGAAGTGAAACGCACATCACAATATGTATCTAGTGAATACAAGGAAATAACATCCCAAAAGGAGATCCGTATAGTACTAATCCGTGATAACAATCGTGTCAGCATCAAGTACAGTAATCTAGAGCAAGAATGTAAATCCAGACAAGTATGAAAAGATCAGAGAATGTACTCGCCTCGTATCTGAATGTCTGAAGTAAACGTACTGTACGAGATGAGGTACCTGACTCCTAGTTAGAGCAACACAAGTCAAGATGTATACAGAGGGTGATATATGAAATGTACAATGTATCTGCATGCTGTCTAGGTCAAACTAGGCTAAAGTCGATACTTGGTCAACTCTAGTCCACCACACTAGTCAACCTAGGTCAAGTCCTAGCCCAAACAAGTCTAACAAGTCTCACTAGGCCTAACCAAGCCTAATCTAGCAATCACACACCAATCACAAGGCTATACAAGCCAAACACAAGCACATATCAAGGCACATCCTATTCATGCATGTGTTGTATTACCTATTTTACCTATCATACAAGCCTATATACATATTTAGGTACATTCATATGCATAGAGATTTAGAGAGAGATTAAGGTATACATGTGTGTAAAGAGTGAACTGTGAGTGACAAAGTGAGGGATGTGTATGAGAATGAGGCTGTGAGGGTGTTAGTGTAACATGATAGTGTGTGTGAGGATACCTGAAAATAGTATGACAAAATAGGAAGAAATCTGTGCACATAGAACACTGTTCAACCTGGAAAACAGTGAGTGAGTGAAGTGAATAGTGTGACAGTGAAGAGTGTGAAGTAGAGGGTGTGGCAATGCATTGTTCTCAGATTTTTAACAGTTTTAGGATGAACTTGAATCTAAAAGTTTAAACCAAATTATCTCATTCACAGATTTACAAAGGAAAAATCAGTTTAATGGGAACTAAACAAAATTGCAAAATGGAAAGGAAATCAATTGACAATGTCAAATGGTTCAAAGAAGCTGGAATTTAACTCATATCAGTAAAACAACAGTTAACAGTATTGAAACATGAAACAATTAGAAAGGAAATCAATTCATGAAGTCAAGACTTCATTCTCAGTTTGGGAAAAACTGAGAATGATCTCAGGTTTTGCACATCAGTTTCAGCAAGGTAATATCAGGGAAGAAATCAGTTTTCAAGTGGCAATAGCCTAAACAAAATCCCAGGTTAAATTCTAACTCTCAGATTAATCATAAACCTTAACAAAACTCATATGAAAACTCATTTACAGTTGCCATCCAAGTATCAATTCAGAATTTAAGAGTTGAAACTCATATCTCAGTTTTGAAACTGAGAACAATCTCAGGTTTACATTGAACACATTTGGGATCAACCCAAGTATCCAAATTCCCATATACACAAACCAAAGCACAATTTCGAATGCCAAAGCCTATCTAACATTATTTATGATATGCAGGTTCAGATTAACAGAGAAATTATTAACAGAAATAGGAATTTAAATTGTTGGGAAAAACTGGAAAAATAGTATCACAAGTATCAGAGTTCACTGTCCTATGAGATTTTTCGAACCCAAACATCATATCAAATTAAACCATTGTATAAAATGCAGTAGCAGAGATTTAACTACTCATTTGAGATCTAAAATAATCATTAAAACACATTTTAAAACATTAAAATCGATTCAACAAACAGAAACATCACAGAGAACACACACACGCACACAGCTGATCAGTGCACACTCAAAAACGTGTCCGACACGACACGAGGACTCGTGAAATTTGACGAGCCTCGTGTCAGTCAAAGCATCAACACGTGTGCCAAGAATCTCGTGGCCACGTGGCGTGTGCTGCGCGCAATCAACCCCGAGTAGCAGGGGATGAACAGTACCGCGCGCACACGGCTGCACACACGTGTTCGCGTGTCCCCACGACACGACACGACACATAAACTAGCCTAGGACACTGGAAATACCTAGATGACACTTAGATCTAGGTTTCCAATCAAAAACATTTGGGAAACTCATTCGAGCAGTCCTCTTGGACATTTCGTCGAGCACTTGGTGCAATGCTCTGATACGTGTCCGTATCGGACACGAAACGAGCTCGAATCCTAGGGTTAGCTTTCCTATCAGTTGGGTGAGGTCTAGGGGACATTAAAAATGAATTTTAATGAAATTTAGGGGCTGAGATGAGGATTATACCTATTGGTTTCCCAAGCTTCAAAAACACACCAAGGAAGAGGTCCTTTCAACCACCAAAGCTCCTCAAATTGTGTGCCCCCTGTCAAATCTCAATCCAAACAGCAAGAGAACAGTATTTAGAGACTATAGGAATTTGTTTGAAGGAAAAAGGAGCTAATTTGGATTTTCTATGAATTTGTGAAGTTGGAACATTACCTCTTTTCTAAACTTGATGAACCCTAATGAAAGAGGCTATCCCTAAAAATTTGGGAGGATATAAATAGGGAGATGGGATGCTATGTGGCTGGCCAAAGGACCTAGGGTTAGGGTTTTAGCTTGTGGGTTGAGTCCTAACTAGTCTAGTCATGATTTGACTTGTGACTACACAAGCCATTCTCTAACCAAACTAAATCCGATTAGCCCCAAATCAATTCTAACTAACTTGAAATAATTAGCTTAGGTCACACTAGGGTTTCTTAACCTAACCATGGTGTCTGGACCTAGGTTGGCCAATAGGACAGTCTCCTAGTCCATATGGGTCACAGTCTAAAACTAGCACCAAACAATTCACCAAAAATTACCAAAAATCACTAAAAATCATATTAATTATATTTAATAATAAAAAGCCCAAAATAATTCCAAAATTTTGAAAATGACCAAAATACCCTCAATTGAAAAACTGGGTGTTACAGGTCATATCCACTACTCTACTCCCCCAGTCCCCAACAGTACGGTCAGTACTCTCGAAAGAGTTCGTGTATAACAGTGGTTTAAAATTGCAATGAAATGATTGTTAAAATAATCGTAAATCCACATAAATGTACTTGCCTTAAATTTCTTAAGTTGGACGAGATTGGTTCTTCGGGATTTGAACAGTCACCTCTCTTCTTTGAAATCCTACATTCCGGAAATTATGTCTCAGAAACCACAACTCTAGAATCTAGTTACAATCTCTAGATTTTGTTTCCTAGTCAATTTTAATCTTGTATTAATCAACACAAACAAAACACGCTTTTCTAGTGAGTTACAATTTAGGAAATCCAATTTATGTTTTATTCTGGAAAACTTGTTTTTATCAACTTTATTGGGAAAAAGTTAGTATTTTATTATTATACATATAAATATATTTTTCTTTTCTTTAAGTAAGAAAATCATGAATTTTCTAACTAATTAATTAATAATAATATTAATTTATTCTACACGTTCACAAACTCAGCAAATCCACAAATAATTCCTACTTATTACAATTCACAAAATAGATAAATGGGCTTATGCCCTTACATTTCCATGAATTAAAATAAGAGAAAATAAACTGTTAGTCCTACAAAATTAATAATAACTAATAATTTAAGAATAAAATAAAATAAGTCTCAGAACTGGTCCAATCTTCATTTACAGCTACTCTGCCTCAACATCCGGACAAACCGGTGCGTTTGCATTTCACTGGGACCCATTGACCGATAAGGTCGTCGCCCAAAAATATTATTATTTCCGAAAATCATTTAAAAATCATTTTTATAATTTTTATAAAAATTTCGGCAGCACTTCCTCTATTTTTGGTCAACCCAAAAACTGGGAAAGTGTGCTACAACCTGCAAAAACAATCCCAAACCAGGGATACCCAAAAATATTTATATAAAATAACCACAGAATAATTTCCTAAGCCACATCGGGAAACCCGGAATAATATCAGAATTCCCGAAACAGATTCAGAATTTCCTGAAAACACATCGGAACCCACAGGATTATTTCCGAAATGTTCGGAAATTCCACAACAGAACTAATTCCCATAATTCCCGAAAATAGCCACAAAATTCTTCAAAAGCCAAGTGCCAAAAATCTCTAACCAACAGAATCATAACCCAAATAATATTGGCTAACCACAGCATCCGAAATATTTTCGGAAAACCAAATTTCCACAGAACTCTTTCCAAAGAGTTCACGTAAAAATCACAGAACCCAAAATCAGAGGACAATTGTCCGAAACCAGAAACATAGCAAAAAAAACCGAATTTTCCAAAGAAAATTCCCGGACCAGATTTCATCATAGACCAAAAGAACTACGGGACTAACAGAAGTTACCGAAAAACGAAGGAATCCGAAGTGATGCCTCGGACTCAGAACGTTCCAGCACTCGCGGACAGTGGGAACCCACAGATCTGAGTCGAGTATGCTGACCGAGCGGGACAGAGTCGCGGGACAGCGCCGGAGGAGGAAAACACGTCGGAGCTAGGGCAGGGGCGCGGATCCGGCAAAGGGACCGGGAAACTCGCGGGTGCCGGCGTTCAGGAGGCGCACGGGGGCAGTGGCTGGTCGGCAGAGGGGCGGGGTGGCGTCGGCCTGGGCGGTCCCCGCACAGGGGTCGGCGGTGGAGACACCGGAAGGAGGTCGGGCCGGCAGGAGACACGGGGAGCTAGGGCACGGGTTTGGAAAAGAGGGAAAAATGGGAATGGTGGTGATGGAAGTGAAATGGTGAAGGGTTTATATGGGAGAAGAGAGTTTGGGAGTTACCAGAAGAGGGAACGAGGAGTCGGGGAGTTACGAGAAGGAAGGGTCAGCCGACATTCTCCTCCAGAAGAGAGGAAGAGGAAAAAATGGTTTAATAAAAACTAATAAGTTATTTAAGTTAATAATTTTAGTACAAAAGCTTAATGGGTTATGGTTTATTGGGTTTTGGGCCTAAGGCTATGGGTCCAAGTTGTTTTAAACAATGAACTAACATAAAATTTTATGGGCTGAACAACAACAATAAAATGGTTTTAAGGCTTTTGAGAAAATAATTTGTTTTCTTAATTAATTCAAAATATTTTAAAGTTCAATTAAAATCAAACCGGGTTTATATCTAAGCTGACATACAAAAACCTAATCAATTTATTTTCTTGAACATAATAATAATAATTTGTATTCTAAATACATAATTTTTAATTAGAAAAATTTGCATGTTTTGATTAAACCCTAGTTTCAAAAATTCAATTTTCCCAAATTAATAATTGAAAAAAATTTCTAAAATTACGGGTTTCACACTCCCTCTCCAATGGATCTCTCTCTCTCCAACGGACATCTTCTCCCCAAGGCTCCAATGGAAGAAAATTTCTCCTCTTCTTCGGCCTGAGCAGGTATGTTTTTCCCATTTAATCATATTTCTAACGTCTATTTTTACTTTGATTTTATATAAATATCACTTTTTGCAATGCTAATATTATCTCTCCCTCTCACATTATCTCATTCTCTTTTTCTCTAAATCTCTAATCTCTCTCTTTATTTTATTTATTTTTCCTTCATAGCCATCATTCCGGCGATCGTTGGCCGGACTTGAAGCAATTGGGCGTGTCCGGCACAGTCGCACAATAACATTATCTGATTATTGAGAATTGAAAATTTAAAATTTGGGCTATTGTGCTGACTACTGAGGGTGCATGCTCATAGGTAAAAAATTATATAGAGGGATGAGGAGAGGGCCTCATATTTATGAGACTTGTCTAGGACCTCCAAAATGCTGGAGTCGGCCCTGACATTGATGCACTTTTTATGAAGAAGGTTCATAACAATATGTTAATAATTAATGTACCCTGTCGATTCATGAGATGAAGAACATAATAAAATTGTTTGCGGAAGCGTACCTGAATCCATTGTCTTTGCTTGACGGATCTTGAAGCAAACGTCTCTTTTGGGGTTTGATCTTCCAACCCGCTACGGCCCTTAATAACAAAGATTAAATCTTTATTCCTCTCTTTATTGATGGAGATACAGAAGAGAATAGAGAAACCCTCTCTTTGGTGGCCGTATGAGTTGGGAACCATAACCCTAATGAATACACATATATATAGATATGTGTGTTGTGATATTTCTAATTTGGCCCCTCATCAAATTAGAATTATCTCCGGTATCTACACATTAATTCCATGACAATTATACCCTTAAGCCAATTTCCATATAGACCACTTTAATTGGGCTTAATTATTTAGATAGCCCAAACATAATTAATTTTACATGTGTGGCCCCATAATTATTAAATAATTCCAACAATCTTGTCACTCTCCGTTCCCAGAATACGTATTTTTAATACATGTACTGCTTTAATATATTTATTTAATATTTATCATGTATTGCTCTGAAATTAAACCCCTTTAATTTTACGTTAATTAATATTAATTAATTTCCTGCAATTTTATTTCTGTATTTTATTTTTCTGCTTCCATACTCTGCTTTAGCTTTACTTTGGATTGGTTTAGTTAAGTTGGTTCATCATGAACCGAAACAAACCCCCACCTACCACCACCCCTTCCATTTAAAGCCCACCCCTTTCTCTCTCTTCATTACTTCACCATTAATCTTCTTCTTCCTCATAACTCCTCCCCCACCTACCCGCCGCCAAGGCAAGTGCCAAACTTGCTTCTTGATGGATCACCATTATTATTGTTTCATCATCTTCCTTACTAAATCTTAAGCCTCTTTAGTACTTAGCATTTTCAATTTCCATGGTTCATTTCTTGTAGATCTAAGTTTAATGCATTTTCGGATTTCTTAGGTTCTGATCTAGTAAACTTTGTTATCTTCAAGTTTTGATGGTTCCATGTTGAAGAGAATTTTGTTCAACCCCATTTTGACCTATGGAAGTTCAGATTTGGGCTTGGAATGAAGGATTTAGAGAGCTTTGAAGCAATAGGTTTCCATGGTTCTGTCCTTAGAAAATTCGGAGAAGAAGAACAGATCCTGGCCGCATGACAGTGCTTGACCGTATGAGTTTTCATGCGACAAGTCTCCCTTGGCCGCATGGGCTTAGTCAGCCGCATGGGCTTAGTTAGCCGCATGGGCTTAGTCAGCCGCATGGGCTTAGTTAGCCGCATGGGCTTAGTTAGCCGCATATAGACTTGATCAGCCACTTGCCGCATAAGACCAGCCCGAGCCGCATAGAGTAATTTGGCCGCATGAGACTTATCTGCCGCATATAGGCTTGCGCCCATTTCAACCGTATGGCGCGGATCATTATCAGTCGTATGGCGCCGCGTGACTCCTTAGCCGCATATAGGCTTGCACCTATTCAGCCGCATAGAATTTTCCTTGGCCGTATGGGCGTATGTTGCCCGTAGCCGCATGAGACCCCTTTTGTTTCTAGCCACATAGGACTTTGCTAATTTATCCGCATGAGACTATTCTGTTCCGACCGTATGGAATCACCCTTGCCCAGCCGCATGTAATCCATTTCATTCCCGGCCGCATGAATCAATAATTTCCCAGCCGCATGAATGCTGGCCATGATGCCTTTTGGCAGATTCTTGTTTCAAATTGGTATTGGTTTACATTGATTGACATTTATCACCATTGATTGATTGACTTGGCATTTATTAACAGTAATTATTGTCTTGACATTAATAAACAGGGATTGTTATCTTAATTTAATAATAATTGATCATGCGTTCCTAGATGGAACTAAGAGACTGGCTAGTCGTCTTATTGAATTGAATGAATGAGACATGTTCATATTATGAGCTATTGAAATCGACTGGCTAATCTCGAATATTGGCATACAGGCACATGCAGGCTTCGATTTATTTATTTATTTATTTATTTTCTACAACAGCAGCATGTGTACTTTATGGTCAAGGCATGATTATTCTGTGGTTAGTTTGACTGTTGCATTACGCTATGTAAGACCTACAACCTAACCGTACGGGTATCGTTGTAGAGTTGTGCATATCGTACCCCGTACACAAGTACTCATTCTGAATGACCATGATCCACGACATAGGATTTCACTCAACATAGAGATTATTAAGTTAAATAAAATAATAATGCATGGAGAGAATGGATTCTCAAGTTCTTACATGGCAGCCCTCTTGGGACTATTAAGTGCCCGACAGGTCGGCTGGTTCCTACAGATACTGCAAATCTGCCACACGGACAGGGAGCAGAATCTGGTTATATTATTTATTGTATATTATATATTGATGACGGGCGTCCCGCTAGGACTCGTCTAATTCATGATTGGCACAATTGATTGACTGGTTAAACTAGCCTTGCTTGCACATAGTAAGAACTGAGGAATTCCTATTGCATAATTCCAGGATAACTTGGAACTCACAGTAGCAAGCCATATTAGTTGTATGGCCGTTTAAATTAATTTGTTTGTGTACTGTACCTACTCTGTTACCTAACTGAGATGATCAGAATGTCAGGACATAACGAGCCAACTTCTGTCCTTGTTTGGTTGGGAGGTTGGTTCGAAGTGTCGTGATGTTATGTGAATCCTAGTAGATAGCAGAGATCTATTATCATTACTGGCTTCATTTCTTATATCGTGCTTCCTTGCGGTACTTGCTATTAGAGGTCTAACCTCTCTGGTTTTGCATGGCCAGATTTAGAGCCGGTTCCCGAGGATCCAACTTACTTCTACCTCCAAGATGGTCAATACTAGAGGGATGATCGCAGGAGGACTCGAGTGGATTTCTTACTTCCCTGCTCGTTTTGTTATCTACTTTATACCTTGCCGTTTGGCACCGACATGTTAGTCGGATTGTCTTGTACTTACTTTTGTATAATTGTAACTAAAGTCAGGCTGCAGCTGATAAACAATTGTGTATACTTTGTTACATCCTCTGGCTATATTTTGATAAAGCCAGGTATCAAGAACATTTTGACTGAGCGTTTGTGACGCCTTACTGCTTTATCTTACATGTTCACTATTTCTGTTTCTTGTTTGAATGATTGAGACAATAGATGTGAAGTGACCATAGGGAGACTTTCATGTAGTATGCACCCCCCTCGTCATGTTAGACAACATTGATCGTATTATACGGTATTCATCTACCCGTAATACGTAGCTGGTTGAGTCATTCTCCCGCTCTCCAGTATTCTGGTTCTGGGGCGTGACAAATCTACCATTGGGCCACATATGTAACCTTATAATTGTGTTAACCTTAGTGAGCTCATAAATCACTATCTTAATTCTTAGGGTATATCCGGACAATCTCGTCCATTAACCATATCAACATAGGATCAAAGCGGCCTTCGTCACATATAGCGTAACTAAACCATCAATGGTCACATATACCAATATAGCTAAACGACATAGATCAATCATGGATGTGTAGCATAGAAATTACACGCAATGTGATCAATACATGTCTATTTCCAATTGGTCCTCCTTAACTTTAGTGAGATCAATAATTTAACATAATGAAAACAGAATGAACTGAATTTCCATATATCTGATCAGATAAATATCCAAAATACTTTAATACATAAATGTGTCCAAAACCAAGTAGCACCCAAATACATAAAATACAAACTCCCACTATATTGCCATAGTCTTAATTAACACCCATATGAGCAGTATGCTCATGAAAGACCCTGGGTGATAATGCTTTTGTGAGTGGATCCGCTAACATGGAGTTTGTCCTAATGTGCTATATGGACACTATAACCATTCTGAATTCTTTCTTTCACAACTAGAAACTTATGTCAATATCCTTTACTTATACAAGTTTCTGTTGTTTTTGGAATACATTACTGCTGATTTATTGTCACACCATAATTTAAGTGGTCTTTCAACACCGTACTGTAGGCGCAGCCTTGTGACAATTTCGCAACCATATTCCCTGAATAGGTACCCCACAGCATGTTATAAACCTTGCTTTCATGGTGGAAGAAATTATGAGTGCATGTTTGACACTCACCCAAATATACCTCCATTACTCAGCATAACCTGATGTGGATCTTCTGCTGTATTGGCATCCAACAAAATCGGAGTCAGAATACCTTACGATCTCCAGAATTATCCGATCTCCTACAAAGAGCATATAATTTGTTGTTCTCTATTAATTACTTAAGTAGTTTGGCTGCTATCCAATGATCCATCCATATTCGCTTAAATATTTGCCTAACATCCTAATATGTACGCAATATCCTGACGCATACATACTTGGGCATACATTAGACTCCCTACAACTGATCATGAAAGAAAAATCTATTGTATTTTTTTAATTTTAAGGCTAATGTTATGGCACTTGATTGAAACTGAATTTGTCTCCTTTAACGAGAGGTGTCACCTGGTTTGCATTGAATACTTTAATCAATATACAAAACCAGAAAATTATTCCTACTTCCACTGAACTTGTGATACACACAATCTTCAACAGTGTTTATCTCAAAACCAAATGAGATAATCACTTGGTAAAACTTTAAGTACCTTTGACGAGAATCCTGCTTGAGTCCATGAATAGATTTTGTCAATATATAAACTATATTATTTGGGCCTTTCGACACAAAGTTTTCTGTATGCACCATAAATTATTTCGTCGATGTTACCATTAAGAAACACAATTTTGACATCCATTTAATGTAACTCAAGATCAAAATGTGCAATAAGTGCTGTGATTGTTTTAAAAGAGTCTTTTAAAGAAACCAAAGAAAAGTCTCTTTAAAAAACAATCCCTTCCTCTTCTCTTGAGGTTGTTGAGTTTGTTCCTCAGAAACAATTACCTTAACTTGAATGGGGGATACCTTTATGTTGTCTTGTTGAGGTAGCTCAACATCGACTTATAGAGGTAATTCGACATTGTCTTATTGAGACTCCGAATTCACTTCTTGATCAATGACAGGTGCAGAATCTTGTACATTGTCAAAAGTGATAGTAGAAATCGCAATCGATTCCTCCTCAAAGAATGTCATTGACTTTATTTTTCCCCCAAACTCAACATCCTCAAAAATATTACAATTCTCGTCTAAAAAATTCTTTATTTATTTTTTTGTGTTTAGTACCACGTTGTTCCATATGCAAGGTTTCTTTATAGGATGCAATAGTTTCAAGTGATAATAGTATGTCACGAACATAAAAAAAATAATACCAACATTATTTTGAATTTAAAGATAGATCAAACTTTATTGTTCCTAAATAAATAATGATAAATAAGATTGTCAAACAAGAAAACTGAAACTAAATTTCGTCTAAAAGACGGTACAATAAAAGCTTTAGATAAAATTGTCTATCAAATCCAATAATAACTAATATCCAAAATTTGTCCTATTGCATCCACTTCTACCGACTTGTCGTCTCCCACATAGATGTATCTTTCACCATCAATTGGCTTTCGGTAGATCTGGCAACCCTGCATAGAAACACTGATGTGAGTATTGTACCAAAATCTAATCACCATGTGTTTCTTAATACTGAAGCTAAATCATACCAAATTAAGAAATGTACCTTTCTTTACACGCCATGCGTGGTACTTTGTGCATTACTTCTTTACGTGTCCCGGCTTGCCACAAAAGAAACAACCATTAGCCTCAGTTTGTTGTTTCTTTTGTACTGGACCCTTAGTAGCTTCTGTATTCTTTCGCTTAGTGCCCTTATACTTGTCTTTAGGGGTGGTAGCCAAATTAGCACTTTCAATTTTATCTTGCTTCAATCTCCCTTCTTCTTGTACACAGTACGAAATAAGCTCATTTAGAGTCCATTTTTCCTTTTGATAGTTGTAACTGACCTTGAACTGATTGTACTGTGTAGGAAGTGAGAGCAATACCAAATAAACGAGCAAGTCATCCGACAAGTCAAGCTTAAGTGCCTTAAGTTTTGAAGCAATCTGAGACATCTCCATGATGTACTCCCTTATGTTACCTTTGCCTTTATATTTCATGGTAATCAAGTGCAACAAAAGTGTGCTTGTTTCTGCCTTATCATTCTTTGCAAATCGCTTCTCGATTTCAGCAAGGAATTGTTTGGCATTAGTAACCTCATCAGATATTGCACCCCTGAATGCCTCTGGAATACCGTGCTTTATGATCATTAGACTCATGAAGTTTGAGCGTTCCCACTTCTCGAAGTTCGCTCTGTCACCAGATGAACTGTCATCCTTAGGAGTGGTGGGACGCTCAATCCTAAGTGCAAGGTCTAGATCCATGCAGCCGAGAACAATATATATGTTCTCTTTCCAGTCCTTGAAGTTTGTTCCGTTAAGCATTGGAATTGAGTTCAGATTAGCAGATATTGTAGCAACACTAGCTGAAAAGAGAACAAAAATAAATAAATAAACAAATATGCTCTAATTAATAACCAAAGAATAAAAGATAGTCAAACAAATTTAAATAATGGTGAACCCCATCTCAAGATACCTAGTGCATCATTAATATCAAGTCTTTGGACAGTGATATTAACTGCAAGTGGTACACTTGGTGTAGTGATCAAATGTTGACAATAAGTTATGTCAAATAGTAAGCCTATCTTTGGATCGAGTTACTATTCACATGTAAACCGTATAATTGTCACACATTTATCACCACAAGTATGCGTGCAATTCGGCCAAGTATTAACCTTCCTTTGGGCCGACTAATACCCGCATGAATATGCACACACAAACATCTGACATACCTCGTAGACTATCTACGCAAAAGCGGTCACTTTGGCGACGTCTTGTTTCAATGAGTCTACTTAGAATATTGGACAACTATTGCTAGTCACAAAAAGGCACCCAAAAATAATTTGAATGTTGACTAAATTTTACAAAACCGAATCATGTCCAGAACTTTATGTACATGCATAATTAAAATATTACAACTCAAATAAGATAATCATAAGTATGTGAATCTCTTTACATGATTCAAACAAATATTCTTAATTTGACTAAACTGAGCAATGTCAATATAATAAAATTCACGTAATATTTTACTGAAGATATGGACCAATAGATTGCTTCAAATAATCCATAAATATTATATTAAAATAATCTGCTGAAAAAAAGTACGTCAATAGATTACATCAAATATATGACTTAGAACATAAATTTATTGGAAACTAAATTTATGCCAAACATAAAATTGTCTATATTTGATTCCAATTTGTCCTCCAATGATCAACTTAGATTGGAAAACACTCTAAATTGAGTAACACCAAATATCTATCAGAATAAGTAATTGGAATCTAACCGACATTCCATATTATTACATGCGTCCATATCTAATATTTAAACATTAACCAGAGATTATTACTGTACATAAATAATGAATTAGCTTGTGAAGACGTAGCAGTTGCAATTTGGCAAGCTGTGTGTAACATATGTAAGCATGAACTTCATAGCTAGTAACAAAGAAAAAAAGCACAGACAAAACCATGTCTTTTGATAGACAAATAAATTTCCTCAAGCAACAAAGAAATTTCCTCAAGCAACAAAGAAAAGCACAGATCTAGTCTCTGCTCCGCTCAATCAAGCAGGCTAAGTAACCCCCTCAAGCAAGCAAATAAATTTCCTGCATGTACTATAATTCCGATTGGAGTTCTGAAGAATCTAACAAGATCTAATGGTTGCCGAGAATTCATGTCTCGGATTCGGGTCATCAACGGATCCACACGGAATAAAACAGACTTCTAAATTTTCATGGCCACATTATTATTATTATTATTTATCATAGAACAGAATTAAACTTCGAAACCCAATTAAACTTCCGTGTAAGATACATCATCTAAAAAGTTTTATCATAACAGTTTATCTAAATCAAATACCATGAACCAATTATCAATAAAAATTGGAATTAGCATACCTAATTTGTTCTTCCTTTATGGATCCTTAAAAAAAATTATTGAGTAATCGAAACCCAAAATTACATTAGATATAACGTTCTAGGGTTCCTGAACAATAATAAAAAAAATTGGATTCTGAAACTTCAAACTCATGAATCAAACAAGGTGGCTCTGATACCACTTGTTAATAATTAATATACCCTGTCGATTCATGAGATGAAGAATATAATAAAATTGTTTGCGGAAGCGTACCTGAATCCATTGTCTTTGCTTGACGGATCTTGAAGCAAACGTCTCTTTTGGGGTTTGATCTTCCAACCCGCTACGGCCCTTAATAACAAAGATTAAATCTTTATTCCTCTCTTTGTTGATGGGGATATAGAAGAGAATAGAGAAACCCTCTCTTTGGTGGCCGTATGAGTTGGGGACCATAACCCTAATGAATACACATATATATAGATATGTGTGTTGTGATATTTCAAATTTGGCCCCTCATCAAATTAGAATTATCTCCGGTATCTACACATTAATTCCATGACAATTATACCCTTAAGCCAATTTCCATATAGACCACTTTAATTTGGCTTAATTATTTAGATAGCCCAAACATAATTAATTTTACATGTGTGGCCCCATAATTATTGAATAATTCCAACAATCTTGTCACTCTCCGTTCCCAGAATATGTATTTTTAATACGTATGCGTGTTTTGGACCCATATTTTATTTAGTCATGATTAGTTATCTTGGTTTATTTTGCATTGGCTTGGTTTTATTGGCATTGATAGTTTAAATGGTTTATTGGTTTATTTTTTGGATTAGTGAGGCATGGTTTGGTTTGCTTGGTTCATTATGAACCATAGGGGTGAACCCCCTACCTACCACTACCATCCCCATTTATTGACCCCCTTCTCCTTCTCTCTCCTCATTAATCATCTTCTTCTTCCTCATTTACTTCCTTACCTACCAGAGAGAGGGAGAGAGAGGTCTAGGCAAGTGTAACTTGCTTCATGAAGGAACTCCAATTTTATTGCTTCATTCTCTTCCTTACAGCATTTTAACTTACTTTAGTACTTGGCATTTCTACTTTCTATGGCTAGATTCTTGTAGATCTAAGTTTATACTATTTTCGGATTTCTTGGGTTTTGATCTATTTAATCTTGTTTTTATCAAGTTCTGATGGTTCCATGTTGTAGAGCATTTCGTTCTGCCCTATTTTGACCTATGGAAGTTCGGATTTGGACTCTGGATGAAAGGTTCATGGAGCTTGGGAGCCATGGCTTGAAGAGTTCTTCTCTTCGGAAGGATGAGAAGAAGAACTGTTCACAGCCGCATGAACTTAGCCGCATAGTCTTTATGCGGCAAGTTTCCTTCCTGCCGCATAAGCCTTGCTGCACTGTTTAGTCGCATGGCCTATGGCGCAGGGACTAACTCATCAGTCGCATGAAGGTTTAATCCTCGGCCGCATGAACTTTCAATCCCAGCCGCATGACTTAGGACCATTATTTTAGCCGTATGTGACTTAACTCGGGCCGCATGGACTTGATTGGTTATTTTAGCCGTATGAACCCTTGATTGAATGCTAGCCACATGAAGACCCGCCCATTTCCAGCCACATTGGACTGAGCCGCATGAACTCAACGCTCGCGAGCCGCATAGACCGCAGTCTCTCAGCCGCAAGGGTTTGCTTTCCTTGACCGCATAGTCATTGCTTCCCGCAGCCGCATGGGTTGCTCCTCCCCGGCCGCATGTACTTGATTGGTCAGCCAGCCGCATGGACCCATCCCCGCCAGCCGCATGAGTTCTCTATGTAGAAACAAAATAGTAAAGCGTAATACTCTAGAGGGGGGTGAATAGAGTTGGCAGCAGAATAATGCTGAATAAAAACGTTAGCAGCACAATCACAGAATATTAATCACAACTAAAATAATATAAAGGCAAAGTTAAGAGAGCAAACGCAAAGACAGCGATGTATACTAGTATCCCTCTGTTGAGGACTAATCCAGTCGGTAGAACTCTTGCTACCAGTTGAATCCACTATTGGAAAAACTGCAAGTTTTCTTACGAAGTCCTTGCAACTTCTACAACGCGAGCTTTGATACGAAGAACTCGTCCAACTTCAAATATGAAGAGGTATTCTTCAATCAAGCCTTCTGATTACAATCTCTCAGAAACTTCTAGACCGTACCGCACTGGCAAATTGACTAGAAGATTGTAACTGGCTTGGGATCTGAAATTGAAAGCTCTAAAAAACTCTTTGGAAGACTGAAAGCTTTAGATAGAGAGAAGATTAAAAGTGAATGAGTGAATTGAAATGATCGAAATCCTTCTCTATTTATAGGAGTTCCAAAGACAGACTTCTGTCAGAATTCGGGCAGAACTCTTTGAGTAAATCTCTGTCAAATCCGCAACTGCAGGAGGACCAAGTTCCAAAGATTCAAAATCACAACGGCCACCAACCGAACTCTGGCCGAACTCCGTCCGAGTTCTGTCAGGGTTAAGTCAGGGTTTAGTTAGGGTTTTTTGAAAAAAGCTTTAGGTGATTTTTGAAAACCTTTTTGAAAACCTTTTTGTAAACCTTTTTGAGAGGTCATTTTAAAAGCATTTTGAACTCATTTAGGGATAGCCTATTTGCCAGTACGACTCGGTGTACAACATATTCCTAGACTCAAATAAAATGAAAAATACATTGCATAAGAAATTACAGACTCGAGTAGGCAAACAGATCTTCGGTCTTGAATGGAGTGGATAGCCAATCTTGATTATATCCAAGAATCTGAGATGTCCCGACTAGCTTCGTATATCCAGACAGAGTTTGATCAATTATTAAAATCAGGTTGACCATATGACCAATGGACCAACAATCTCCCCCATTTTGATAATTGACAAACTATGAATGATATAACATTAAGCTAAGCTTGTTCAAAATATCAAAAAGTAGAAATTGTTCATATCCTGTACATCTCAAAAAAAATGTTAGATCTTTAATTTTCTCCCCCTTTGTCACTTAGCAAAATAATTGCAAAAAAAAAGAGAAAGCTCCCCCGCATTTAATGCAGAAGGCTCCCCCGCAATTAATCCATAAGGAACAAATAGAGAGAAAACATATAAAAGAGATAAGGCATAAAAATTAGAGAGATATCATTGCAGGCATGTATTGTCTCTAAAGAATATTATCACAGGCATGCTATTGTTTCAAAAACATAAAAGAAATCTCAGGCATGCTATTTCACAGGCAGTTTGTAATAAAGAAGCAGTATAAAGAGATAGTGCTAAAACAAAGTGCAGAAATAAACTGAAATATCATAAACGAAACACCATAAGCATGTCCATGAAGATAAAAGTACTGAAAGCATACTATAAAGTGCTGATAAAAATCAAAAGTACTGATAAAAAGAAATACTGATAAAAAACTTGGAATGTTGGAGCACTTCCAAGTATACAATAGAATGTCACTAAAAAATCAAATCACATCTCCTCATCACTATCCTCGCCATCACCAACGTCAGCTCGACCAGCATGTCCTGAAGGATAAGCACCAAAAGTACCAGCGCCAGAAGGATGAGTAGGGGCGCCAGCATAGAACTCACCAACGTAGTCACGAGGTGCACGATACCAATCATAGGCGTTACCTGGCTGGAAGTAGGCATGGGCAGCCTCATCCTCACAGCGGTAACCCAAAGAAGCTGGATCTCGAGGGATGGAACTGGCTGAATGACCAGTCTGAGCAAAACGAAGATCAGCCAAGGAGTTTGCCATCGCCTGATAACGGGTGACGTCGCGGAACTCACGCTCGCGAGCCATGTCCGTCATCGAGACGTGCAAAGCAGATAAGTGCTTATGTATGCCCTCAAATGTCATGGCATACTGATGAGGTGGTAGAGGAGGTGCAGTAGAAGGAGCTGTAGCAGTCATGCTACGACGAGATAACTGAAGAAACTTGGGCTCAGGGTCCTGAGTACAAGTCGACAGATCGATGTCAAAGCGCTGAAAGATGCGTAGGAGAATCATCGCGTAAGAGAGATTTCTATCTCTTGCACGACAACGACCCATCATCTGAATCATGGTCTTAGGGGCAGAAAATGGAATCCCCTTAAGAATGTGGTACATGGCGGACAGCTCAAGAGAAGTCACATCATCCTTTGAAGTGGATTTTGGAAGAATAGTGGAATAGATGATGCGATACAATTCATAGTTAAACAAGTTCAGGTTGTTAGCCTTGAACTTTCCAGAGCGTACTCTATCAGGTGCACAGAGTTCCTCTTTGAAACTTGCGAGTGTCGTGCCTTCGGGAAAGTCAAAATCAGTGATATCGACTAGCGGTTCACCTTCGTTCGGGATACCAAGGATTTTCGCTAAGAGGCTATCATCGAAATTGATATTAATACCTCCAACACGTGTGGTCATATCGAAAGTGTCTAATATGAGATTGCAATAGAACAATCTAATGGCATTAGTTGCTATAGGAAAGCATATTTTAACAAATAAGTGTAACCCTAATGCCTCAAACAAATGACGATGATCAGGAAACACAGTCCATTTGACTGGAGCACCTGTGCATATGGATCGCATAGAAAAATCACCATACCACAGTAGGGCTTGGTCGAGGGTTTGAAAGAAAAACCTATCGAACACACCGTCGCTCGTTTGGACCGGCAAAAAGAGTGAATCCGTATGTGGATGCGAAGATAACCCTTCCTCACTAGGGGTCGTCTTCTTCCTTTCAGATGGATTGAATTTTGGAGCCATATGTGCAAATTGGAATAAAAATGCACTAATTGAAAGGTGGAGAGAGATGGAGTTATACCTCACGAAATTAAGATATGTCGTAGAGAACGACGATCTCCGCACGATTCCAAATTTTGTAGAGATTTCACCAAGTAGATTGGAAGGAAAAGATTGGTGAAGAACTAGGGTTTGATGGCTCGGGTCGGCTGCTGTTGTTTGAAATGGTTTGGAAGCAATGAAAGAGAAGGGCTGCTCGGGTTCTGGATATATACACAGATACCCTTAACCGAACTCGGGCCGAATTCGGTCAGAGCTCTGGCCGAATTCGCCTAGGGTTCTTCAAAGTTGATTTCTGCCATTCTTTTTCATTGTCTCATGTCAAATATTTAATTCAAAGATTAGTTATTTTAGCCTTCAATTAACATAATTAAAATTATTTTATGAATTAAATGTCGTTACACAGCAACTGTCTCAGATTAGCTGTAGGAGTAATGTCCCAGCTGGCAGAGGTTCACCGGGGAACTCTTAAGTACCGCTTCGCTTCGACCGTAGTTGTGGTGACAGACAGACTCTTTATTGGCTTGTCTCTAACACAGTTTTTGCATAATGATATATAATCATAAAATAAAATCAATTAATATTATTGACGTCCAAAA
Source organism: Iris pallida (assembly GCA_029216955.1). Classification (NCBI taxonomy): domain Eukaryota; kingdom Viridiplantae; phylum Streptophyta; class Magnoliopsida; order Asparagales; family Iridaceae; genus Iris; species Iris pallida. The sequence continues at coordinate 38,860,414 of JANAVB010029819.1, forward strand.
TTCCTAATTCTCGACGTAAATAATTGAAACGATCTTCCGCTAGAGGTTTAGTGAAGATGTCAGCTAGTTGATTTTCAGTATCTATGTACACAAGGTTTATATCTCCATTTTGATGATGATCTCTAAGAAAATGATGTCTAATCTCGATATGTTTAGTACGAGAGTGACATACTGGATTCTTAGTCAAATTAATAGTGCTCGTGTTGTCACAGAAAATAGGAATATGTGTGTAAAACAAATCATAGTCTTCTAGGGTTTGTTTCATCCACAAAATCTGAGCACAACAACGTCCTACGGCGATGTACTCAGCCTCTGTTGTTGATAGGGCTACAGAATTTTGCTTTTTACTAAACCAAGAGACTAAAGCTTTGCCTAAGAAATGATATGTGCCACTTGTACTTTTTCTATCAACTTTGCATCCAGTAAAATATGCATCCGAATAACCAATAAGGTCAAAGGACTTAGTTTTGGGATACTACAAGCCAACAGAAGAAGTGCCTTTAAGGTATCGAAAGATACGCTTAACTGCGGACAGATGTGATTCCTTTGGGTTAGCTTGAAAACGTGCACACAGGCAAACACTAAACATTATATCTGAACGACTAGCAGTTAAATAAAGTAAACTACCAATCATACCTCGATACTTACGTGTGTCGACTGGCTTGCCTTGTTCATCTGAATCAAGCTTTGTTGAAGTTGCCATTGGAGTGCCAATAGGTTTGACATTGTCCAGATCGAACTTCTTTAACAAGTCTTTTGTGTACTTGGCTTGATTTATGAATGTCCCATTGTCAGTTTGTTTGATTTGTAATCCGAGAAAGAATTTCAGCTCTCCCATCATGCTCATCTCAAACTCATTCTGCATACACTTAGAAAATTCTTGACACAGAGATTCATCAGTAGATCCAAATATAATATCATCAACATAGATTTGAATTAAAAGCAGCTTGCCATTAAAAGATTTAATAAACAGTGTAGTGTCAACCTTCCCTTTTGAAAAACCGTTGTCAAGTAAAAAAGAGCTTAGACGATCATACCAAGCACGAGGGGCTTGTTTTAAACCGTATAGAGCTTTCTTCAACTTGAAAACATGATCTGGGTTTTTAAAATCTGTGAAACCTGGAGGTTGTGCTACAAAAACTTCTTCTTTTATAAAACCATTTAAAAAAGCACTTTTCACATCCATTTGAAAAAGTTTGTAATCATAAAAACATACAAATGCACATAACATGCGAATGGATTCTAATCTCGCAACTGGGGCATAAGTCTCATCGTAGTCGATACCTTCTTCTTGATTGTATCCTTGAGCTACGATTCGAGCCTTATTACGAGTCACTAAACCATTCTCATTCAGTTTGTTTCGGAATACCTAACGGGTGCCAATGACCGGATGATCAACGGGTATGGGAACAAGTTCCCAAACTTGATTCCGTTCAAATTGGTTTAATTCTTCTTGCATAGCATCTATCCAAAAACTATCACTACATGCTTCAACAATAGTTTTAGGTTCTAGCTGTGAAATAAATGCAACACTAGAAACAATATCTCTACAGGATGTACGAGTACTTACTCCCTTGGTAATATCACCAATTACCAAATCCTTTGGATGATTAGCTGTAAATTTCAATCTTTTCGCTTCATTCTGAAGGTAGCTGGTTCCTGGATCTTCTCTAGGAGGTTCAGCTAGTACAGAGCTTGGTTGAGAATCAGCTAGAGTTGTGCTTGGTACAGATGTATCTTCGTCATTGTCATCGATAGTCCTTTGATTCAATTCATCAAAAGTGACATTGATTGACTCTTCGATGATCATGGTACATTTGTTGAAGACTCTGTATCCCTTGCTCTTGGCCGCATAACCTAAAAATATACCTTCATCGGCCTTTTTATCAAATTTTCCCAAATTATCTTTTGTATTAAGGATAAAACATTTACAACTAAAAATTCTAAAGTAAAAAACTGAGGGAATTCTATCAAACCATAACTCAAATGGAGTCTTCTTCGATTTGGGTCGAATTAGAACTCTATTGAGAACAAAGCAAGCTGTGTTGACAGCTTCAGCCCAGAAATATTTGGGTAGACTAAACTGGTTTAACATCACTCTGGCCATTTCGGTTAGAGTTCTGTTTTTACGTTCCACAACTCCATTTTGTTGTGGAGTCCTAGGGCAGGAGAACTCATGAATAAAACCGTGTGTGTCACAAAATTGCTCAAAATCAGCATTCTCGAATTCGCCACCATGATCGCTTCTAATGCGAGTGATCATGTAACCTTTTTCATTCTGAACTTTCTTGCAAAAGGCGACAAATTCGGATAATGCATCATTCTTGCGTGTCAAGAAATATACCCACGTGTATCTAGAAAAATCATCTACAATTACGAAAGCATAAAGTTTACCTCTGAGGCTAGCAACTCTGCTAGGACCAAATAAGTCCATATGAAGCAATTGTAGAGGTCTAGTAGTACATACTACGTTTACTGACTTGAATGTGGATCTGGTAGCTTTATTCCTTTCACATTGACTGCATATCGAATCCTTCTTGAATATAATGTCTGGTAAACCGCGTACTAGCTTCTTTGTGGATAATCTTGATATTGTATCCATATTAGCGTGACCGAGTCTCATATGCCACAGATGACTCTCATCACTCTTGGTCATTAAGCATCTACCTGAAATATTAGTTTCTTCTAACAAATAGAAAACATATATATTATCTTCTCTGATACCTTCAAAGATAGTATTACCAGTTGAGCTATCAACTATAGTACATTTATCTTCGCCAAAGTTGATGCCATAACCATGATCAGCTAGATGACTTATGCTGAGTAGGTTATGTTTCAACTCGGTAACCAGACAGACATCCTTAATCACATGATAGGGAGACTTACCAACATCACCGATACCAATAATATACCCTTTCAAATTATTGCCGAAGGAGACATAGCCTTCCTTCTTTTTCTTCGACAGTGTTGCAAATAGGGTAGCATCACCGGTCATATGCCGTGAGCAACCGCTGTCGAGGATCCATTTGCTTCTAGCATGTGAAAGGTGTTCCACCTACAAAACAGTTTGCAGATGAAACCTTTGGTACCCATTTCTTGTAGGGTCCTGAATTGTTAGCTTTAGGTATCCAAGCATAAACATTTAAATCTACAAGCTTTCTCATTCTACATGCAGATGATATATGACCAATGAAGCCACAATAATGACATTGTGCATGTCGAGTGTTGAAAGCTGAGTGGTGTGCATGGTTGGTAGGTTTGGGTTTTCTAGTATAGAAGAAAGCATACCTATAATCTTGTTTAGGCTTAACCTTTTGGGGTAAAGGTTTGATAGGGTTAGGTCTGACAGTGTTTGGCTTGGGAATGTTCCGATTTCTCGGTAAGTGACACGTGTTAGGGTAGGAAGCAGCAGGCTCAGGCTGTTTTTCTAACCTAATTTCCAATCTTTTGGAAGTGTCATACAACTTAGTATAATCAGAAGTAAGTGATTCCATTCTGATTTGTGCACATTGAAGACTTTTCTTCTCTATAGAAAGTTCTTCCTTGAGTTGGTCAATAATTTTGTCTTTCTCTTCAGATGACTTGGTAGTCTCGTGTAATAAGAGCTTTATTGAAGAAAGCTCACCAGACTCACTAACATTATTTCTAACCTCAGCTAGTAGGTCGGTAAGTCTACCTATTTCACATTTGTACTCTTTGAGTACCTTCTTAGAGGTCTGATACTTACTACGCAGTTTCCTATAATCAGTCATCAGGTCACTGAAGGCATCTCCTAATTGCACAAAGGTGAAGTCATCATAAGTATCAACTACAGGTTCAGTAGGTACCTGATCGGATGCCATAAAGCATACGTTTGCAGCGTCTTCTGATTGTTCGTCTTCTGAGTCGCTGGCTTCACTTTCATGCTATATGCTGGTGTTGGCATATTTTCGTGATGTTGATCTCTTCAGGTTCCCTTTTTCATACCTGTTGCTCTTCTTGCTTGATGATGAGTTTGTGGGACAATCCTTCTTCATGTGTCCCTTCTTCTTGCAACCATAGCAGACAGCATCTTCTTGGTACCAGTTGTTGATGTTGTTTTCTTTGACTCTCTTCTCATGTCTCATGAATCTTTTGAACTTCCTTGCTAGGAGAGCTTGATCTTCAGCGTCAGATCCACTGCTGTCTGAGTCATCTTCAGCAGCTTTTCTGTGCTGAGCCTTGAGGGCGATAGTCTTCTCCTTTGGTGCAGGCTCTTCAAAATCTTGTAGCTCCAGTTCATGAGTGAGTAGCTTACCCATGAGTACTTCTAAGGACATAGTTGTGAGGTCGTTCCCTTCAATGATTGCTGTAGCCTTTGGAATCCAGTTCTTGGTGAGAGCTCGCAGGAGTTTGCGAATCTTTTTATGGTTACTGTAATCTTTGCCTAGGGAGGACAAAGGATTTACAATATCCAAGAACCTCTCGAACATTTGTGTAACTGTTTCGTTGGGCTTCATTTTGAACGCCTCGTACTCTTGAGTAAGTCTGCTGACTTTAGATTCCTTGACTTGAGTCGTGCCTTCATGTGTGACATCGAGTAGCTTCCATACTTCATTAGCCGTTTTGCAGATAGACACCCTGTTAAATTCAGTTCTGTCTAAAGCATAAAAGAGAGCATTAATGGCACGTACGTCAAGACTGGCCCTTTTCTTTTCTTCCTCTGTATATCTGCTATGGGGTTTTTCAACTAAAACTCCATCAACATTTATACGAGGTGGCTTCTGATAGCCATCAAGAACAATGGACCACAAATCAAAGTCACGAGATTTCAAGAAGAAACTCATCCGTGTTTTCCAATATGTATTATTCGTACCATCAAACAGTGGGGGTCTGTTTGTGGCCTGGCCTTCACTTGTGAATTTCACAGTTGCCATGTGTTGTGCTGTGATCTATATAACAGTTAAAAATGAATAAATAATTGCACTATTACCTCTGCTTTACCTGTAAAACCCGCTCTGATACCAATTGTAGGAACGAAATAGTAAAGCGTAATACTCTAGAGGGGGGTGAATAGAGTTGGCAGCGGAATAATGCTAAATAAAAACGTTAGCAGCACAATCACAGAATATTAATCACAACTAAAATAATGTAAAGGCAAAGTTAAGAGAGCAAACGCAAAGACAGCGATGTATACTGGTATCCCTCTGTTGAGGACTAATCCAGTCGGTAGAACTCTTGCTACCAGTTGAATCCACTATTGAAAAAACCGTAAGTTTTCTTACGAAGTCCTTGCAACTTCTACAACGCGAGCTTTGATACGAAAAACTCGTCCAACTTCAAATGTGAGGAGGTATTCTTCAATCAAGCCTTCTGATTACAATCTCTCAGAAACTTCTAGACCGTACCGCACTGGCAAATTGACTAGAGGATTGTAACTGGCTTGGGATCTGAAATTGAAAGCTCTAGAAAACTCTTTGGAAGACTGAAAGCTTTAGATAGAGAGAAGATTGAAAGTGAATGAGTGAATTGAAATGATCAAAATCCTTCTCTATTTATTGGAGTTCCAAAGACAGACTTCTGTCAGAATTCGGGCAGAATTCGGGCAGAACTCTTTGAGTAAATCTCGGTCAAATCCGCAACTGCAGGAGGACCAAGTTCCAAAGATTCAAAATCACAACGGCCACCAACCGAACTCTGGCCGAACTCTGGCCGAACTCGGTCCGAGTTCTGTCAGGGTTAAGTCAGGGTTTAGTTAGGGTTTTTTGAAAAAAGCTTTTGGTGATTTTTCAAAACCTTTTTGAAAACTTTTTGAGAGGTCATTTTAAAAGCATTTTGAACTCATTTAGGGATAGCCTATTTGCCAGTACGACTCGGTGTACAACATATTCCTAGACTCAAATAAAATGAAAAATACATTGCATAAAAAATTACAGACTCGAGTAGGCAAACAGATCTTCGGTCTTGAATGGAGTGGATAGCCAATCTTGATTATATCCAAGAATCCGAGATGTCCCGACTAGCTTCATATATCCAGACAGAGTTTGATCAATTATTAAAATCAGGTTGACCATATAACCAATGGGCCAACACCCTATCCTTCTGACCGCATATGTCTTGCCTTTCTCAGCCGTATGACTGAGTGGATCTCCGAGCTGCATATGACCGATACCCCTTTGACCGCATAAGCCCTTCTCTTTTAGCCGCATGCGCCTGACCCTATTCAGCCGCATGGGTTGTTCTCTTCTAGCCGCATGAGATCATTCCTGGCCGCATATGCTTGAGCCGCATGGTTCTCCAATAGTCATGTGTACTATTATTTTATTACTATTTGCCCATGTCTTGTAACCCCTTTATTGTATATTTTACGTCCATTTTATATCCTTACGCCTTTTGTCCTGAACTTGATTGACATGATTGAATGATAACTGACATGACATGATAGTGGCCCGCCGTGGCGTACTCCTGACAAAGTACACTTGGCATGATAACCTGACCTGATATATCTTGAACAGCTGTTGCGACGGCTACCTGATATGACCTGACCCGTATAAGTAACCTGGACACCGTGGGCGATTGTACTTGTACAATTAATCCAGTCCTGTCTTGCATCATGTCTAGGAGGGGACTCCTGAGTACCATGGTCAGGAGTACCTACTGAAATGGACTAAGGTTAATGACTAGTATAATTCACTAGTTATGAAGAGATGTTCCCCAGTTACAGGCGATCCCGTTATCCCGGCCACAAATATTTGGACTTGTAGCCTGCCGACGAGTAGGGCATATTTCCAGCCCACTGTTATGTGGGGCACCCACCATTGTCACTTAAATGATTAAACTCTATTGTCACTCTAATGTATTGTACTCTCTAAATTGTCACTATAATGTTCACCTGGATAACCTGGATAGCTGTAGGGCCTGTGACTACTTGGAGCATCTCATTGCATCTTGCTAGTAACTAGGATTGTGATAACCCTAGTTAGTTAATGTAGAAAGCTGTAGGCAATGATTGGCCGTGATTGCTTGGATGGAGTCTAGTCCAGTATAGTATTGTCTAGAAGTGATTGATTGAAAGATTGTGCCAGAATGATTGAATGATTGTCACTCCAGATTGTTACTATAACGATTATACTCTATTGTCACTCTAGCGTATTGCACTCTTTATTGTCACTTTTATCATTGTACTCTCTCCTTTTCACCTTAATGATTGGCACCTTTAGCAATAAATGATCAGAGACTAAGTTCTATTCAGGCGAAGGGTTACAATCTCGGTCCTTGTTTGGTTTAATGATTGTAACCTGGCTTCCAGAATAGTACCTTCGTCTTTTCTTCATATATTGTCCAGCTATATTTTATTTAGCATGATTCTCCAGTTATCGTATGTCAATGATGCTTCACTTAATTATTTTCTCCGATTGGGATAAGTGTATTGGTAGTGCACAAACCTCAATCTGTGTTACTTATTGTTATTTTCTTACATATTGAATGATAATGATTTGTTGGTTTTAGTTCTTAAGTGAAGCCTCATTTATGGCACTTGCTCTTTCGGGGGCTGACCCAGCTGGTTTTGTATGGCCAGATACCGGAGCAGCACCAAAGGATCTCCCTGCTTTTCAGCCCGATGGTGGTCACCAGGCGTAACCAGGGCATCGAGTGGGTTTTTTTTGTTCTTCCACTGTAATATTATAAATTATTCTTTTGAGGCATTTAGCCGACGAGCAAGTCTTAGCTCGATTGTACTTACTTACTGTTCGCCTACGGGCTGTAACATGATTGACAAGCCCCGGGGGTTGATCATGTATGACTGAACTCTTGCTAGTCCTCACATTTTGTAACGACTAGCTTCATGATCATTCCGAATATATAATGTATGGGACGCCTTACTATTGTGTATTTGGTGGTCTGTCATCTTGTAACTATTATTAGTTGGTTGAGATTAAGACAATAGGCTATTTTATGACCTTAAGAGACTGATGGATTGTAGTGAAACCCTCACATATCTAGACAGCCGTGACCGTATAGCGGTATGGATTCCATTCTGTTATACATAGCTAGCTATGTCTGCCCCTGCTCTCTAGTATTCTGGTTCTGGGGTGTGACAGAATGATCACCGTTGCTCAAAGCTTTATTTGCCCTACGCGAACAGCTTACAGGAACCAGCAAGTTCGTCGAAGAACTTGGAACACTCCTGCTCTTCTGACTCCTCGGACGGATACGAACTCCCATGCAAAATCAACACAGGTGCGGCGCCTTTCCTCTCTCTCTCTCTCTCTCTCTCAGGCTGTAGATCAGAATTGTGTTAAAGAACACGTCTGAATTTTCTGTTTACTTGTGCTAAAGAACAGTTCGTAAACTTTATGGTGGCTTCTCTTTCTATTCTGTAATCAGCCTTGAAAGAGAGGATGCCTTATATAGGCCCTGCAGCAACTGGTCGGTTGCCACAAAGTTAGGAACGTGGTAATAACCACCCCAAATATGTAGCAACCGCCCAGAACATGCAAACGCACGTTCTGCTGCCAACTGCGCACACCCAGCACTCCTTGTACTTAGCGCGACAGAGCGCGCACTGAAATGCGTACACTGCATGAACTGCACGTACTGCACACATTGCACGCACTGCACGCACTGCGAACACTGCGCACAATACGCAACCAGCGCAACCTAGCACAACCCAGCGCAACCCAGCGCACCCAAGCGCAACCTGAGCGCAACCTGGGCGCGCACCTGGGTAGCGCAACTGGGCTTGCGCACCTGGGCATGCACAACTGGGCAGCACAACTGGGCTTGCGCAACGTGGCTGCGTAAGTGGCTCGCACAACGAGCGCAACTAAAGTACACTATGCGCCTAGCGACGATGCTGACGTGCTAAGTGCAAAGTGCGCCAACAAAACGCCACATTACGCCTCATGAGCCCATAAGCCCGAGTCCGAGTCCGAGTCCGAGTCGCTAAGCCCCTACGGGGCTTAGCTCCTATGGAAATAAATTTCCCAAGAGCAAAAAGCATGAATGCTTTTATTGTTGATTTTAGCCTTTTTCCCATTAGAAAAATAACCCCACATGGCAAACCCATGTGCACCTCCACACCACATGTGCATCTCCAATAATAGCAAAGCTAATATATAGAGATACAAACTCTTTGGCCTATCCGATGTGGGACTAAAGTTTCTAAAGGAAAGGCCAAAACTCCAACAATCCCCCACATATCTCTATATATATGGGTATAAGTGTTCCACATAGTAACTGTCCATCATGCATTAGGAGAGATGTCGCTGACGACTTGAATCTTCCCGCATGGGTCAAAAATCAGACTATAATACAAGAATGGACTATGCCTTGAATTCTGCATCATAGCTGAAATTCTTTCCACTCACATAATGTAGTTACATGTGCTTCTGGCTACACATTAAAGGCCCTATGCTAGCCTGGTTTCAGTGTATAATTTTGGACGTCTACAAGTTTACCCTCAAGAGACGGCCTGATATCTCTTTGTCCATACACTATAGGTGAGTTCATTATAAAGAGACATGGCATGAAGCGCTTTGCGCTTTCCTTGCGGTGCTACGCCGCCATGACATGGCTTAAAGCCGAGGCCTTACCCCGTACCGGGAACCTCATCGTAGTGTCATACTACTGTAGCATGAGGAAACCACCTCTTTGTAGTGCCAAAGTACCCAGCATGAAGCCTTAGGCTCCCTTGCGTTGTTACGCCGCAACGACATGGCTTGCAAGGCCGAGGCTTTATCCCTAACCGGGTACCTCATGGTGGTGTCGTGCCACTGTAATATGAGGAACTCCTCCTCTTTGTAGTGCTGACTACACCCCTCTTTATATTTAACATACAGCATTAGGCTAATTGCCTATTTGCGGTGCTACGCCGCTGTGACTTGGCCTGCAAAGCCGAGGCTTTATCCTATTACTGGGCAGCACCCCACATATAGAAACCTCATTGTGGAGTCACCCCACTGTAGCATGGAGTTTTACTCCTTGTAGTGCTGCTCTACCGTGCCTCCTGTAAAGCACACCAGGCATTCACTCTGCCTGAGAACTCATTAAGGCAATTAAGCCAACCTTCCCACAGAAACCGTTTTCCGTAGAAAACAATAGTAGACAACAGTGGTTATAGGTCCGTAACCTCTCCATGTCCAATAGAACATGTACCCACCGCTCCTGATATTCTTTCGATTAGTGGTCCTCCCTTGAACCATCAAATCATGCGAAAGAAGAAATACCAATACAATTGGACAAAATTCAAGATTCTGAAAACACACAATCAAATTAGAGGAGGCGTATGTTGCAAAAATGCAAACTTATTATAGAGCCTTCATGATGCCAATGGTAATGACAGCAGACTCCAAATTTTCATTTCCAATGAATGCTATAATCAAAACATATTTCTTCATGAATGCTCATTAAATTTATAGTTTTATTAGTCATGAATCATCCAAAGATGACTACAACTTGTGTATTTACAAACTCATTACTATGAAGCAATTCGCCAATAGAATATTAATTTGAAGGAGAAAATTATTTCCAGTAAATAAACAAAAACTGGCATCATTGGGAGATTTTATTTTTTCAATACAAATTGATATATGTCAAATGTGAGTTAATTGAGGTCTATCTTTTTTTTTTAATGCTAGATACAATGATCACTTGTATGATTTATACAACGTAGCACCCAGACAATCACTAATAAAAATATACAACACCCAACAAGTTAAGTCAATTGTGTTTGTGCATGCTTTATTAGTGGTTACTAAAATATATACATAAGCATTTTCAACCAGTATTTAGAAGCAATAGATGGGAGTTGTGGGACCTAAAAACAACTCAAATGAACTATTTGAGTGACCAATTCAAGAATAAGCATGGCCCGATCCCCAACTGCATAACCAGTTCAACAATAATAGTTTGGGCATTAAGATATTAACAAATAATTGTAGGTGTTAAAAAAATCATAGTCTTGAGCACATGACTTGTATAGAGCAAAAGGCAAAACAAACTTGAAAGATTTTCAATTGGACTTAGGCTAGCTCGTCATAGCATATATGAGTAGGTATACCCCCATAAAAAATTTAAGTAAAATCATGAGTTTTCATGCTTAATGCAAAAATATGTTCTAAGAATGAGCCAAAATCATAGCTTCTAGAAAAAAAAGAGTTTTTAAACCTTTCTGAAATAGTGTGTGATGACACTATGAGAAGAGATCACATAAGAGCATAGAATTTTATTTGGACTAGATAATATCTACTGTACCCTGAAACAGTTTGCTTTGAAAATATTTGTATATGTAACAACATGTACCAGTGGGAACACATGGACTAATTTGTTGAAAGAGATCATATTAAAATATGAAGCACAATAGAAACACAAGAACATACAATATGGGACATCTTTCTGATATTTAAAAACAAAGTAAAACCTTTTTTTTAAAACCTTTTGCTCAACAAATCTAAATTAGTTACATTGCATTTTTTTATTTAATGTCTAGCCGGAACATGAATAAGAAGATGCACAATAATTTGTTGAAATGCTTTATGTTGAATTCTTCTACGTTTGTAAAGCAAATAACATATACAGGACACCCATGTATCAAAATTCAAACTGTACATAAATTGTTTTAAAATATATATAACAACATGTATCAAAAAGTAAATTCATATGTTGAACAAGAAGTAAAATAATAATTCGATTCAACTCTTATATTGTTAGATAAATATTCTTTTTCTTGTTGAAATATGCAAACAAAATAAATATGAACTAATGTTACCGGCCTACGGAGAAGTCGTGCACGAAGTATTGTCCTAAGAATTGATCCGGATCTATGTGTAGACTTTTTTCCAATGCTCCTAGTGATAAAATCCCTGCTCTACCTGCAGGAGCGGAGCCAGGATTTAAATTCTGGAGGGGCCGTGCTATTGCTAATTGTATATAAAAATTCTTTTTTGAACTCGAACAAAAATGAATAAAAAAACAAAGTCAATATTTCCAAAGTGATACAAAAAAGGAAAGAAAAATTTGTTCATAAAAGATATTCAAAATAAACGACAACTAGTCAAATGCAAATATCTACTTAAATAGAACTCGACGTTCTTAAAAAAATTTGAAGGAATTTCAGATGGAAGAATCTCATTATTAGGGGATGATGATGGCGCTTCAGGAGTGGCCGAATGCAATTTATTTGTTCTGTTCTTTTGAAAAAACTTATCAATTGTAACATGTTTTTCCATTTCATTACCAAATTCACAATAACCCTGTAAAAATAAGATCCAAACATGAAACTAAAAAAAAAAGACAATAACATGATTGTCAATGACTACAAAAAAATTAACAATTTAATATGTAGAATTTATAAAATAGCAAGCAATATTCTTTCATGCATCACTATCACTAAGTTAACATATAAAGAGAGAAAAAAATAAATCTAATTGTAAGCCCGTAGATTTTAAAATATTATTTTTATAATTTTAAATAGCATTTATATCTTTAAAATGAGTTATTATAATTATTAGAAATTTTTAAGAATTTTTAAATGATTTTTTAAAATGATTTTTGAAGCTAAAAATATCAAATTGTAATTTATTAAATTGTTTTAAATACGTTTTGCAATTAATTTAATTGTTTTATAGCAGTTTGTAATATTCGGTTTTTTTGTGCAAATTTTATTTTGCACAGAACAACAGCGGGGGGGGGGGGGGGGTGTTGTGCAAATTTAATTTTTGCACTCAATTAAGGCGATGGGGTATTTTGTAATAACTAGTTTTAGGGGGGGGTTCTGCAAATTGTCGACGATCACCGCCTTCGTCTCCAGCTAATCCGCCGACCTACGGCTAAACCCTACCCTAAACCCTAATCTGAACCCTAATTCGACCGACTTTCCCAGCCTATAAAGGTCCCCGACCTGAACCCTAACCCTAGACTTCACCACAACGCCTATAACCACCGCCCTGCCCTATTTCTTCCCCGACGAACTCGCCGGAACCCTAGATTTAGGAGCACCACCGCTACAAGCCATCGCCGTCGTGATCCACCACCACCTTGTTCGCCTCAGCGAGATGAACCAGCGCCACTCTTCGCCATCGACCCCGACGCTACAGCTGCCGCTAGCACCCCCGAAAGCACTGATCGACGGACACGTATGTCACTCTCTCTGGTGTGTCGTATCGTGTCTCGTATACACGTGTGTGGACTCGCCCAGTGTCGACGAACCCAGTAGAGTGCTTGGACACGCGGAGACTCGTGTCGTGCACACTTTGGACACGGACTCGTGTGTCTTCGTGTCCCTAACTGTCAGGACACGAGACACAGAACCATAGGCTAATGGGTTGGATATCGGGTTTGGGTTATTTTCCAACCCATTATTCTATTTCATAATAATACTAACTCAAACCTAAC